>CM055827.1:3176585-3211258 GCA_029582265.1 Zoroaster sp. YZ-2022 | reverse complement strand
TGACGTTTTTCGTTGGCAATAGAACAAATTGTTAAGCGCTATGCATAGGGTAATGCACACGTGCTAACTCGTACATACCCTGAGTGCCTTCCAATGACTGGATCAAAATGAGAATGTATTCCAGTTGGACGATAATTTGTTTGGTGACAATCAGTATTTTACATGCAAAGATCTAAATTACAGGTATTAACGTACATCATCTGATTCCAAAACATTTAAAGAAAAGTAGGATGCATGATATCTATTTATTTATTTACTTATATTCATAGTTACTTTTTAATAATAATAAAGTGCAGGTTTATAATTGAAATATCGCGCGCCGAAATACCGGAGCTTTCAAAAATACAAACCGCGGTTTTATAAAATCATCCGTTTTTGAGCCCCAGAGCGGGTCAATTTATCCCGACAGTCGAGGCTTACGTTTACTGGTCCTCATCGTATCCTTTTCTTGTTCTTCGGCAACGATTATTAAAACAACTCCATGATAATTAGGAACCCTGATGGATGAATTGTTATTTAAGTCCAATTGTTAGTATCATTGTTTGGCCCGCAACATACCCTCGAAGTTCGGTAATCAATGCATTATAATTATTGTCCATTTCCCATTACACTCTGGAATATGATATATATTATTCTAAACGTATCCCTTTCCGATGTGAAAAACAGATACTAACAAGTAGGCTCTTATAACCTAAATATACACCTATCACGTACGCTCATCGCTACACGCCATCGCCAACCCATTCTCAGCACAGACACTCATTTCATAAGGGCAAGGTCAGTGGTATTCTGAGCAAATTGCGTGCATGTCCCCCGGCCGTTGTACTACCAATACCAGTACCAGTGTTTTTAGATTGAAATTTACAGATCACTTCGTAAGTGTTTTAATCTCTTTATCGCTCTTCAGGTGCAAGTTGGTACCGGTACGTGTTATACTCGGTTAAACTTGCATCCTCATTATCACATTGAACTCAAAACAAATATGCACATAATAATAGGTAACTGACAACTGTTGTTTATAATGCACGTTCTGATGCAAATGCCTAAATTACCAATTACTAAAAACAGTGATTTGATTAAAAGTATTTAAAAAAAACATACGGGCGAGTGAAAAGGCTTGCGGGGCTAGTGAAAAAGTCATGGTTTACTATGGGCAGCCCGGCCGGCGAGTGGAAAAAAAGTTAAGGGAAAACCCTGAATTCTGGTTGATTATTCGGTAGGAAATGGCTATAGGATTAGCGCGAACGTTCGGTCCCCACACCAGCCGTGTTGATATAGGCCTGATGACTGGTGAATTATAATCGACGGCCGTACGCAATATGATCGTCGTGGGAGCACGATCCTCCAAGTGGATCAACGCGGATTATCTAGTCTGTGTTGTGTGTCGGTCCACGAATCTTCAGTCCCTCGGATTTGTTTTACTGATAGAACCGTTACGTGTGTTTTGACTAGACTAAATCCATTCATCCAAGATAAAGGGCGCACAATGGGAGGAGGTTATGTACTAAGCCGTTTCAAACCATGCCTTTGCTGCTTTGTGTCAGTACAATAACAGATTAAAGCCACTGATATACGATAGAGACATACACTCGGTAGAATACTCGGTAAAACACCGTGAATTTGAAAACCACTGGGCGTAAGCACCGCGAACTCGCCGTGAAATGCATTTTCACGGAAAAAAGTGCACCAATTCACCGAGCTTTAACGGTGCATTCACGGAGGAGATGTTCATAGTGTGAGTTACATAGGTTGCATGTACCGTCATTATCTGCCGTCCATTTCTAATTTCTCTGCGATTGAGTGGAAGAGTGTTGGAGCGGAGTTTAAATTTGAGATGGACGCCACATGAAGCCGTCGCTTTATCCAAAAGATAACTTTCTAAACATGGGCGATCTTTGATGGTTACATAATCAGTTAGTGGAAGATTTGGAGCAAGCTTCTTCCAACCAATCATTATCTGAAATATCCATAAGTACGCCGCTAATCGATTTAGCCAAGCTGGCGTGATCGGCAAGGCTCCCAGTTTTCGCACAGTCAAAATTGTATTCAAGTCGCAGCTGGCAAGGTGATATTTTTGAGCGCTCTTTTAAAATTTGAAGCGCAACTGATTAAATCTGCAGCCAGCCAAGGCTACAGTATAGTAAGAGGAGCTTGGGCCAGCGATGGCATTTCCATATTAATAACTCTAGAGAGAGGTATTTTCGCCCTCGCGATATTATGAATGCGGAAAGAGGTTTAACCAGCCGAGATCGCCGTAGAGTGCAACACGCGGCGTACAGCGGAGTCCTTCAGAATATGTCGCGCCACGATTGCGATTTGCAGTTTCAATTTCTGTCAAGATCTGACTGGCTACAGCGACCACATACAGCATTACGCATGCATAATTGATCTGACGGTAGCGCAATCGTCCTTATGCTAGTATATCTCCTCATTAATAAACGCGGATTATAGTCGTCGTGTAAGGATATAGACTTCTATGTAAGCAACCGCTCTTAATCCTTTTTAACAACTTCATCAATATGTGTGTAGATCCGATAGATTGCGAGATATATTAACACCCAAGTACTTATAAGAATCGACTTCGAAAATCAATCTATCACCAAGTTTCATAATTTGTCTTTTGTTAACCCTTTGACCTGTAATTAAGACACACATTGACTTATCGTCACATTAAAACCTCAGTCTCCACTCATTTGTAAACTTATCGGCGGTTAGGCTTAACATACTGTTAAGTTCTTATTCTTCGTCATTAGCCAGTAAGACAACATCGTCTGCCCCAAAAGAGTGCTTCCCACACAAACATTCTGTGGAATTCTACCCCTAAATCATGAGCCTTGAGTAATTTAGTGAATTCGTTGAGGGGAAATAGAAAATAAACCGAGAGACAGACACACAGCCCTGTTTTACCTCTTCAGTCACTGAAAAATTCCTATTAATATTCCCCAAATTTAACCTGAGCCTGGACATTATCGTGAGTACATCGATTAATCTCAAAATTCCCTACCCCTCAACCCTATATTCCACGCTGCCATAAGAAGACCATCTCTTCCAAATCAGAAGTCAAAAAGCTGAAATCCAGGAAGGTTGATAAAGCTACCCTCTGCAAGACGGACACGCGGCTATGCTTTTTAAGGCATAAAATATGATCGTCACATCGATAAGACGAACGGAACCTCCTGAACTTCCGAAAAGAGCATTTGTACTTTCAAGGAAATCGGAGATAATCCATTGCAATACACTCTAGTTACAATATTTTTGCAACACATGAGGTCAGAAATCCCTCAGTTGTTGTTCAAATCCTTGATGGTCACCTTTCTTAAATATAAGTACAATGATACCGCGATTCCATTCCTCGGGGATCTTTTTCAAACAAAATAAACTTCTAAACATATCCAAAAGCGAACGATTTAAACACTACACACCTGTTTTTAAGAGCCTGTTCGTAATGCCATCAATACCTGGAGATTTGTTGTTTTGGCTACCTTCAAGGCCTTGGATTAGAATATCCATGTTAATATCAATGTCATAAATACACAATTACTATTATCCCCACCTCATTAGCACTGTCTGTCTACCTCTGAGATTGTTAACAAAGTCTTAGCTCTACAACCCGAGTGCGCTCATTATCATCATTACTTAGATTTAAATGCATTTTACCCAGAGTACGCCAGTATTGAAGAACCCGTCTGGTCTGTCATTTTTGTCTTATCAGAAATGATTTCGTTAGAGTTAGGAGTTTTTATGCAATTAATACTGGGGTTATCGCGATTAGTTACTGCTGGTCCTCTTCAAAAACTTTCCAAAAATCCCCTTAGCACGATGGTCCAATTATTAGCATGATATTAATGGATCTATTAATAACCCGCATCTCAGTGATTTTATTCCTAATTAGTTGTTTTATTACACGAGTACGCTTTTCTCCGATAATCTTGCCAAAGCTAAATCTCCTAAGTCTTTGTCAGATCTATGTCACCCTGCGCCCATTGTCTGTGCAATCTAGCGGCATTTCTACGACCCCTGATACCTCCATCATACTATCATCAAACCACATGAATTGCAGCAATTCTAACCCTCGACTCCTTTTAGATTTAATCCTAAGTAGCGTTGCCGCCAGGATGTGGTTTTTCCAAGAGTCCCACAGAGTATCAGACTGATCAAAAGCAATCAATATCCCAATTGTCCAGATTAATCCGCAAACGATCACAATAACAGTGTGAAATCTTGGTCTTCCTTAACATCCCATTAAATCCTTTTGACAACATTGTCAGCTTTTGTTTCACAGGGAAATTATTTTGGTTGCAAGCGCATTGTTAGAGACAAAACATTGGTGATCACTCCTAAGCCGTATTTACGGTCTTCATCAACAATCAAATTCATGAACACAATTAACAAGGTTAAGGTTATTAGAACATATCATGTAATCGATAGTACTTTGTAGACTACCCCAAACTAAGTAATGCTTTGCCGTGGCAATTTCTGTGACGGTTTAAGATTGATAAATTTGCATCATCACAGAAATTAAGGAGAGCCGCACAAACATTTGAATTCAAAAGCCAGGATCACCATTGCTTATTTCCCGTGGCCAATTCACCTGCGCATTCATGCCGTCGCCCATGATTAAGATACGAGGGTCAATAATCTTCGTTCTCAAGAAGCATAACTTCAGACAAGAGTTGTCCGTACATTTCTTCAGTAGTGTCATTATCAGAGCCCTCAACCGGGAAATATGCACAGCAATACCATGCTGACGGTTGATCGTTAATCAATGCGAACTTTAACCCATAGTCTTTCATAATTATCAGCGCTCGAATGAAATAAATCATCATCGACAACATGCTAACTTGAGTTGAAAAGAAGGAGGCCTATACCGCCACCAATTTCATGTTAGACCTGTTTTTGCTTCACCCATCTATAAATCCATAAACATCAGCGTCACTATCAATACCCTTAAGAAAGTCTCTGCAACCCCAAATACATCAATAATACTTTCATCATTCAACAACTTGGCTACCTGTGGATCTTTGGCCTAACCTATTAACCACTATTAACATTGTTAAACGCAATTTTAATAACATTTACATGATATTTCTAGCTCTGACAGTGACACGGTTAGTTTTTTTCCCCACGCCTATGGCGTTTGTTACCCTTCTCTCGCACAATTACGTGTGGCTATTATTAATATGTGTATCATTAGAGCAATTTAGATGAGTACTATTTATAGCATTCAGTTCAGAGTCAGATTCAAGTTCATCATCCAGAATAGAAAATGGATTTTTCATATCAACGTTCGTTGGCTAAACTCCTACCATGAAGTCCCTGAGCAGGATTACCTCCGATGGCTCACCGCGGGAATACATTGCCGTCGATTTGGCGGTCCGCGGCAGAGGTAGGGTGTCTTCCCGGTACAAATGACTTGTGGCCAAATTCTTGGACAAGAATGACATTGCACAGGGGCCGACGGTGTCTACAATCTCTGGTGCTGTGGTTGAAAGTTCGCAGAAATTGGGCAAGGCGAATCAGTTCGCGGGCGGGTTTTATGTTCCAATCTACGCTGGCGGGTGCGGGTAACTCTCCGTGGTAGGCCGGCCATCAATCCTCAGTCAGATTGAGAATTCAGTGATCGCGTTGGGACGCGATCACCGAATTTCTCAATGCACACGGACCCACGGTTTCGCGAGGTTTCGGGCACTGCACTACGACTACTATCTAGCAGCTTGCTCGAGTTTGCATGCGTGTACGTCAAGGATCACGACGATCGCCTTTTGTTTCTGTGGCCTTTAAGGTTTCAAACGTGAAAGCGGAATCAAGGTTCGGTTTTTAAAAAAAAATTATTTTTGACCAAGATTTATTTGAAATTGTTTACAATTTTACAAATTGTAAACCAAGCTTTTGGGTTAAGTCAAACCATATTCAATCGAAGATGAAATTTATTAAAACAGCACAATAAAGTTCTTTTCATAAAAAAATGCACACAATACACTGTTGTAAATGCTGTAAGTGAGAGGTGCTCCGAAGTCAAGGATTCTCGCGAAACTCGTACGTTCTATATAAGACCTCATAATAACACAACAATAACAATAACAATAATAACAATAACAATAACAATAATGGACTGGACTTATATAGCGCACGTATCCGCCAAACTGGTGCTCACAGGCATTATATTAGTTACCCTGCTCATCAGGCTCATAAATCATTCCTTGAAACCATCCTCATCTCCCTGGGGAGTATAACAGCTCAAATTGCTGCCATTACAGCGCATATAGGTTAATCAAACACAACAACCAACTACTGCCCCTCATAAAATCTCCATTTACCCCTGGGTGAGAGATAAGCAATTGCGGTAAAGTGTCTTGCTCAAGGACACAAAGGCGACCCCTGAAGTCGCGGCTGGGGATTCGAACTCACATTCTGACGACTCAGCCATCAGAACAACAAATCCGATGCACCAAACCGCCTCGACCCATGGCAGATCCAGGGAGTGCATTGTTCAGTCTCTGAGGTTGTATACATCAAAGTATGTTTACAATCATCAACTTTACAAATATTTGTCATATATGTTAGAGCGTTATGTGTAAGAGGGACCATAGATCAAATATGCACAATGTTTTTTTTTTTTACATACCATGCATCTCATAATGGTCTGTACTCATGTGTCTACTGTCTAAACCATGGAGGACTGTATCCAAACTGTATCCAAACTACACCGCTGGCCAAAAGTATTGCGCAACATGCTCAAAAAGCGTACTTTACAAGCTAACAGGTGAGATGACTTCATTTAATCCGATTTCATCGATCGTATTACATAATTTCGAGCAAGAACAGTAAAAAGAACATTGACTTCAAAAACACAGGTACTCTTCAAGAAGGCTTTGCTAGTAGTGTAAATAAAATAAAATAAAATTATTGTAACATGTTCTCCAGAATCTGAACTTTGGGGATGTTGCTGTAGCACTTTTATGTCCAGTGAGTGTATATATAATGATGGTCGATACGACGCACAAAACACACTGGAATTGTTCAAATAATTGAATACCTGTTAACATAGCACTTGAGTCAAAACTTTGCTCCATATGTTTGAAACTAACGAAGAGAATACTACCGTAGTTGTAGAGATGAGGTCCCAGGATCAGGAAACAAACAAGGAACGTTGTCAGGGCTATAAACCCAACGGTCGACTAACTACTTGTTGCACGGCACACCATTGTCCAGTCGGATACCCTCTCTCCAATCTGTGGAAAGTCAAACACTCATTCAGGAAACGACATAGAAAATCTGATGATTTAAAGAAGCTCTGTGGAGTTTTGTCGAAGTCGACCTCTTGGTACACTCCTTTTTATCCAGGTGTTCAAAACACATGCACCATCAAATAGCATGTACAGGAAGGAATTGACTCCACTGAATACAATCCATGCATGAGGTATACTTGGCTGCACGCCTATGTACTGTGTCGATACAGAGTGACAAAGTTAGTCGTTCCACTTTATGGACAGCGACACCCAACAACTTTATGGAGCATATACAACTATCCATGCGTGAACGAAGTAATAATTAATCATCTCTTTAATATAGTCAAAGATCATGCACCGCTCTCTGACGTTGATCATTTCCTTACATTAACAAATAATGATCCAGCATTAAATTGCAAGCACCATGAAGGAATAGGGTAATGATGTCTGTTATAGGTTTAACATTACAGTGTTTAGTGTTTAAACAAACATGAAACGCTAGAATCAGGGTTGTTTCAAAAGAATGTTCATGTCATGTAACTTATGTAAAGTGGTGTCTATTCGTTCATTCCTTTCTTCCATACTTGAACTGTTTCATTGAGTCATTGGTTAAATCATTTCTAACTACCATATGTACAGTAGGCCTACTTTTGCTCAATTCTTCTTCCATACTTGAACTGTTTCGCCGGGAGTCATTGGTTAAATTATTTCCTCCTACCATGATATATTACTTATTTGGAGGAAACTCAGCTTTATATTATGCAGTGTAGTGATAGAGTCATGCATACCAGATGAATTATTCTTTCCAAATATTACTGAACAATTGGCTGTCTCTATGGACTAAACGGAGCTCAATAAAATCTTAATAATCACTGTATATTGCATAAATAATGAGCCATATGGTCGCATAATAAATACTATTATTATGACAGACACTCAATAACCCAACCCAGTAACAGTTTCAACTTATTCCGTTGTGTGAACTTAACATGTAAACATGCATTTTAGATTTGTTTGTATGCATTTAAATATGGTGTTCTATATTTGACACCCATTACGCGGCGCCTTTTTTCTCTTTACGCGGCGCCTTTTTTCTCACGCGGTGACTTTTTTTTTTTACGCGGCGATTTTTGTTTTTGGGCGGCGTATGACTTTAGTGATTTTTGGACGGCGACTTGTTGGTTTTGGACGGCGACTTTACGCGGCGACTTTGTTGTTTTGGACGCCGACTTTACGCGGCGACTTGTTGTTTTTGGACGGCGACTTTACGCGGCGGGCGACTTGTTGTTTTTGGACGCGACTTTTTTACGCGGCGACTTGTTGTTTTGGACGGCGACTTTTTTACGCGGCGATTCTTTAGGCGTAGGACTGATTTTGTTTTGACGATGACTCTTTTATTTTTTTTGTTTTAAACAAAAAGTCGCCGCTCAAAAACAAAAAGTCGCTGCGTAACGAAAATAAAGTCGCGCGCGTAGATATAAAAGGCGTCGCGTAGGTGTCCATTATAGAACACCATATTTAAAATGTCAAGCGAATATAATCATTTTGAATTTGCATCCTCTCTACAATAAGTCGCATCTTCTTTATTTAAAGACCATACAAATGTGCCTTGATTTATTTTACTCAAACGTGTTTAGTATGTATTTAATTATTTATATGTTATTCCAAAAAAAAAATATTTAAACAAATCAGAAATTGTGGGTATAAATTATAATTCTGGTAAACCAATATGCAACGTTAATTTGTTGAATATAATATAAACACTTGTGAATATATATGTTTTATTAGTTGAATTGAATAATATAATACTCAGAATATAATTATATGTTTTATTTTTGGTTTATATGCACAGTCACAGTCAGTATAGGGCAAAGGACTGATGACTAGTGGATGGCAATTGTCGATCAATATTCATTGACAGTGCGCACTCTCAGTACATGTACACTTGAATAAAGTTGTCAGTGTGGTTCCTTGCTGTGCTGTGTTAAATATTATGACAAAACATGAGAAGCAAACGAAAATAGCGAGAAGCGTTACATGAACCCTAAGTAGACAGGGTTCAGGTCAAGTTAGCCCAACTATAATTCTGTGCAGTCCTATTTGCCTATACATGTAAGCAAGATTGTATTTGACTAATTTTCAATATTTTTTTCTATTTGATGTAGACAGTCTTACTTTCTAAATTGCATGGATTGATACGCTAACGTTAACAATTATCGTTGTTGTAGGCCCACCATAATATACAGATATAGTTTTAGGCACAAACATTATTATATACTATGAAATGCAAGTTTGTGTATAGATTTTTTTAGCAAGTAATTTAGTCCACGCTTCTGGACATTGTGTTTAAATATAACGGGAAGTTCACATTGTGATTTCCTGGAGGCGCAAGAAGGGCTACCTCCTATACGCTAGTGACACTGCCTCCCGTATTACTCCAACACAAACAAATACATATTAGAGTGATCGTGCCTTGTATTTGTTTCCATAATGAATTCTTTTTATTTTGTTTAAACAGTTCTGTTATAACACACATACATAACTCTTTTTAAGTTGTGAAATTACTAACAAATTAGCAACAAAACGTTTTCACAAGGTTTATCGTTTTTAATTGTTTAAAAAAAATTGTAGGAATCAACTGATGATGTGCAGTAACCTTAATAATTTTTTTTTTAAATATTATAAACATACACCCCATAATCAGTTAGTAGAAAGAAGAACAAACAACAATGTCCCTTCAGTCAAAATAGATTTTTAGTAAATTGGAAGTATATTTATATTTGGAATGACTATGTAATATTATTGTTTGTTACTGCTAGCGATGGTCTTAGGAGTGTAGGGTTTCCAAACATCAGTTGTAGGAGTCTCAGAATTGTTCATAGTTTACTGCAGGAGTTTGTAGCCAGGATGGCTCAGCATTGCAGGCTGAGTGTGATATCAGCACTTGTGTAGCGCATACGGCAGGCGCTACAATTTTTACGATAAATGACATAAAAATAAAATTAAAAAAAAAATTGAAGCAACATCAAAAATTATGGCAGCGCCACCACAAATGCATTTCACCATAAAAGTGCACGATATTCCTTACCTCCACACCTGCAACTGCACTGTGGAGTATTGCGGAGTATTGCCACAACCAACAAAAATCATCAGAGACAAACTGTAGACAACCGCAGTTTCACCGCCAACGTTGACAGATTTATCAAGAACTACTAATCATGTTTAAGATTATTGTAGAGAAAGCTGTTTGGGACAATTTAAATTATATTTTAGCTTTTCCAACATTTTTATTTTGTACTCAAGCTGAATTCCTTTCCATTGAATATTATATTAAGATGTTCATTTTGAAGGATCGTCTAAGTTACTAACTTTACAATTGACATTTATGGGCAAAAATCATATCGACTCCATTAAAACAGAAATGCACCTGAAAACGTTACTTTCATTAATTCACTCCTACCTGTAATGGTTACCAATGCGCTACTGTTCGACACCGCCACCGTGCTCGATTAACTGTACATGGTTAACCAATGTGTACAACTGCACACCCCGTAGCACTGGCCAATGGCGGTGTAAAACAACAATCTAGTGTCAAACTGTATTTATTCCAAAATGTTTATATTGTACGACTTGTTGCCAAAACGAACGCAACTTTATTTAGACGAGCAAGTGCCCAAGTGGAATTATAACAGTTTCGAGACCCCATCTTGACCAAGAGGTCCTGGGTTCAAACCTAAGTAAGGTTTTCTTTCATAAACAAAAAACGTTGCTTATTGTAAGGTTTATACAATCAAATCAAATGTAACTTCTTTATGGAGGAAGTGGTCAAATGGAAAGGCTCAGGATTCTTGACAAGAACGTCCCACAGGTACCCTAGGTACAGATTTGGTTAATTTGTTATATTGATACAAGGTCCTTTCTTGGGTTTATACTTGAAACACAAAACGTAAATTTCTTAGAAGAGGAGGACGCACAAGCGGAAGGTCTTGGGGACTCTTGACCAGAAGGTCCTGGGTCTAAAGTCCACCCTTTGTAAGGTTTATAATTAAACTCAAATATGCGTCTGGTTAAGAAACAGCATTACACAGGAAAGTCTCAAGAACTTTGTTTTACTATGTTAGAGTCCAAATTTAAGGTTTATTACAAATTTGACAAAGGAAGAGTTGAGTGGCCTATGAAAGGCTCTTGGACCCTTGACTAGTACGTACTGGTTCAAACCTACCAAGAATTGGTTTCCATTTGATAATCGATCCGCCTGGGATTGGATCCTATTCTGGGGTTTGACTAGCCAGTGCTTTCTCGTGTAAGCTAAATCCATTGAGCTCCCCCACACACACACACACATAAATCAAAATGCAAAGCTCAAATCGTATACCAACGCTTTCTGTTCACTGGAGATTAACCTCAGTACCACACCATTTCTACCAGCACCCCTCAGTACCATAGTACAAACAGACACACCACACCAGCCCAATACCACACCTAAATTGGTCAATGTCCTTGTGACATACTGCCTCTCAGCTTGTACTTGGTCTAGTGCTCCAGCCTTGGAGTATGTGCACAGTATAAAGCAAATTATTTCACTGTGAAAGGAAGCATACTTGTTACCACAGCCAATTACGGAAAGAATTACATTCTGCCACTTTGTTGTCCTTAATATTACTTGACAACTACCAAGAAGTAACTGAAGAACGTCAAATCAGAGTGAGACACTGAAAGTTTTTATAAGAAAATACTTGGACATTTTCAGTCATGGCCCATAGACTTCATACGAGGCTCCAAGGTGGCGGTGAGATATGGAATTCTTTCCCACAAGTACAACAAACTTTCAAAACTACATGTAATTGGAAAATGTGTAATTATTTTTTTTTTTCCCACTGGTTGACACAATAAATTATGGAACATTCTCCTGCCCAAATAGAAATGTGTTTTAGATTATTTCCACCCTCTCCACTCCCCCGCTTCCAATGTTGGCACGACCATCGCGCCAGACCTTCCACACAAATATTGTTCAGCTCGGCAGGATTTTTCCTGGTTGTACCAAATGGGTTGTAATAGTATTTAGTGTGACCAACTCTCGAGATTAGCGTGATTTACCTTGTCAAGTCAAATCTGGAGTTTTACAGGTCCCAATAATGTACTTGGTTCATTCCTGATAACACAAGGTTTCTGTTTTCATTAACTTCAGATATGGAATCTTCCCACTTCAGCTTTAGACACGTATCAGGCAAATTCAATGAATCTAAGGGGAGTGAAATTTCTCAAACACCAATGACACACATGGGCTTATCACACTGTTTGCAAATCAAAGGCTTGCTCTCTGAGCTTTTGTGCTACAAAACAATGCAGTCGCGTCTTCCCAGTTACATTTTTGCTAGGAATGTTAGCAACCTTCTGAAACACATGGATTGTTTCATTGAGATGTGTGACAGGGCTGTTTTTCCAGGCCAACAGCAGACCTTGACTCAAATACATCCTAAAGTCCAGATTTGACAGGTGGTTTGTAACGTTATTATACAGTATTCTGGCATTTATTTATATATCTAGAATGGCCAAAAATAATCTTTTCCACCACTTGACCGATCTTGTGCATGTGCAGCTAGTACACGCATTGCTGTCCTGCAAGATCAGTTCCTCCCATGTGCTTGTTGTACCTAATGACACCAATGGGTTTCATATCGTCACGGTAACCTATTGGACTCTTCTTCATAACGAATTTGCTTACTGTAACAACAACAGTCCCCATAGTTTGGACAAGAGTGTCACACGCCTTTGTCCTGCACAGGTAACACACAATTGTCCGGACTTTTCGGCTAAAAGCGAGGATTCTGTCCTTTAGCCATGGGGAAACTTTGCTGAAGCAAAATTGGAAACTCCTTACAGTGGTGCCGCATCAGTTCCGCAAAAGCCAAATCCACGCTGTGTCCAACACATGTTGACAAAGGCAGGCTGGTAAATACCATGCCATTGTCTGCAAGATGCAATGACCCCGATTGTCCAATCCGTTCAAAAGTCTGAAGACAACTTGGCCGGGTACAGGTACTCTGTAGCGGGATGGTCTGCTTCACTTGTCTCTCCGAGTCTGCAGTTGTTGCTGTCTGTGATTGTGACCTCAGTGTAAATCTGCCATGCACCATGTAAAAATTTCGTGTCAGACTTGTTCAGAGAGAAACATTTGATGCCCCATTGGTGCGGCTTTTTTTTGGCATATACTGTTTGGCCAATAGTCTCTCCCTGAATTTTATCTGCGTTTCGTCAAATACAGGAGAAAGGTTTTTGGCCAGGTTTGTAATGACAAAGACGATTATCATCTCAGTCGAATTTGCGAACCTTGACCAGCTTGTCAAAGAGAGCTGTCCTTACTTTTCGAGGCACTTCTAGATCGTTGTTGCCAGATGGAAGAAATTGTGATTGCCTGAAATCGGTTGGTGAGGAACATGGTTGTTGGATAGATGGCACTGTGTAAGTATGTCCCATTTGCTCCAGTACATATTGTACTGAGGCCGCCTGTTTATACCCATGCACATCAGCAGACGCTACGCTAGCGCCATCATTTCCGGAATGAGTTGTTGGAGTCCACTGACTTTGCATGGTTGATTTGATTCCGATAGACTCTATGTTCATGGCATAACGATTTAAGTTTCACTCACTATCAACTCCACACTGCTTGTGAGAAAAACAGCTGGAAGATCTTACTGGTGTGAAATCTCTCCATTCTTGAACACGAGCGCTCCAAGTGTCTCAGTGATAGAACCCAACAAAAACATGAGAGGCGCAATTCACAGTGACAGTATTCAGTTGCTCATTTCACTTAAAACTGACCCATGACCACCTTTTTTGCTCCCCATTTCCTGGCAGTAATTATTGCAGTGTCGGAGATTTGTGTCCAAATGTAGGGCGATGATCAAACATTTCCCCCAGAATTACTTAGACCCAAAAGTGAACCCCTCAAAACACCAATTCACCTTTGAGAATATTTCGATAAGGGGGGAATTACTGAACACCTGAGGGGCGTTTCTTCAAAAAAACGCATATCATTAAGCATGTGCAGCTTCCAAACATGCAAATTTAAGAATGATTCTATGGTCATCCTCCCTGGACAAAGGTGGGGGATAATATATCCTCATCACCCCTGGACTTCCCGCTCCATGAATTAGGTGTGACCATGTATTTTAATGTCAAGTGACACCTTTGTATTTTCTTCCGCATTGTTTTGCTTATTTTACCAATTCAACATCAGACGCCTATTTCATTCCGAAAAAAATATGGCATGACATTGATTCTGTGTGAAACTTTTGGTTTCGCTTTAGCCTTTAGAAAAAGATGCAAGCAATATAAAGGGTGGGGGAGCAATGGTCAACTTCTCCCAGATTTCTTGCCAACTAATGAATCCAATGTAACATGATCATTTAGCACATGTATTATGAGTTGCCTACCTGTGTATATGGGTGCATTTTGACGCCACGTTGGTCCAGGGCCACTCCATCCACGTTTCGAAAATCGGGCTTTGCCTTTTCGGCTTCTTGTGCCTGGAGTTCTCCGGCTTAAGTCATTAGTCGTCTTCACCAATGTCTGTCTCGGTACGACTGCGATCGCTAGTTTCGGACCCATTACTTTCGA
This sequence comes from Zoroaster sp. YZ-2022, assembly GCA_029582265.1. Taxonomy (NCBI): domain Eukaryota; kingdom Metazoa; phylum Echinodermata; class Asteroidea; order Forcipulatida; family Zoroasteridae; genus Zoroaster; species Zoroaster sp. YZ-2022. Next base: position 3,196,409 of record CM055827.1, on the reverse strand, counting down.
GTCACTTTCCGCCAACAATTCAGCACTCCTCATCTTCCATGATGCTCATGTGTTTGTCGTGATCCTGTATCCACAGCACCACCACCGGAGATGCGCAGGAAAAACGAACAGCGCGTACCCCACGCTCTCAAATATAATGTATCAAAGGATGCTCAAAGCACGTGCCATCGAGCTACCAATCAGAAAGGTGTGCTCAACTGAGGGGTTATTATGCTTTTTAGAAACCTTTTGCAGGTTGGATTGTTCCAAATATGGCACATCGCAGGCGAAGGGTTGAAAATGTCTGTGCTTAAATTGGCACCGTGGTATTGGAGGGTATTAACATATTTGTGCCAATTTGCCTCAATAGGGAGCAGCGGTTAAAGCAATGTTCAATGTCTGGAGTAGTAGTTGGCACTCTTTTCCTACTAAGTTCACTTGAAGATGGTTGTAAAATTAACTCTGATGTATAAATATTAGAAACGAGTTTTTGTCAGTGTGGGACCCATCGCCGGCTTCTGTCTGGATTAGTCTGCTGTCCGATAAGCGCTGTTCTACTCCAACCCCAGAGAGGCTCAAATCCCAACCCAGGACCGATGCAGGCCCTGAGTCCAATATAATAGCAAGACAAGGTAGCTTTGAATAAGAAAGAGTTTTTGTTTTTTTTTTTTTTTTTTAATTACCTGATGAAATAAACAAAATCTCCGAAATCTTGGACTCGATTCCAGGACCTTCTTGTCCAGAGTCCGGAGAGCCACCATGATGTTCTTCATACTAGTGCAATGCCCTCACAAACCCCTGGAGCCGTTTTTAATTGCACTCATGGCCCTGGGATGGCTGGGGCTCAAATGGGGTACCTTACAATGTGCTAAAACAGGGTCTGTTAGTTCTGCACCTATAAGCGTTATTTTGAAACCAGTGTTATGGAGGGAAATGCCCATTATTCCCAAACCTCAGAATTTCTGATAGGTCCCTTATGCTTCATAGTGTGAGTAGATACAAATTAATGAAATCATTGATGGATGACAGTGAATCATTGCCATAGATGTTTTCAGATTAACAGCGTATTATAAACCCAAATACTAACCCAATTTTCTGGTTACAAACGTGGAAAAACAAACACAACTTCAAGCGAACAAGAAACGAAATAACCTAAATGGTCGTTGGTGATTTACGTAAAGATAACGCCTTTAATAATTCCCTCTTAAAAGTCAGTAGGCTCGGCGGCATAAACCTTTGACCACCTCACATGTTGGTTCCATATTGAAGTCGGGTTTCTACAAATTAATGTACTTAATTAACTGGAAAGTGACCTAAAAATACATTTTGGTTGTCAACCAAAATAGATGAAACAAGCTACGTATATGTTTCATTCTGTTGCCAAGTTTTATGTAGAAATGGTGGGCCATAATGGATTTGTTCTTTACTTTCCAATTGAAAAGTGACCTCAAATAAAACGTTGACAGAAATAAACGTATCCTATTCGATCGTCAAAAATTGGCTGTCTTCATGTATGAAATGGCGTGGCGATGTTGATTTATGGCAGGCAACTTGTTTTTTGAATGTATTATATTATGATAGTTTGCTTGATCTTCAGTTTCGATACATTGTCCTTAGATACAAACCAAATGACCAAAATGTTTTACTTTCTCAGACTGCCTTTGCCAATTTATAAATGTAAATGGCGGCCATATTGATTTCAGACTGCTTATGCGAAATGTTGACATCCTAGCTCTTCACTTTATTCAGCACCCTTTAGGTATAGTAACTGTATGGAAACTATCTTCAAAGCTTCGTCCCCGCATGGTCAAGCTTGTCAGTGGGACCCATACAATGTTTTGTCAGCATTACTATATTTTACCCGATTTCTTTTACTTCTGGACCACCTAAAACATTGTTATTTTACAACAGAATGTTATAGTTAGGGTTTGAAACTTCAAAAACAATATTACATTAATTAAGGGTAGCTATATAATTTCTTTAGGTAAAAGTTTCAAATAGCTCAGTTATTTTGTAATCAAAGCTCGGATCATTTTTAAATGTTTCATCCACAGCCCGCTTTTTTTCCCAGGATGAACATTGTTCAGATCTAATATGTAAACAATTTTGCCTTTCGAGCACACTGTTTTAATATATCATGAAATAGTAATGCAATTTGTCGTTATTTACTGCATTAATATGACCTATGCCGTTTCCATGGGGAACATTGCATTTTATTGGAAGGAAAGAAACAAAATATTTTACTGATATATTTCGTCAAAACAACCATGAGAAGTATGTATTTTTCAGAAAGTCTCAAGAAAGTCCTAAATTTATTTAGGCACTTCCTTACTGTTAAAATAAGCTTCTACTATTTATTTCGTGAAACATCTTGGCTTTCAAAAACATTTTAGTCTAACTTTCTTACAAAGAAATTATCGATGTTCCGATGCCGTTAAAATAGCGGAAAGCACAAAGACAGATCATGCCCATCTGTAATATCGTTTTTGTATAACGACTAAACATGAAGATATACATAATATTTGTTGGACATAACAGGCCCTAGCCACATTGACTAAGTAGTTGGAAGGAAATAGTCCAATGTGTTCCCTTAGTCATTAGACATGTGGCAAGAGTAATTACTGCGCATGCCGCTCATGGTTAGTATTTCAGCTCAGTTGTTTGGGGGTGTGGACGTGTAACTGACTGTCTTTTATTACCAAAGAGAGAATGAAATAAGTTTTAGTTTACAGAAATGAACCCGACTTCATGTCAGTGACTCAGAAACACTGCTGCCTGCTCAAATTCAAGATGGTGGTTCTGGCAGCGCTTTTTGGTTACACATAACACAAGCATTTTTATGTTCAGTTTTCAAGACCTTAAATATATAGCACATTAAATGTATAAAAAGCAATGTTTTAAGTGGTCAGAAAGTCAAACAAGTGTTGTCCAAAAAATGGTACGTACAGTGAAATCGAAAATGGCGGTTGAATCTTCATCAGGCCCTGTCATAACTGGGACGGTGTTAAAGCACCAGCCAATAAAATCCATTTTATAGGACGACATCACTGAGAAGACGACATCCCACTTTCACCCATGTCATCATCACAGCTTAAAAAATGATGTCAACACACAAACTTGGTCTCATTGTAACTACACCGGTCCAAGCTCACGTAACGTGTGTATAATTACACCTTCTGCTGCGTTTACATTAACTAAAATGCCTTCGCCATTTCTTCCTTCCTGCTTAGAGGTTCACTGACCGGAGAATACAAAAGACGAGACCTAATAGTTCATCTTTTTCACTATTTGACCGATCTGCCCATCTTTTTCAATTACTTGACCTCTGGTGTGAAAATGCTTTCCATAACATTGATTGCTTTATACTCAAAATATTCCACAATAGCCGCATTGGTAATTATGGATGGTTTTAAATCAAACTTATTTGGTTCAAAGAAGTTCATGCTGGTATTAAAAAACTCTGGAAATCTTTCGTCTCTTCATGATATATGTACCACAACAACGTAATAAGTTGAAACTCTCACAGGTTGAAGTTGTTTAAAATGTATATCTTTATTCCAGAACAGAAATGATACTTTAGAAATTATCACTCGTTTCACTGGCTTTCCGTCCAATCTAACAGTTCTAAAATAACCAGCAGACAATGTGAACAGAAATTGGAGTAAAGCCATTTACATTGTGTAACTTCAACTTTGAAATTGAGCATTTTCACTACTAGAAATAACCCAACCACCGGTGTTTTATAACACATAAGAAATAGTTAATGGTTTGCTGTCATATTGACCAAAGATAATTCATTGGGCGTGAAAGGTTCATTATTTATTATTTTAATTTTGTTTTATTAACTGTTTTATGACAACCGTATATATAGGCAGGGGCTGTATAAAGGGGTGTGAGCACTCAATAATTTTTCTCAGTCGGCATTTAGAGCCTCCAGTTTGAGCAAATGAATATATCAAAGGTACGAAATCAAGGGTTGGTCCAGAATCAATTTTCAGTCGGCTGGCAAACCTGAGCTATGTATAGGTCGAGTTTCTAAGCTAACTACGAAGATTTGCCGAGTTGTTTGTTATAACCCTTTCAAGTTGATTTCATGGCTCGGGAGAGTAATCTATTATGACACCGTATGTTAACACACAGAGAGAAATTGCCTCTTGCATTGCATCATCACGTGAGGGGCGCTACACAATGAAATCTCGCTAAAAAGTCCTATGGACATGAAGAAGAAATGAGGCGGTACATGTACCCAAGGCATAATTGAAAAATTGGTTCTGGTACTGAAAAGGGATGTTGTTTTACTTTGTAATACACTGTATTTACATGCTCATCTCTCACCCACCCCGTTGAGCGACTTTAGAGATTGTGTATTTTTAGGGGAACAAGAGTAAATTTTGTTTGGTCATATTAGTGTTATGTCCGGTAAATTTAACAACAAAAAATGTTTTCCCCACTGATGTCAGTCAACAAATTTGTTTCCAAACCCCCCAAAGAGAGTGTAGTGGTGCAATTGCCTTGTTTAATTATTCATTTTAGGAGAGTCGACCATTTCTTGAGTAATAAAACTGTTTTGGTCGGCAGAGATTAACTAGATTTTCATGGCGACTATTTTCAGTTATTTTTAACAAAGAAAATGATTAGTTGTAAAAAAAAAAACAAAAAAGGGAAGGGTATAACTGAGCAGTCTGAAGACAACATAGCGCTTCTACAATCAAGGTCAAAATAGACGTGTGTCTAAATTAATTATACACTATCAAGAAACATTGGGCAATTGACAAGGATGTTAATGTTGCCCAAGACTGGTCAATATATCAATAGGTTACACAGCTGGTTTACTTTCATATTGCTCAATGTTGGATAATTTTTTATGCCAAAAGCATATGTGAACCAATTTCTGGGAGAAATAACTCTTTACCCAAACCCCATGTTGCCCAACGTTTTCTACAGTGTATTATCTACAGTGGCTTGCAAGACAACATGAATGGATGGCATAGTTGGTATTATTCTCAATATTTAGCCTATAAATGATAAACTATCTTGAATTTAGGCAGGTATCGCTTCTAGTATCTCTGTACTTGTTTATTATTGTTTGAATATTAATTCGAATCCGTTGAATGTCTTATGGAATGTTATAATAGCTACTTCACACATTTCCAGTTACTCCTATAAGATGTTACTTGCAGTTACTCTGTCCATTAGCTCAACGTGTCCCAAGCTGGAACTGTAAATTAAAACAATTATAAAATTATATCATCAATAATTATGCAAGATGTGTAGTTTTGCAATGGTGGAAAGGATCAGTAAAGAATCTGTTTGCGGGTGACATCATGTGAAAATTCTCTTTTTAGCAGTAATTAGTTCTGAAAAGAGCTGGAGGTTACAACTCGATGTTCCGATCAGTAAGCTATGATCGTCTTCAGGAGAATGCCGGACTCTGGGGAAACGCTGCTTAGACAAACATTTTTTATTGGATTATGAACATTTGGCAGGGTCGAAAGACGGAATAAAAAATAAAATTCCATACACTGATTGCTGGGTAGCAGTGTAATAAAGTATTAAAGAGATGCATAATAGCCCTCTGTTCGCTACCCCATGGACCTCTGTTCGCCACCTATGAACCTCTGATTCTGCCACCCTCGGGACCTCTCTCTGTTTGCCACCCTCAGGGACCTCTGTTCCCCACCCTATGGACCCACTCTGAAGGTTCGCCATCCTAGGGATCCGCCGATATATAAAAATAGGAATCAATGTGGAGGATACTCACCATATTCACATCAATCATGTTGTTTTGTCGTTCAGTTACAACATCGCACCAGAACCCAACTGGGCAACGCTCTACGAGGAAATAAAGCAATACCAAATACAAGAACAATGTCTAGCTCATGACAGTCCTGATGATAGGATCCTATCTACAGACACAACTTTGATCTTATATATTATCTGCTGTGGTCCCTCAACCCAACTCATCATATGAATCTTTTGTACCTGCTCTCCTCAAAATACCATGGTCCTCCCTCCCCAATTACTAGTCATTCTACTACACTGACACAGTTCTGTGACACAAACACCACCGCCCTCTCGATCTCTATCCGCAGATCTAGTTTCCCACGTTATGTAGCAATTCCAGTGGCGTAGCAGGGGAGCAGGGATCATCCACAACTTATGGCTGGCAAAATAGTGTCTGTCGGTAAAATTCTACAAATTTGTTGGTAATTCTGAGAAATCATCGCTTTACAACCACTGGGCAATGCCAAGAGTTTTCACTTACTTTGCTCCTGGAGCTCCTCTTCAAAAATATTCTCTCGTTCTAGGGAAGAGAAACAATATTTAGGGATTGAATCGATGAAAGAAATAAAATACGAAATAAATTTCAGTCAGTCAGTCATTGCCAACAAGCCAGTCGCTGAGGTTCTTGTCGCTGAAATAATTTCCGTTTTAATAAAATTGTTAAAAGATAATTATTTCATAGATCTTAATTGCATTTTCACTTCTTTGTCTTGTGAACGACATTACGTAATAAATGCGAAATTTTCACAGATTGGTTGTTTAATGTTTATCAGGATTCCACAGAAAGTAAGCATATCATAGAAGCAGTTTGGGAGCATACTATCATGGGGAGCATTATAATGGGAGCATAAATGCAAGATTACTTTATACAATCTATAAATGCTGTTGGGGCGTGGCACCTCTTTTTGCCATGCATTCCGGTTTCAACTAACCTCGTTTCCTTCCCTGACAACGGCCAAGTTGATTCAGGGTAATTATCATTAGCCAGCTAATACACACGTTGTTGTTTTACTTTGTATTTATGTATTTTATTTATTTGCGTACGCATATCGGTATGTGAGTGACGTGGACCGGATGCATTGCACGTGGTGGTAGGGGGACCCCATACTGACAGAAACATTATAATTACGTTTTTCATTGTTTCTCACGATCTTTCAATCCTTGAAGGAGCTCTCTCAGACTTTCCATTAGCCACCGCATCATGTTGAAAACCACAAGCATAACAAATAAACCTGACTGTGACCAGGGCGCGTTTTCCCTTGACTGTAACCAGAAACAAGTGTTTGGAGCTTTAATGGTGATTAGTTAAGCCGTTTTCGCGAATTCGGTTTATTGCCTGCGATGACGTCATTGTTCCTGACCAAACGTGCACCGAAGTTTGTGATCGGTTGCTTGCGTTGGTTTCAAGATGGCGGATTGAAAAAACAACACGAGGACTTTGTTAATTTGTTAAAACATGATGATATGATTGTTCGTATACCAGTATATCTTTCAAGTTTATTATTAGCACTCACAGAGTATAGTTCTATTTTGAAAAAAAATTGAATTACATCGTATATTTTGAGAAACGATGACTTGAACCCGTCGCAAACTGAAAACAATTTTCTGGTCACGTTCGCGTTTTCGCGTAAGCTATGCCATCTTGTTTCTGAGTCAAAAGATATGACGTCAGAAACGGGTTTCTGAGTGGGGTCATGGCTTACAGCCCCAGTACTAACCATTGCTGTTCTTCTGCTATGGCAGCGTATACAATGAGGGGCGGGGCGTGACAAGGGCAACAACAACCGTGTTGTTGAAGCTTCACCATTCATTTCAATTCATTTATTAACACATATTCCAATGTTGACAACAAGAATGTTGTTTACAAATAATTACACAATATCAAGGGTCCTACAACGTACAAAGACAAGAGTAGTAACATGAAAAGACTAATTATGAGAGAAAAAGCTTGTCAACATTGAGGAAAAAGAAAGAAAGCCGGGGCTTTTATTCCTTTCCCTACTTACCCTCCCCTTAATTACAAAATGACAAAGTTACTGGACAAATACAGAAGACTACATTCAACAAAAACATTTGGCAGGTGATCAGACCAAATAATAAGTCAATTAAATAATAGCATCATTGAGCAACTTAAATTTAAGTTTTTTTTGTGAAACGTTTTAAGAAGCTGAAGACTGTTTGACTATCATCAGCATAGACTGTTCCGGAATTTAATTCCACATTGTTGGGGACTATTTTTAAATAAAGAAGGTGCGATTAAAATGTTGATACAAATGTTTCCTAGGATGAACTTCTGGATTACGTGACTTGAGTGAACATCTGAAGTTAAAATAAACGATTGTTGAAAGCAAAAGGGGGGTAATAAATTGTTCATTTGTTTGTACATAAATTTATAAGATTAAGGTAATAAATATATATTAATTTGAGCAAATTTAAATTAGTAAATAAAAGGAGTTGTGTGATCCAGATAACCTGCTTTGGAAATAATACGTACAAGCTCTCTTTTGTAAGAGAAATAATTTGTTATGCTTGTGTAGTCGAGCCACCCCAGACAATCAGTGAATAATTTAAGTAAGGGAGTATAAACGAATATACTACAGTGTTAATAAAACATTACTAGAAAGAAACGGCTGTCAATCGCCGGAGACGTTCATATTGAACAACTCATAATACAAACACTATGGAAGAATAAAACTAATGACACACTCCAGCGTTACTTCACCTGTTACCAATGACGTTCTTTTAACATCCCAGTTTTGCAGTGTAGGGACGTGGACATAGTGTTCCCCAATGTTTGGATATAACATGACAGTAATGTCAATATTCCCTTATACTGTTATCGTCCCCATTAATGACACAATATCAACAAGAAACTGAGCAATTATGAAGATTATGGCACCAAACAATACTGACATACTGAACAGCAAAAGAAACGCAAGTCCGAGGTCTTGTCAAGGATTTTTCAAACAGAAGACAAACCATTTTGATTCCTAACCACTCATTTAATGATAAATGCTTTTCAATTTGTGTGAGCTGAAAGTGACTGTTGAAATTACATTGCAAGATTTTCACATTTACCACAGTCCACGCTTAAAAGGAGATACCCACTCGGTGAAAAGTCACAGTCTTTTTCGAGTAGCGTGTATGTCCACCTTGGGCTTTACACAGGCAGTGCAACGTCGCCTCATAGAGCTCTGAGGTCTGGAAGAATGCCTGAGGCAAGTGGTTCCCACTCAGAACACCAATCTCTGTTCCAACTGTGCAACTGCTGGTTGTCTGTCTCCCGGGCAACTATCTACCCCCATATTTCGTCCCAGACATGTTCAATAGAGCCATATCTGGGGAAAGTGACAGCCATATGGAAGAAAAGTTGATATTGTTGTGAGTGGACACGCCATGTCCGACTTACCCTGCTGTGTGAGGACACGTGCATTGTCCGGTTGGAAGAACTACAGGTTCCAGGATGTGCAGCAAACATTGGAACAACATGAGGACGAAAGAACATCAGCTCTATACACGACAGCAGTAACGTTCATTACGTCGACGCCAAACACGCTAAACGCCCGTCAGCATGTGAAAGACTGGAAGCCGAGACTCATCTGAAAAACTTGGCGCCACTGAGCACGTCACGCCAACGTTGTTGCCGGGCCCACTGTAAACGTCGTTGACGGTATTGTGTGTCAATATTGGCCCCATATGGACGTCGACAGCGGGTCACTCCATCCCGTAATCGACGTCTAATGGTATCGAGCGGATACTGGTCACTCTTGGTCCCCTGAACTAAGGCTGCTGTTCTTGATGCTGCTTGAGCACGGTTTCCTTAGATGATGAGTGACCGGATGAACCGATCTTGTGCAGGAGTTGTCACTCTTGGTCGACCGGAACGTGGACAATCTGCAACGACCCCTGTCAGCCAGTAACGTTGGTCAAAGTCGTGTGATGGTGGTGAGATGACATCCAACTTGTCTGGCTACATCAGTTTGCAGGAATACCGCCTTGCAACATTCCAAAGACCACTCCCTCTTTGCAGTCCAAAAGTCTTGGCATCGTTTGCGTAAAAAGTGTACACCTAGAGCGAACAACAGAATGTTTTTCTGACACAGCCCTTTATAAGGATGCCTTAGACTGAAGTAGGCAATCCCCGATGTTTCACCAACACCTGTCCAATGCACGGTACTGCAATTCTATGTATGGAACGCTACAGCTGCCTTCCGGTGCCCATGTATCGCTTCATTCGGCCGATTCACCATTTCATTCGGCCGATTCACCACGACTTCATTCGGCTACTCATCATTTTCGTTCGCCTTTTCGTCATTTCATTCAGCTAGTCGTCATTTCATTCGGCCATTCACCATTTCATTTCGGCTAGTCTTCATTTCGTTTAACATATTCACCATTTCATTTGCCAATCATGTTTCATTCGGCTAGTCTTCATTTCGTTTCGGCTTTTCTTCATTTCGTTCTGACGGCTTTTCATCATTTCATTCGGCTAGTCATCATTTCATTCGGCTTATTCACCATTTCATTTGCCGCCAAGATCAAAGCTAGCCGCGGATTCCCAACCATAGTTCAGCTACAGGTTTTCTCCTGCGGATTTAACCGGATCGGGTCCAGTTTAAAAACTGGATGAATGCGCAAATTTAAAACCCACGATCAGGTTGGTCCGGTGCGTGTGAATACTGCACTCAATACGGTACGTTCCACACGGCCGGGCGCAGGCGAAATGAAATGATGATTGCGCCCAGCCTGTGTCGTTAAAGCGTAATCTTATAACGCCAAAACCACGATATGCCCTAAGGTGAAATATCGTCTCCATAATTCGTTAACAAGCAAATTGGCATTATAACGGGTTATGGAGATGACATGACGCTTCACCAAACCCCTATCGTGGGCTGGCGTTATGCGTGCGCTTTCGGACGAAGGCTGGGCGCAGCTCATCATCATTTCATTTCGCCTGCGCGCCGCCATCGCCGTGATTATGCGGTATTCACCGCCAGACCAACCTGATCGTGTTCATTACATCTATCGGCCCCAAACGACGTCCAACCATCCGTCGCTTTCTGGCTAATCCTGGTTGGTATCGCAACTATGATCTTAATGGCAAGCTGGTAATCAACGAATAATGATGTTTCTTTCCAATCGAGCAAGCAGGCTAACTTTCCGGAATGAAATGATGATTGAACGATGAATGGTGAATAGCCAAATGAGCTGACAACCCAATGGCTGGTGAGCGATGAAATGGTGAGATAACGAATGTAAAGCGACAACAACAGATGAAGCCGTGACGAAAACGATGCGAAATGAAGTAACTAGCCGGATGATGATGGTGGCCGAATGAGAATGGTGATGCCTTGCAGAGATGATCGTGGTGCAATCGGCCAGATCTATCGAACGATATGGAGCGACCGAGGCGGCTGTGGCGTTCCGCTATCCATGGTTTAACTTCACTGTGGTTTGCGTACTAGCGTTTGTGCGAAAGTTTGGTATGGACGCCAAGCATGACATTACATCACCTGGACTCATTACATCTTTTACCATCACATCTTTTCCTGACGTGCGAATGGTTACTACTCTGAAATTTCGTTTTTCGGAACTTGCGTTTCTTTTGCTGTTCAGTATTGTCATTTTTGAGAATCGTGAAATGTACACTCTTAAAACTCCCTTGCGTATGGTTGACGGCTATAGCCGCGGCCAGTGAATTGATTGATTTTCAGCTGTATTTGCTGAGAATTCGCCATGAATAGAAATCTTCAAGGAGTCTGATAGTTTGCGGTGAACCATATTGTTCTTGAGAAATGGGTTTTTATGCATAATAGATTTGAGCTTTTCGAGCATTCTGAATACAACCTATTCGTGAGATTTCTTAACACCGCCCTTTTCACGTCCAGTTACGCTACGATGAATAGAATTGTATGCCGACAACTTTCATAACTTGTTATTCGGTCCTGCAGCTTGGCGCAAACACCGGAGTTGTGCACATTGCCACAGCCGGGTTTTGACCCGGCACTCCACTACCTACAGACGTTCCGTGGTTGGCCGCAACCACCTTCACTCTCGGTAAAAAAATAATACCGTAAAGCAGGGGTTAAACTAAAGTGTTGAATCAATATTTTAAAGAGTTCGGTGGTGACAACTCTTTATAAGTTGAATTTAACTTTTTAAAAGTGATAAACTTCACATTGATAAAATTAATTTTATACTTAACCTGATTTCGTGTTAATTTAACTTTTTCTTTGAGTTGAATTTAACTTTATAATTAATGTTTGTGTCACTCACTGAACTCTTATAAGAGTTGATTCAACAGTTTTAAGAATGTATGTATATAATACAGGGGTGTAACTAGGGTCCAATTTTCAGGGGGCACTAGAGGGCGCACCACTTTTTCTATGGGGACATGTCAATATTTGAATCCTGCAGTCTCAAATAGGGACTTATTTTTTCAAAATTCTGAATGGGGGCACCCGGGGGCACCCGGGGGCACGGACCTCAGCTGGGGGAAACTTTTTCCCCCGTGCCCCCTCCCCATAGTTAAGGTATTGATATAATATACAAAGATGATATTTCCACGTTTGAATGAATACAAGATACCAGCAGAATGCATTTACTATTTAAAGCTGAAACACCGGGTTTTTGTATAAACAGTATAATGAATCAAGTATTATAAGGACAGATGCTTTTCAGACATTTTATCAAAATGTAAACTTCCATCGAAAAGTGAATCATAGTGCACAGTTAATTATTCATCCATTTCAAAATACATTTAAACGAAATCACATTACATCCCACTATATGTACTACGGTATGTTTTTATAATGTAAAACTTGAAGCTATGCATTGTGGAGACAGATAAAGAAGGTAGATTTGCGGTGACACCATGTATGAAATCTCTTTTGGTAATGGTGGTGGCTCTGAAGAACCGGTTTGTACTGCGACTTTTATAATGTCTCATTGATTAACTGGGAGGGTATATTATTTTTGTGTTGTATATATAAAAACAAAACTCAAATTGCTTTGGTTTTCGAAAATTCCTGGCAAAACATTGTTCGAATAAATTCAATCTATGAACATGAGGTTGTTGACTTACCTTTATCCTCGTAAGTTGCAATGACACATCCTCACACACCATGAGAAGAATCAAGTGAATATAAGTCTTCATCTTCACTGATGGCATCATCGTTAAATATACAAAATAACAAAACGAGACAATAAAACAGGTTTCTCAAACACGAAATATGGCATCCAACAAGTTCCATTACTTCATACATTCGTTACTACTTTCATTGTGTCTGCCATTAGGCACGTGACCCAACAACAAATCAAAATTTTAATCAAATTCAATATAAAATGTTCACTGGTAGAAGTCGGCATGAGTACAAGTCTACATTTTCAAAGGCGTTTCAACATCAAGTGTGTCAGGTAACTAAAATAAAGCATTGCTAAATGAGCCTTTAAACTGAACACACTTACATGTTTTTGCACAGATAAGCTTTGCTGTTTCTGACAATCAAGGTGAATTTGAAAGATGTTCTTAACGGTAATAAGCAACTAAACTGGTGACTCCCTTTAGTAGAGCTGTGTAGCACAACACTTAGTACATCATATAATCCAACATAATACAATGTCACTTGCCAGGGTTGTGACGTCAGCTACCTTTGTGGTAATTATACTGCAGCTTACATAAGACAAACTGATGTTAACATGGAAAAAACTATCCACGGTGACAAATTTATGATAAACGACGGTTTGCAATGGAAACAACATAATTAACGTTTGACTTCCAGCTGAGGTTAGAATCAATTATTATTCCAAGTGTCACAAACTCAGAATTAATGTATAAATGTCATTTTAAGGTAACATAAATAACTGTACTTAAATCCTGTGGGTGTGACGAAATCATGTCCTTTCAGTACCACCTTACTTTTTTTTATAGAACCGGCAGCCATCCTTATTTTGTTAATGTCCACCGAGCCATGGGGCTGCACCTTTTTATTTACTAAATAATCTGTTGTGAATTTGATTCTCCTTATTTGGCATAACCCTTTCAATCCCATTGTGCCAAATTGGCTCAAAGTTACATTCCAGTTGGATACCATGGAGTATTTTTGGCACACAAAAGTGCAGGTCCCTTGGTCCCCGCAGTGCCAAATGGCACTATGGCCATCTTGGTGGTAATCACTATGTCAACAGCGCCCTCTTTTGGCAGTGCGGTTACAAAAGGCACGCGCGTGGGTTTAAATAGTTTACACAACGCGTCCCTTCACGATCAGACATGGACGACGATGAGGAAGAACATATTTTGGAAGAAATCTTTTGCTGATAGCGGGTCTGACATGTCCTCAGACGAATCTTCCCCACCACGTCGGAAGACAGTGATGAGGAGCATATCCCAACCTCATCATCTTCATCGGAAAAAGAATTTCCGGTCTGGATGGCGTGCAGCAAGTGCCCCCGGACTATAAGCGTAAGCGACCGCCCGTGCAATTTACAGAACACACCGGTTGTACTCAAGATTGCAGTAAGTTCTCACCCCTCCAAATCTTGCAACTGTACATTTGTCAAAGCAGTATGGCGAATTGATGGTAGAAGGACCAATCGTTATCAGCCCAAACTTTTGTCTGCGAACACAGCCAATCCGCCTAGTGCTTGGACTCGACAAATGTTCCCGAAATGATGGCTTTCGTCGCATTACTTCTATCCATGGGCATCAACAAAAGACCCCGATACAGCATGCATTGGTCCACGTCCGAAGTCCTGCGAAGTCCCCTGTATTCGTCGACCATGGCTCGTAATAGATTCACGGCAATCCTTCGATTTTGCACCTCATAACAACCAAGCTGAAGACAAATCCCCCTGACAAACTTTTCCAAAGTTCGCCCTCTACTGGACGTTGTACTGCCATCCTTTCTTCGGATCTGACCTGGAAGAAACCTCTCACCGGACGAGACTATGGTAAAATTCAATGGACGAATCGGCTTCAAACAGTACATGCCACGAAAGGCTGCCAAATGGGGATTGAAATACTTTCTTTGAACGAGTCGGAAACCGGGTACACTTGTGCATGGAGCTTGTTCACGGGGTCTCAAACCCATGTCGCCACCAAGTAAAACCACCATTGCTTGTCTTAGCGCACCCTCCACCCAATCTTCCCACGCACAAGGGCAAAATAGTCTTGAATCTACTGAAAGGACTAGAACATAAGGGACATTGCATCTATATGGATAATGGTTCCAATAGTCCGGCTCTGGTATCAAGAAGTTGTCACAGCTAGGATTTGAGCTTGTGGACTGTGCGATACACCACACGAGGCATTCCAGATTTTACAAACCCAAAAACACCACATGACAAAGAGATGCTGATCCTAGTTTTATCAAAAAAGCAGGCCAACTATGCGTCGTATGGCAGGATACGAAGCGTGTCACTCTCCTGACAAACTATGGTGATTGCAGTGTCACCACAAAACAGATTCGCAGCAGGAAGAGTTCGACTGGATATCGTGAGCAAAAAAAAACCATCCATAGTCAATGATTATAATAAATACATGGATCTAGCAGGCCAATTATGCAAATATTATACGCACAATCTACCGAACACTAAAATGGTGGAAAAGATTATTCGTCACCATGCTAGACATTTCATTTATTGAATGCTACTATCGTCTACAATAGCATCCCTACAAACAGTCGCTTCGTCAGGTTTGGAATTCGGGTGAAGGTGATAGAGGGTCTCCTTTCCACCTGGAAGTATAACCCAACACAGCATGCAAATCAACTCGCGAGTTCCAGGCCTTCAAGTCAACATCCACACTTTCCTGGACGCGGTCACCAAGAAACAGAACATGTTGTATGCAGTACAAAGTTTAGAAGACAAACTCGTATGATATGTAAACATTATGTAAATGTGTGAACAGTGCCATGCTTCGAAATTTCTGAGCCAATGATTCAAGTTCATTGCCAATCTGCCTCCCCTCTCCACCCCCTCTTCAATGTTGGACGCACTCGTATGATATGTAAACACTGCAAACCCAACTCGCCACTCCATTAACAGCCCCTGAATTTACCCATGTGTGGTGGCCTGGACAACAGCCTTAGATGCAACATTGGTGAGGGTGCAAACGATCAGTGGTTAAATCTGGATGGCCCTGGGACTGTGTACGCTTGATCAGTTTTAGTGACATATTTCCATGCACTGTAATAGTTGAGCTAATTAATTACGAACCTTTAACCACCGCTGAGTTCTGTCAAGTTTCAACGACATGTGATGATGCAGCCACCAATCGGTGTGAAATTCTTGAGAATTACTTGAAGTACATGTACCCGATGCGATGCCACATGTTTCAAACGCAGTAACAACTTTATCGGCCAGACCTTTACGAGAAACGTCGGAAAGCACAGCTGTACAAAGTTTAGAGAAGACAAACTCGTATGATATGTAAACATTGTAATAAGCCAATGTGTGTAGTGCCATATCTTCGAGAAATTTCACAGCCAATGATTCAAGTTCATTCCCTTGCAATCTCCTTTACTCCCCTCTTCAATGTTGGACGCACCGCCAACCCAACTCAACATTGAGGGGAGAAAAGGAAGAACCACGTGCATAACTCCGTCAACTTGAAGTGATTTGACAGCTTATATGTGCATGCATATTAATTACTGATTTCATATATTGGCCATGATAATTGTACTATTGTCTGTTATTGTACTTCTTTTTAATGGACATTGAAGGGCAGTGTCACATGAGTCAATGCACAGGCAATCAGTTCCAGGCAATCTGCAAGACAATAAAGAAATACTAATATTTATATATTCTTCTTTTTTTCATTGTGTGTTTTTACACTGTCAGAAAAATGTGCATCCGGAAGCATTTTGTTAGCCTGCAGTACCATTAGTTTATGCTCTAAGTTGCTTGTAAAAGTACTCTTCTGTGACCCTGCCCATACAGTATTTCCTTATCACCCTGAAAGACTAATAACTGCCTTTCAATCCATTGTCATGCAGGGGCGCTAAACACACAAACTTAGTAAAAGCCACTCTGGTAAACAAGAGAGAGTCATTTCACTGACAACAGTGTGGTAACCAATGCATTAGTGACAAATATCTGTTGGTATTGAAAGGGTTAAACATGCAAAGGTTTCCCAACATGATTTAACATGCACAGTCTGGATCGATATTTATTCAAATTTATGGGATAAATGAATATTCATTATTGTGTAGTATACAAAGAAAAGTAAAGGGGTTTGGAAGACACTTAGCAGCTTGACCACCGGCTCGATGACTTTGGGCACTGAGAACTCTGCCTGAGACCCCACCCTGGGGGCACGGATCTGAGCTCCAATAATGCCAGTCTGATCAGCCGTTTTCTGGGTAAACCGGCTCTGTTAGCCTGGAGGACATCCGAGTTGAGATTGCTGAGACTGGGGCCCAGCTGCTAAGTCGCCACAACCATTAAGGTCGATTTAAAAAAAAAAAAATTCTGGGCTTTGGGGTCTGGTTGGGACATGGAGAGGCACGACGCTGACTACGGTATTAGAGGCCGTCTCGGTGACCTGACGTCATCCGCCGATGCACGCCAAGGGTCTCTATCCAGTGCGAGTTCCCATGTCACCGCCGCACGCTTAACCAGCCAACTACACAACGATCAACAACCGGGTTCCAATTTATCATTTATCTAAATTTACTTGAATTGTATTAAATTAAATTTATATTATGTTTATTGTAAGTTTATTGTTAGTAATAATTAAATTAGATTATAAAATTTGATCTTTTTATGTTCCTCTGTTCATTTTCCCTGGGGTGCCTTTTTACTGTATAACTTTCACTCTGTCCCAATCATGATGGACCTTGTGACACCAAGATACTGGAAATAAGATATAAATGTAACAGAACAATCTCCTAAATTGTTAAACCGGGCATGGAGATTACCAAATTAAATGTATTACTCCAGTGTGAAGAGTTTAACATGAAATTGTTCACCAGACGCTAATTTAGTTGGAGTTTTCGTTCATCGTAAGTACACTGAGGATTGTACGAAAATTAAGAATTTCATCTGCAAACATAACACAACAGGATGATAAAAGATCGGGTCCAGTGTTTTTATTTACAAAAGAAGTATACGTGCCCAGCTATTATACGCAACGTATGGCACACCAGAGCGGTAACATCCACCAAGGAAGAGTTACTGCCCTAGTTATACAACACGCTGCTGCCGGCCAGTCAATAATGACCAATGTCTTGAGCATTGTTTCATTAGCTGTTCACTCAATTCAAGTATTGAATGATTGTTTATATTGCTTGTCTTCGAATGTGTACGCATCACAATCGAATGCACATGCTTGGGCATGTGATGACCATCAGCGTTATAAAAGCTGTGAGGATTTGGTTCTCTGTTTGAATTGGGAGGGGGGGGGGTCATATGACGTGTAGAACACGATTTGATTGGCAATCAATTATGAAGGCGATGATGGCCCAGTGATCGTTGTATGAACAGGATAGTGATTTGTCTTTTCTTAGCCACCGTAGAGCCAGGATCCCTGGGTGCACGGCACTTGTTTTCAGAGAGGGCATGTTTGCACACAAAGCTGACAATGAGTTATTAAAAGTGAACTATAACCTGACCTGCTCAATTTCAAAAGGGAAACTATCTATTCGAGCGTCGAGCTTTAAACATTGCACTATTCTTTTCTTTTTTAGTATTACAAGGCTGTCTAGCTGCCCTCTAGGCTTACCAGACACAGCGGGAATTCAATACATTCGGTAATTCATATGGATGGCACATAATGTTGGGGCTGATTCAGGAGAGTTCAACATTGGATTGCGCGAAATGCTGGACACCCTAGCTTATTTTATTCAGCAACCTTTAGGCATAACTGTATGGAAACCATCTTCAAAGCTTCGTCCCCGCATGCATTGTCATGGGACCTATACCACGTTTTGGCCGTTACTGTATTTCACCCCCGGATTTCTTTTTACTTCTGACCACCTAAAACAATGTTATTTTACAATGAATGTTATAGTTAGGGGTTTTTGAAACTTCCAAATAATATTACATTAATTAAGGTACCTTGATATAATTTCTTAGGGTAAAAGCTCGTAAAAGCTCAGTCATTTTGTAATCAAAGTTCGGATCATTTGAAATGTTTCATCTGAAAGAAAGGACGAACATTGTCTAGATCTATATTTAAACAATTTTGCCTATCGAGGCACTCTGCTTTTAATATACTACTCAAAAACAATTTAAGAACACCGGAATAATCTCCTGAAGTTAAGCAAAGATCATTTATTTCAGATAAACACAATAAGTTTCACAGAATTGATGAGAAACTAACTGCACAATGAAACAGAATGATAAAGTGATGCATGTAGTGATTACACATTTCATGACATGACTACTGGGAAGAGAGAGGAGTTGCAAATGAAAATCCCGGTTCATGGAACATATTCTAAACCTATTTGATGTTAAAAATCCGGTGTTCCCTAAATTGTTTTGAGTAGTATATACGGTATATCATGAAATAGTAATGCAAATTTGTCGTTATTTAATTGCACTAATATGACCTATGCCGTTTCCATGGGACCATTGCAATTTTACTCAAGGAAAGAACAAAATACTTTAATTGACATATTTCTCAAAATAATCACTAGAAGCATGGTTTTGCAGAAAGTCCCTATGAATTGATGGTGGGTCCCGATATAAATTTATTTAGGCATTTCCTTACTGTTAAAATAAGCTTCTACTATTTATTTCAATATCTTATTTCAAAACATTTCGTTTACTTTCTTGAAAGAAATTATCGATGTTCCGATGCCGTTAAAATAGCGGAAAGCACAGCGATAGATCTATAACGTGCCCTATCTCTAATATCGTTTTTGTATAACGACTAAACATAAAGATATATACATAATATATTTGTTGTACATAACAGGCCTAGCTACGATGACTAGCCGAAAGGAAATAGTCCAACGTGTCTCCCACTTAGTCATTGTCATTTGCAAAGTACTTGCGCCAGCAGGTTGTATTTCAGACATAGCTGCTTTGGGGGGTGGACTGAACGAAAAAGCCAATGGA
>CM055827.1:3115349-3176085 GCA_029582265.1 Zoroaster sp. YZ-2022 | reverse complement strand
CAAGAAAAACATTATACAAACAATATACAGCTGATAACATAGGAAAATAGGTTATGTACCGAGATACATGTACCTACAATGCAGTTACAAATATACATCATCTTTGAAGAGTTGTGACATAAGATGAGTTTTAAGCATCGACTTGAATCTGAATTTATACTATGACAAGATTTGAGTTTAGTTGGAAGATGATTCCAGAGTCTCGGGCCTGCGACGAAAAGCGACCTGTCTTGTTCCGTTTTGAAGTTGGTTTCATAAGGGGAGTGACATGTTGCTGGGCGTAAGTGCGTGATGAGTGTAGACTTTAAGTAGGTTCAGAAATATAAATTGGGTATGTTATTAAAAGGTTTGTGAACAATTAGCATAGGTTTAAAAACAATTCTCTGTGAAACAGGAAGCCAGTGCAGTTCTTTCAAAGATTGGCATGATATGGCGGCATGACTTTCTGGACAAAGTCTAACCACGAGCTGCTGTGTTTTGTGTAATACTGAAGAGCGAGATATTTGATTCTGCGGAAGACTGTAAAGGGAAGCATTCCGTTATCGAACCATTGATGAAGCAAATGCATGTATAATTTGTTCAGCAGCACTTTTATTCAAGTGTTTCCTAATTGACTTATATTTCTGATATGAAATGATGATATACGAACAATGTTGGAGATATGTGGTTTTAAAGTCATTGTCGAGTCAAATATAACACCCAAATTACGTGCATGTATTGAGGGGTTATCTGCTGATCTGGTGTAATAAATGGAAGAGAAACTTTAGAACCAATTGCTGACGTGATCCAAATAGAACAAATTCTGTTTTTCATCGTTCAATTTCAGGAAGTTTTGTCTCATCAACTTGAATCTCTTGAATACATTTCTCCAGTGTTTTAATGCAGGAGATCAGCAGGTTCTTGGAGAGATTTAAAAGTAATGTAAAACTGCGTGTCATCAGCGTAAACATGGTAATTTAAATTATACTTCAAAATGATATCACCGAACTGGAAAGGTATAAACAATGTTGGCCACTGTGGGCGAACACCAGGCAACAGGGTACAGAATAGTCAAGAGTAACAGGCTCGGAGATAAGCGTTACCAATACAAACATGCGAGGAGCCTATTTAAAAGTGGGACTTACACCAATCCAGGGCTGTGTCATGTATTTAAGATGATATTGAAGGCGGAGAGAAGGATTTTATGATAAAACCCAGTGTCAAAGCGGTAACAAAGTCTATAAAACTAATGCAGTGCGTTTCCCCTTATCCATAGCAGATAAAATGTCATTATTGGCGTGAAGAAGAGCAGTTTTCGATTCCAGCAAATGGTTTTGTGAGCTGACTGAAATGTGTCGACTGGTTATTATACACGAACATGGTCAGAGATCCGTGATGGAAACAACTCGCTCGATTGTTTTCAAGGTACTTTAAATTAAGCTACTGGTCGGTGGTACGAAAACTTCCTTCTTGTCCAAAGTGGGTTTCTTTAGGGTGGTTTAACATGAGCAACCTTCACAGTATTGGAAACAACCCGGGAAGAAAGAGAGCTGTTTACAATAACTGTGTGATATACTTAGCAAACACATCAATATTTTTGTTTTATTAAGCGAAGTTGGCACTGGATCACACTATGATTATCTTTACATTGAAAGCGATATGAAGGTCATTTTGCGTGAGAATTTTATAAGGGCAAATTCACGTATTTTTCACGCTCAGAAATGACAAACTTTATCCTGGCAAAAACACTGCGATTTCCACGGCAAAAAGAGTGTCTAAACTCCTATTGTTGGCCATAACGGTAAAGCCATTCTTTCCAATGACAAAGGGTGATATGATGTCTCCGGTTGTGTTGACATAGCAGGCTTTTACAAATATTTCTGGACAAGTTGGTGTTTAATCTCATTACCGACTGTCACTCGAAATAATTTGGCTAGCATAAATGCACGATCATACCTCTTTGGTCCATACGAGGAGCAGTATGGCTATCTCCATGTGAAAAAAGCGTTACTTAAGGCGGTTCATTGATAGCCAAGCGAAATGTCATGCTTTTGAATTTAAAAGGGCCCGTATTGTTGATGCATGGTGGGAATCGTTTGACTTGGAGCTGAATGATAATGAAATTCTATTTACCTCCCTATTTCGTATTTCTAAGTAAGCGATGCCAACAATGTACCCAGATACACATTTTAGAAATGGTAAATCAAGCGTTATATTCAGGACAGCGTTTCTTCTAGGATTTGGCTTCTTCCCGTCAAACTTATGTTGGATTAGAAAACTGCCCGTCAAAACAACGAATCTAATAATAGTGATGGGCCCGGTTTGTTTTGGATTTTAAATGCTCTCTGTTGCAATCGAGGCTTCAAAATATTTTGCTTATTGGGGGATTCTGAGTCTATACATATAGATATTTCTCAGAAAGGAAGAATAAGTCCACTGCACCTGCCTTTGTTGATGTTTCATGCCGTCCGTCTGGCTACGACATACTGGCGGCAGACACAGTCATTGTTGATATAACTCAATACCTCGTCACCATGAAAATCGGTGCCCCTGAACCATATAAGGGTTGTTGGGAATGAGCTGGGGCCTTGGCTAACGTTACACAAATTATAATTAAACTGACCAGACGTGTTTCACATTGTTTTCCCAGCTTACTTTGGGGATGCATCGTCCTCATGTCTACCGGTATACCCCGGACATTGTGAATCCTTAAATGAATTAGCGCCCGCGTCGTGGAAACTGCGATGCTTTATTTAAAAAACTTTGGCTCCATGATAATGTTGTTGGCAATTTAAAAAAAATTATAATGACGATAGCACTAACTATCGACCTGCGTGCTGGCATGGGGGCGCAGGCACAGTGGATGGCCCCGCCTTGCCGTATAGAGACAGCGTGGGCGTGGGTATGACTGGTCAGCTTTGATCTACGTTCACATTATCAAGACAATGGGTTGGGGGCCAGAATAACCAAGATAGAATTCAAACACGACATGGGAATTGATGTCACTGTGGTTCTGTTACATTGTGTAAATACAAAATACTTAATGTGGGGTGAAACGTCTTTATTTCAATTATATAATCAATATCATATAATATAATAGCGCATCAAACTCGGTTAACTTCAACTTACGAGTAAGAAATTAAATATTCAGTTTAACTCTAATTATGGCTGTGGGGCCGGGGGCGCCGGGTAAAACTGCACGGCTGTGGACATGGGCACAACTCACTGTTCCAGCCATAGCGTATCTAGACTATACAATAAAGCGGGCAAGCTATAAAACTGGCGTACCTATTCATTGCCCATGAAGTACCCAAACAGCACTAATTGAAAGACCTGTGTTCCAGAAATCACATGAAAAGGCTGTATTCAGAATGCTCTAAAGAAAGCCCAATCTCTATTATATATACGCCCATTCAAGAACAATATGGTTCACCAAACTATCAGAACATCTTGAAGATTTCTATTCAAGGCGCATTCTCCAGCAAATGCGGGTGGAAAATCAATTATTATTCACCAATAGCCGTGGCTATAACTTGCGTCAACCGTGCGCAAAGGGGTTGACACCACCGTTCAACACCGAAGTAACATGTACAACAGTTTACTAAAACAAAGGCGATAAATATTTCAAGGAATATCATTCATATTATTAATTAAATTTAGATTTTTGTTTGGATTACTTTTAAATACCCGAAGATAAAGCTTTTTATTCTACAAATTGAACATATTTCTTCCTAAAATCTAAAATCCACAAATTGTTATTCATATCTATAAGTAATGAAGTTAATGGACAAGATAGTTTTAGAAATTGGTATAATTGATGTTTATATGTTGAACTGTCATGATGCTCTGCTCTATTTTCCATAAAACTTTATGATACTGATACTGTGCCCTGGAAATGTACCGGTAAAGGTGCAGAGTCCGACTTACTATAGTGGTAGCAGAAAGGCAGAAGTACTATACTGTCTTGTGACGGCCGGATTTAAATGGCGGCGATTCGATGTTGGAGTGCGAGTTGACTAAGTCCCTGGACTCGGGGTCATAAGAAAAAAATCAACAAAATCAGCAATTTTTTTCCTGAAAATAAAATAATGATAGATAAAATTTCAGTCATGATGAGGACACCATAAAAATATGTCCGAATTAATTCCTTAAAGAAAAATCCAAAAATCGCGACGAAGAGAAAAGAAGTAGCATTAAAATAATTATTTAAAGCAGTAATTTTTTCCCTGAAATGAGAAATAATGAATCAAAGTTGATAACATTTCAGTACGATAGAACACCATTTGTCTGAATACGTTCCGGTAACAGAAAAGGGGTTTGATCGAGAAAAATACTGATGAAAAGTAACGATAAAAAATTGATGATCGTTTTGCATATTACCAATATAAATACAACAAATATTAGTTTCTTGTCATAATAATGAGCTTGTATGAATCAAAGACAAGTCCGACAGGACACTGTGAGTATGATGATTAAATCTTTTTAAAGAAAAAATCTAAAATGTTGACCAAACATTTACTGATAGAAATGAGCAGAAAACTTATTATGATATTGTGCCTTAGGTGAAAAATTTCCGGAAAAGAGGTGCAGAAGTCCGAAGACTATAGTGGCAGCGGAAAGGAAGAACTATACTGTGAGGAGGCAGGCGGGCTGGCGCGTTACGGAAATGTTGGATGGTCGGTTGGCTCGTCCCCAGACTACGGTCGTGAAAAAATAAA
This sequence comes from Zoroaster sp. YZ-2022, assembly GCA_029582265.1. NCBI lineage: Eukaryota > Metazoa > Echinodermata > Asteroidea > Forcipulatida > Zoroasteridae > Zoroaster > Zoroaster sp. YZ-2022. Next base: position 3,171,388 of record CM055827.1, on the reverse strand, counting down.
CTAAAATCAAAGTTTTTTATGATGAATATAAGAATTAATGAATACAATAATAATTCAGTCAAGATAGGACACCATAATGTCTGAATTAATTCCTTAAAAGAAAAATCTAAAAAATGTTGAAAAGAAAGAGAATACGGAGTGGTCGCAACTTGATCGATTTTAAGTATTTTTGCCCAAAAATGACCCAACTTGTTTTCAACTTAAAAACAAAAAGTCATGATATCGCGACAAAGTTCGCATCATGTCTGAAAATTTCAAGTGGTACATGCACAAAATAAATTGTTACTGGAGAAAATTGAAAAATTTTGGAATTATATACTCTTTTTAGGAGTAGTCATAATCCTAAATTTCAGTATTTTTGCCCCCAAAATTATTAAACGTTTCAGCAACATTTTCAACTTACTTAAAAACAAAAAGTCATGTGATGCTAAAGAGCCTTGATAAAAGTTAGCATCATGTCTGTCACAAAAAAATTTCAACGTGGTACATACACAAAATAAATTGTTTATGGAAAATTGAAAAATTTTAGGAATTATATATCTCTTTGGAGTAGAATGTAATCCCTAATTTCAGTATTTTGCCCCAAAAATGGCTATTACTTATTTTCAACAAAAAAATTTACGACGTCGCTATGTCGGAGCCAGAAGTTCACATCATACCATCTGAAAATTTCAAGGAATTAGTACATGCAAAAATAAGTGTTATGGAGAAAAAAGAAGGTGCGAAGACTTGCACAACCTAAGTTTGAGTGAATGCACGCAGCATGCCGTAGTGTGCCCGAAACAAGAGCAAAAGCTTTTAACGGGAACCCAACCTTTCGGGCTGATAGTGCCACGTCAACTAGCGTTTGCGTCACACACTGGGCACCCGACTAATGTCAGTACGTGTATAATGTACATGTCACATGTGCATGTACATACATGTACACATGTTCGTATGTACACAACTTCGTGTGCACAGATACATCTTCAATACAATGTTAATGTGTACATGTACACTGTGTACCAGTGCAATCGTTCTGGCTGGGTGGATGCGGTGTGAATCAAATTTGCTTAAATCCCTTGTGGTCTATCTCTTTCAATACTCCCATAGCCTTGGTTTTACGCTTGTTTTCAACTTAAAAAAAAAAGTCATGCTATTGTGATAGGAGTTCGCATCATGTCTGAAAATTTCAACAGCGTGGTACAGCACAAAATAAATTGTTATGGAGAAATTGAAAAAAATTAGAATTATACTCTTTGGGTAGATCAATCTAATTTCAGTATTTTGCCCCCAAAATGATTCAACGCTTGTTTTCAACTTAAAAAACAAAAAGTCATGATATCGCGACAAAAGTTAGCATCATGTCTGAAAATTTCAATGTGGTACATGCACAAAATAAATTGTTATGGAGAAAATTGAAAAATTTAGGAATTATACTCTTTGGGTAGATCGCAATCCCTAATTTTGCCCCCAAAATTTTTAAAATTACGCTTGTTTTCAACAAAAAAAAAAAAGTCATGATATCGACACAAAGTTCACATCATGTCTGAAAATTTCAACGTGGTACATACACAAAATAAATTATTATGGAGAAAATTGAAAAAATTGGGAATTATACTCTTTGGGTACATGTACTGTGATGTAATCCTAATTTCAGTATTTTGCCCCAAAATTATTACGCTTGTTTTCAACTTAAAAATTAAACGTCACTATCGGGACAGAAGTTCACATCATGTCTGTAAATTTCAAGGTGGTACATGCACAAAATAAATTGTTATAGAAAAAAGTGCGAAGACTTGCACAGCTACGAGTTTGAGTGAATCACAGCGCATCGCCAGTGTGCCGACAAGGCAAGCTTTTTAACGGGGCCAACTCGGGCTGATAGTGCAGTCAACTCGTTCGTCACACTGGCACCCGACTAATGTCGGTATAATGTACATGTACACATGTTCATACACATGTTCATGTATGTACATGTACATGTACACACACTCTTGGCGTGTACAGACACAATGTATGTGTACACTGTATACATTGTACAGTGCAATCGTTCTGGCTGATATCGCGACAAAAGTTCACATCATGTCTGAAAATTTCAACGTGGTGGCGCGAAAATTTCACCAATCTATATATATCGCATGAACCGCTGCTATATAGGATTCTAGCCGACCAGTCGTTGTTGGAGCAAGCTCGTTGGTCGAGAGGTTGAGCGTATGCACTAGTAAGTGGAGGTGGTCGTGGGTTGAATCCGCCCGAGTCGCCTGTGTAGTTTTCACAGACACTTTCGGGAAAGCACTGAGCGAACAGTGTTATACAAATGCGTCGGTGTAGGGCAAAATTAAATCAATTCTTTTGTAATTTGTTGATGATTGTATATTGTTATAATTGAGTATATAAAATAAAAGCAGCCTACAACACGGGAAATGTGCCACTAAATCATTACGTGAAACTCCCATTAGCCAAAAACTCTGGATTCTACTCACCAGTTTCAATAACTATCAGTTGTTATCAGTGAAGTAATTATAAGATAAACAATGCCCAGGCACCTTGAATTCTCAAGGCCCAGTGTGGTAATGCCTGTCAATCAAAACACCTTCCACCCGAAGCCGGGACTACTTTCAGCCAATAATGTAATGTGCGTGTGGATCACACTGACCACAGAGAATGACAACCCATGCTCGTTCTGTTGTTGCCCACATCATCAGCAAATAACACCGAAGTATCGCGTTGAAAGTTCTAAGCAGCGTCGTGTAAGTGTTATGGGTTTTAAATACATTCTAGCACATAATAACTATAATACAGGCGTAGCTTTCCTGACTTTCCAAGCTGTGTATGATTTTGGTTGAATGCAGCTGATTTATGGCAAAATTTTTCATAAAAGAGGCAATAAAAGTTGTCTGCGAAAATCTCATTTGAATACAGTGTGCATCGTTTGAACATTAACAACTTCGATTCCATCCACGCACCTCTTGTCGTATTCCGAGGGCAGCATTTTAACAGCACCTATGAAAATTCAAAGAGTAAGCTTAGAGCGATCTGTTGTGATTTTAACAACAACGACTTTCTTCTGTCATCGCTATGACTCAAAATTATACTCTGATCTGGAGTGAGTCGCAATCCTATTTTCGTATTTTGCCCCAAAAATGATTCGCTTGTTTTCAACAAAAAACCAAAAGTCATGATATCACGACAGGAGTTCACATCATGTCTGAAAATTTCAACGTGGTACATGCACAAAATAAATTGTTATGGAGAAAATTGAAAACATTTTAGAATTATACTCTTAGAGATAGTTCAATCCTATTTTCAGTATTTTGCCCCTCAAAATGTTTTCACATGTTTTCAGCTTAAAAATAAAAGTCATTATATCAGGACAGAAGTTCACATCATGTCTGAAAATTTCAAGGTGCTATGCACAAATAAATTATTATGGAGAAAAAGTGCGAAGACTTGCACATCTGAGTTCGAGTGAATCACGCGCAAGCCGCCAGTGTGCCGAGAAGGCAAGCTTTTAACGGGCCCAACTCGGGCTGATGGTACCAATCAACTCGTTCATCACACTGGCACCCGACTAATGTCAGTACAGTACAATGTACATGTACATGTACACAGTAATTATACTGTACAGTGTACAGTGTACATTATACATTACAACCGTACTGGCTGGATGGCGGTGTTGATCAATATGCTTAACTTCATCCTTCTTTCCGTCTACCTCTTTCAATACTGTCATAGCCTTGGTTTCGCTTGTTTTCAACTTTAAAAAAAAAAAGTCATGATATCGAGGGCCTTTGTTCACATTTTGTGAGTAACATGATCCAAATCGCTTAACAAATATTTCTATTGGTTGTATGACAAGGTATGTGTTCTCGTTCGACCAATAAGAAAAGCGTTTTCTACGGCGCTATAGGGCATTGTACACAGCGTAACGAATATTTATATTGGTTATATGATGATATATGGTTCTCGTTGGCCAATAGAAAAAAAAATTATTCTGGCGTATGCATAGAGCATTGCACATGTACTACTTCATTACATACCCTGGTGCCTTCAATGACTGGATCAAAAGCGCTGGATGAGAATGTAATTCCAGTTGAATGATAATTTGTTTGGTGACAATACTGCTATAAGGATCGAAATTACAGGTACGTATGTACATCATCTGACCAAAACATTTAAAGAAAAGTAGGATGCATATTAATATCTACAAACATTTATTTATTTATATTCATACATGTAGTTACTTTTAATAATAATAAAGTGCATGATTTTACCCAAAATACCGCCAAAAATACCGCCCGAAATACTGGTTTCAAAATAAAACCGCTGTTTATAAAATCACCCGTTTTGAGCCCCAGAGCGGGTCAATTTATCCCGACAGTCGAGGCTTACGTTTACTGGTCCTCATCGTATCCTTGTTCTTCGTAGCGATTATTAAAACAACCCATGATAATTAGGGAACGATGGATGAATTGTTATTTTTAAGTCCAATTGTTAGTATCTGTTTGGCCGCAAACATACCTCAGTTCGGTAGTCAATGCATTATAATTGTTCATTTCCTAATTACAGAGGCCAACATTATTCATGATCAACCGAACAGCCAATAAGAACAACATAAATTTGCTACTATGCAAATCTATCCAATCACGATACGCGGAAATAGGCACATGATCATCAAACACGACATATGCACAATGCCCACAAATTTCAGCGCATGGTACACGTATATGTATGCATGTACGTATACATGTACACATGTGCTAGTGTTACTGCGTTGAGGAATTCCCTTTCGAGTTTTTCGTGTTTATAAATCTTTGAGTGAAATTTCCCGATTCTAGTGTATTTAAAAATGAAGAAATTGTGGCCCAGTGGATTAAGATTTGTAAAAAAAAAGGTGTAGTATTGGCACCATAATCCAATTAGAACGTCGAAATAACTGTATACAAAAGGGTCAACAATGGAGCAGTCGGGAAACCTCCATACATCGTATACATCATGGTGGGATGATCCACAATTTTGGGTCAATATGTCTTTGTTCGAGCCCTGCGTTTCATTATTCATGACACTCTGGAATATGATATATATTATTCTAAACGTATCCGTTCCGATGAAAAACAGATTAACTAGTATACCTAAATATACACCTATCACGTCACGCCTGTCCCAGCACACCAACCCACAGACACCTATTCTCATATGGGCAAGGTCAGTGGTATTCTGAGCAAATGCGTGCATGTCCCCGTTGTATACCAGTGTTTGTTTAGATTGAAATTTACAGACACTCGTAAGTGTTTTTAATCTCTTTACTCGCCTCTTGTGTGCAAGTTGTACCGTTACGTTTTATACTCGCGGTTAAACCATGGTTAAACTTGCATTATCATTATCACATTGAACAAAGGTTTACAGTCATGAATAAGAAAAGGAAATCCTGGCAGGGAACCACTCGGTTAAAGCCGGTGAGAATGCGGTTGAATAGCCAGCTGAAATCAAAGGGTTAAACATGGGTTAAAACACGGTTAAAATACATTTAACCGAGACTCTTTATATTTTAACCGGATTTTCATAGTGTAATGGATTAAGCGGATGTCAACTGTAAACTGGAAAAGAAAGGGACTTCGTTCTTGAAGAAAGAGGACAACAATTTTGCAAAGACAAAATTTGTCGACGAGCTGCTGAAAAAGATTCGACCGAAAAAAAGCTTCACAGCACCCTTACCGCTTACCATGAAGGAAGTGAACATTGACACTCCAGAAGAGCACTTCCTTAGTGAGTTTAGTAGCGTATCACGCAATCCTGATGTGCCCATGTGACAGAAAATGTAATCCTCAAATAATCCCAAGGGATTTTTTTATTCATGTTCGTTTTCATTATTATTATTATTATTATTATTATTATTGGGCAATTAAGCACGCACGATTATTTCTAATAATACATTTTATTTATTGCGAAATAATTTATAATTTTATGTTTTTTTAAATATCTGAGTGGACCTCTCAGTTTCTTACTTGTTTTGTACATAGAGAGAGGACCATCCCTATGCTTTGTAACACCATGGAGGAAGCGCCGAACATGTTTATATATCCATACGCCAATAAACGTGGGTAATCTCTTCAGAGATCAGTGGCTGGGACAGGCTGGGACTGGTGCCTGGTATCAATTTACGAAATGTGGAAGAGCATGGACGAAATCAAACTGTTTCTTATTTAATTTCTTGAGATATACTTGGTCAATTTTTATGATTCAAAGCTGCTTTTCTGATAACTTTTGACACTGTTTCCAATACTATAGAGTATAAATAAGAAACTGGTAAAATTGTGGAGATAATTTTTGTCAGTAAACTCACAGGCAGTGAGACACTAAACCTCACGTTCACACCTCATTAACCACAATCAGATAGGCGAGATCGTGTGAAAAACTGCTCCATCCCAAACCGGTGAGTACCGACCCGAGTTTGTCATAGGCAAACTCGGGTCCATTTCTAATGGTAGATTCACGTAATGGATGCAACATTAACAAACTTTCCTTTGTATTTGAAATGTAGTTGACCGTTTCTAACCCCCTCGCCCGGCATTTTAAAGTGTAACATTTCCCCTCAGAATGATGATCTTTTCAAACTTAATTACACTTGGGAAAATAGGGTTTTTGTTTTTAAAAAGGGGGAGTAAATGCTACAAATCTGCATTTCCTATCATGGATGGAGGTCAACGAATTAATTTGACCGTTTTCCCGATGGTTTGCTCAATAAATGGAATGTCAAAGCAGATTGCGTAACGTTACAGATTTACCTAGCTTTCGAGCGGCAGAAGAATCAGAGAAAATTCTCTTCCATTCATGTAACAAGGATTTTGATTAGCCAAGGGAGAGAGGGCCTTTTCATTTCAATCATTGAGCGTCTCTCTTCTTGAGTAGTGACCTTGTAATTTTATGCAAGGATCTCCATAGTCTGGTTTCACATGCACTCACTTATGCACGTAAAGTGTGATGGTTGCAGTGGGTACTAGATTGTGCCACAAGAAACGAGGAGACTCGTTTCTCTGAAGTCAACAATCATTAGATTTTGACAACGATTTAGCACATCAAAGGAAAAATTGTTGTAGAATATATTTATAGGTAGGTTTCTTAAGTCCATATTAAATCCCCTCTTTTAAAGAAAATTGAGCCAACTGATTTAAAAAACAAGTTTGATGTACTTGCTGATCGGCTCACACCATTACTTTTGGGCCATCTTTACTTTGATTTTGTGGAAGAATGTGAATAACTAAAGTTACTGAAGTTGAACATTTTAAAACTCTGAAATATTGAGTTGTATTTTGTATTGATGTGCATGTACATGTACTTATTAATTATATTGTGCGTACCAATACTTTCTCACATCCACCACCATCCCCATTATATAAAATGATCTGATCCACTGACCTATTGTTTTCAATAAACATCCGTGCTACATGTACATGTACAAATGTATGTATGTGCACTCATTAGTATGGTCATCGTCCTTCTGGCGTTCCACAGAGCAGTCCTATCTTTTCTGTGCGAAATTCGGTCAAAGTTCTTCATATACTAGCCATCATTCCATTACAAAGGTCAATAACGTAACCAAATATTTATATTAATTAAGCAACTTTCGCACAATGTTTGCGACATTGTAGGGAAAAAATTAAAAAGTTCTTGTTCATGTATAATTATTTTCAAAAGGTTTTTCGGTGTTTCTCAAAGCAATATGGCCCTATGAAATGCAAGACGACACTGCCTCTTTGTTTGTATGAAAACATTGTGCCTCACGCAATCTTATTATGGCCTAATTATTTATTTTATAAGATTGTATCCCACTAAATTCTTCACAAGCTCAAAGTTGGCGTTTCATCTAGGATTTGAAAACTGCCGTCAAAACATGCGCGCGAACTATTAATGTGTTATGGCGTGGGCGGGCCCGATTTTGTTGCAATATGAGGCTAAAATGTTTCGTTATTGGAGATTCTGAGCCTATTTAAACACATAAATGTTTTCAGAAATAAAGAATAGATCCTGCCTTTGCAGTTTAATTTTGTCTATCTTTCGGCCGCCGCTAACGTAATGTTACGTTTGCAGCACACAGGCGGACAGTCTAAACGACAGCCTCGTCCCGTAAGAAAATCCCTGAGCGGGGCCAACAATGTGCTGCAAGATCTTAACCATCGGGCGTATAAGATCCATAGCGGGCGGCGGGCTGGCTGGCTAACGTTACACAAATCACATCAGTGTGTAGTCGGCAACCAGACATCGTTGTTTCTATTTAATTTCCGCATACTTTGGGTATACACGAGTCCTCGGTGTGAGTGGGTATCGTACAATGTAGGCCTACACATGCGAGCACATGGACTCGGAGCTTCCATGGGCGGCTGGCTCACGTGCAGTTCGCTTGGAATACGTTCGTGTTAGAATTAATCCCGATGTGTTGGGGAAGAGTTTTTTATTTTAGACTCTGAACATAGAAAATAAAGTCAGGTAAACTTACTGCCACCCTAACGTTAATCCAATTAGAAGCGTCAAAATAACGGTTACCGCGTTTAGCCAATGTGAACAGTTAAATCTCCGTTCAATAAGTATCCATTCATGGGGATTACGGATGGATACAAAAGGGTCAACAATGGAACAGAGGATTAACTCGGCTAGCAGAGTTAATGAGCTGGCCAAACTTACAGCATGGAGATGAGTACGGTGATTTCACAGTCTTTTCACGGGCGAATGAAATTCACAATTTTTTTCACGGCATTTACGATTATCATTTCCGTGTAAATACCGTGAATTTGCCCTTAGCAAAAATTTTCACGGCAAAATGACCTTTCATGTCGTTTTCACGGTAAAGATAGTCATAGTGTCAAGTTCACATGATTTTGATGGCGATTTCATGAGTTTCTTGATCTCCGTAACACTAGTAGGCTCAAACATGGACAGTCTACATTGTGGATCCTTGCGTGATGGTGTTTGTGATAGAATGGCAGGTACTGAGGGAAAAGAACGACGGATATTCTCATTTTTTGTGACAAAAAAGTTTGAAAAAGCATTTGCGAGGTCCTGATCGGAGTGTGTAGATGGAAGCACTGGAGCTTTGGGTTTATGAAGCAGCTTTTCAACAATGTTAAAGAGTTTTTTCTGATCACCAGAGCTATCTTCCACAAGAGATTAGTGAGTTATTTTTGCCTGGTTAATCATGTTCTTCACAATATCACGTTGGTTACAGTATTCTTGCCGATGTACTCCAAGTTTCCCATTGTCACGCCATCTTCGCTCAAGTTGACGGCGGATTTTCCTTGCAGCACGGATATCATCATTGAACCAGGGGTTCAGATTGTAGTTTAACAGTTCGAGTTTTTTGCAGAGCATGATCATCCAAGATGTTACGGACAGTAGATTCAAATAGACTGACACAAGAATCCAGCTCACCATCTTCAAGGTTTACATTTTCCAGTTGAGATTCAATATCATGACATAAATCTTTAATATTTACTTTTTTCCAGTGGCGAGTAGTTACAGAAATGGTAGGTATGGGAGGTTTTTTAAGGTTCAAATTTACCATGATTGCATAATGATCAGATAAGCCAGGATGAATAGTTATATTCGAGATAAGAGGTGAAGTATTTTCACGCGTTATCATGAGGTCAAGACAGTGACCATACCGATGAGTGGGTGCTGTACGTGCTGTATAAGTCCATGAGCAGAGAGCAGATCTTTAAACTGATTTGCATAATTGTTTGAAATAATGTCCATATGAATGTTAAAATCGCCGGTTAAAATAATGTCAGATGGGTGTAAGAGATAATCGACATTTAATTTGTCAAATTCCTGCAGAAAAACTGGAGAAGTTTACATGTTTACCATCAACATCCCTTTCTGGTTGATAAATATTAACAAGGCGAACAGATCTAGAGTTGCACGTTACCTCAGCATGCAGAGATTCAAATGTTAGGTAGTCAATGTTAATAACACTTTTCATACTGACAGATAAACTGGACCTAAAGAGTAGTGCAACCCCTCCACCGGTCTTTATTGGTCTGGGGATATGATGGAGAGAGTAGCCAGCAGGAGTACACTCACGGGTGGCAAGTCATCATTAGGTTTAAACCATGTCTCGGTTATGGCAACAAGATCCAAATTGTTTTTGAGTACAAAGTCAACAAATTCATCCGATTTGTTACATATGGATTGAGTATTCAAGACACAGAGCTGAAGTTTAGACTCATCGTGAACATTTGGAGTTGATTATGCCAATGTCACTTGTTGATGTGGTTGAGTTCACTGCTGGGGGTTGGTAAGGCTGGAGTGCTAGTTGTGTAAGTCTGTCCATTAGCTACGGCGACCAGCTTTTTACCTGCGGTATGTTTGGGGTTGATTAGCAAGTATTCCAAGACAGTTCAATTGACTCAATCTAAATAAGATAAAGCTACATCAGTACATGGAGCATTGCGAAGATTGAGTAGTTCATTACTGACTGTAGGAAATTTTATGGAGCTGAGTGGCGTTTGTGGGTGTGTTGATCAGTGTTTCAGGTCCAGGGTTTGGGTTATGTCACCAGAAATTAAGAGTTCAGGTGAAAGGTGGCAGATGAATTATCATAGTATGATATAGGACGTCTCAAGAATTTAAGATGGCGGATTTTAGTTGAACAATCTGTAGATTGCATCTTGTAGCCATCTACTGATGAGTCATTGAGATATAGCAGGAGTAGAATAAACAGGATGTAGACCTCCATTGCCCAGTGCGCAAGCCACTGGCGGCCCGCCAGCGGCTGGAGAGTGGCTGCGCGGCATCGGCACGCCGCCCGCAACCGACAGTGGTCCACGATGGTAGCTGCCAGATAACCCGAGCAGTAATTCATCATCGGTTTGCGGCTTGTGGACCGCTCACGGACCAGCGTGGTCGTAGCAGTCAAGTCGGCCCGACGGAGGACCGAACCGCGACAATTAATATTATTATCAAGATCAATTTAAGCTTTGTTGTAATTTACTTTTAAGGGGAAATATGCCAACGGAGTTGAGATTCAGTTTGAGAGTAAGCGTTACTTGATCGTTGGCGTTTTTTTTTCCTTTTGTAACTTTTAAGCCGCCGCTGGTCGAACATGGTCCGACCTCGGGCCGCCTGCAGTATTGATTTTTATAAATCCCTCCTGTAATAATAACAAATAAAATAAAACTACTAAATGTGTTTAAATGTATTAATCGTGTGATGGAACATGGATGGAACGACCACAGTGTGTTTTCTTTCGTCCGTGGTCTTATAATTTTTTTTCTCTGGATCGGTGGAGCTGGGCGATCCGGTCATTGCGTATTAAACGTTACACATAAATTGCTCGGATAGTACCCAAAGCTTCTATAGTAAAAAATACCAGGCTGTTCGCTCGGTCCCACCACCGAACCAAAGGTTGGATGAGACCGGTGGGGCCGAGCGAAACTGGGCGGTACGCGTATTTTTTTTTCCCAGGACAAATGAGGCCACTTAGCATAAATGGGCGTGTTTTATCCACTTCTCATACGTGCGCACTGATCATGATAGCCCTGTACGATTTCTACACACTCGAGGGCTCACACAAAGGTAGGCGACTGTTATAAATGTACATTGTACATGTATATGTACATGTACATGTACATGTACATGTATGCATTGGCCTTCTGGCCACAATGCATTCTACAACATAACACTGCCGAGTAAACTTGCACTTTTATAGCATGACATTAGTTATAGGTGACAAAGCGTTGGTAAAGATTTAAACAACGATTGTATTCTGTATGATTATTTATTTTAAGGTTTTTAAACAAATACAAAACAATTATTTCAGATGGGCTATATGAGCATAGCTTGTGAGATACAATCAAGAAAACACAAACAGGTTAATTACTGGTGGAGGCTCGGTTGATGTATCACATTTTGAATTAAAACATACTAGAGGTAGAGTCCATACTAAAACCAGGTGAAATTGAGTCAACCCCTACAGCAGCAGAATAAATTAATTCAGTCATTAAAATGATTAAAACACCCACAATACGGCCGTTTCTTTAAGACAGCTGCGTATATCTGTTAGGTGCATTATTGTCAGAAATTTCTTGCTGCCATGGCAACCGTTTTAGTTTACCTTTGGTTAACATGTTTTTGTCATTTTTGACTGTATTTTTTCATTCATTGTAAAATGAACATTTGTACAAAAATTCAAGAAGTTCTTCGTAGTATTTTTGAAAATATTTGGGGATCACAGTGAGTCCCCCACCACCCTTTTGAACTCTAAAAGAACCCACTCCTGATAGGGTTAAGCCTTGGAATACCAAACCCATAATACTTTAGACCATTGTAAATTCAATATTGAAACTTTTTGATAGGTCAATCGATATAACAATTCAGGTTAATTCCAAATAAGTGATCTGGTCACTGAAAGAATATTTTACTTTCACCACGAAGATCCTGCATCCTGACTCTATGGTAAGCTAGCTCTCAAGCAAGGAACTGCACCGTACAAATAATAGTCATCTACTCTATTGGCAACAGATCTCAGACAGAGAGATTGTTACCTCATGTTCATAGACACACACACATTTACCTGGTTCGCCCGCGGTAGTCAGCGCTTCTCTTAATTATGATGTACATTGTGCTGGGGCAGTGGGTGTTTTTAGAACCTTTCCTCAGGTCTGCTGTTGAAGACTTTGGGTGGGTGTTATGGTGACAATGGAGGAATGGAAAGCCTGTATAGAGAGGAAGATGTTAAAATTTATCATCATTCAGTTACAAATTCAACTTAAAATATGGTCGTAGGCCTATTGATTAATAATTATCCACTTTTTGTCAGCCCAAAGTTTGATTAGTTTTCTAAGCTGACATCTGGTACATTTCACACTGAGGGCCACTGACCACATATGGGGTCAGTGTGGTCATAAATAATTTCCTTCTCCAAGACTGACATCCCTAGACCAATTTTATTACCACTTTGACCACCCCTAAATTGTAATCTAAACACAATACACCTACTGTTGTAAGTGACCAGTTCCATCATGATTATATAGATATTCTTTAGATTAGAAATCACACTCAGACTCTGAAATATGTAGTCACTCAAACACAGAATCGTGCTCATTGCATCATTTAATGATTTCTTAATTATATTTCAAATCTACCTCCATGGTTATTCAAAGTTTTATATAGATTTGTTCAAATGTACTTACCCGGTAGACATTTTTGATGCCGCTGTGTGGGTATGTTTTGTCTATCCTCCATGTTGTGTAGGAAGCTTCTTGGAAGTCCTTTAACCAACTCATGGCATCATCCTTTGTAGTGATTGGCAACCTCAGGGTGCATCGCATAGTGTTTCCATTAGATTCATAATTACAGACTTTGTACTTGCCTTCATACTGCAATTTTGGAAGGAGAGCCTGTATAAAGAGAAACAAGTACATGTATGTCCATCAATTTATCTGTTGCATCACTGAACACTATTTGACCATGAACTTGTAGTGTTTCTTAACTATTTGTAAATGCTATAGCAAGAAACACACATAAGCTTGTGCATCAAGTAACATTATGAGATAACTTTATAACTGCAAACTTTTAGTCCTAAGAGTAAAGTACAAACAGGCAACATGAAAATTCAGAAAATAGACACAAGTTCTAGTTTTATCTCCAAAGTTTATAAATTAAAATTGTCTTGAAAAAAACCCAGAAACTTTTGGGCTGTCATTTTAAACAATACCTCGACTCCAATGACAATTAACTTGGTTAAGTCGTTGCCAAAGAGATTATCATGCAATTACTTCCTTCTCCACGTTAGTTAACTCTAACTCTAAGTTACAGGCCTAGGGCATGTATTGGCCTATAGTAGAATTACTATTACTACTAAGTTAAGTTCTAAAAAAGATACTTTGTTTTGTAGGCCCTCACTTAAAAAAATGTTTTTCCAGAAGCCTAAACTAAAACAGTAAATGAAGTTAACTTTGCATTTGCAATGAATAAACTGTCTGCGATATTACAAGGACAGTCTGACCACACCAACACCTTCTTTTATACAGTCAGTCAGTCATCCAGCAGACTACATTTTGTTTATTGTTTCAATAATCGAGGAAGAATAGCCCAGTGACACAAATCGCCCGCTGCGTGCACACACATACATGTACATGTACATGTACATGTACAGTACATGTACATGTACATCAGTGTACATGTACATGTACATCGTAATACATGTACATGTACATGTACATGTACCATGTACAGTACATGTACATGTACATCAGTGTACATGTACATGTACATGTACAATGCCCACTGTTTCATTATTGAGTTCTATATTAATCTAAGCCAATTAACTGCTGTACTAACTGCTAACTCTTCATTTGCTTTACCGCTAAAACATTTCCCTATTTTAGAACCATAGAAAAAGGACATAGGCCTAGGGAGATGAGAGACTGTTAAATTTTGTTTTACTCCTTTTAGCAATAACAATATTAAGGCCTACCTGTAATCGAGGGAAAGTATCCAGACTATCAGGGCAAGGTTTTCCTGCAGATCGCGCATCTCCACACGCCGCCATTTCTAAAAAGTTTATGAGAAACTTTTTTCCGAAGTGCGCACGCGCGAAGACTGATTTGGGCAAAAAACACGCCCATTTATGCTAAGTGGCCTCATTTGTCCTGGGAAAAAAAAATACGCGGGCGGTACACCTCCGGGCAGAGGGTCGGGAACGATCTAGTGAACACTAACTGCAGTAAGCATGCAATATAATAAACAAGCAATGTGTGCATGTGATATCTGTGTGACGTATCCACCTGAACGCGTGATCGACTGCATCCTCATTGGCTAGCATGTGGCTGTGTTGACCAAAGATCGTATAGCGCCGCAAGGCGCCTTGCGGCGCTATACGATCTTTGGTGTGTTGACGCACATTTTTCACACATCTTAGATGCAGCCACGATTGCCAAAATTTATCGATAATGTCAGCGTGTGATTTAAGTTCATTTTCTTCATTTTTGAAAGCAAATATTCTTCAAAAAATCTCACCTTTTTGACGGTTGGAGGACTACGTTAATTTCAGGTGAGTTTTTAGATGGAAACCAGTCATAACTTTGCAGATATGACCATGGGCGGCATGGCTACTCCAGGCCGCCTCTCCCAGGCTCGCATGGAGTGACATGAGTGTGTAAATTAAAGGGATCGTATATGTTTGGTATTTGGAACCGTACGTTTGTTTCAATTCTATATAACTGTAGAAAGTAGGCAGCCTAGAAAGTATACCATTAAAACTAGCGAAAGTAATTGTTCTTTAAAAATTACGATTTTCAAGTTTCCCGCCCAACGGAAAAGAAAAACCTTGATAAATTCCCATTATTTTGGGAGCATTCGTGTAAAATCACATAGGCCCCATAACAATCGTAACAATTAAAATCGATACCCGGCCATACCGAATATTTTCGTATGTACAGACTACAGTATGCTGTGATAAAAAAGTTCTGAATTACCGAAAAGTATTACGGGTTCAATTAGCGTAAGAATCGATGTCTATCACTGGTATCATACCGCAATACATATGGACATGACATGTTTCACATCGGGAACCAGTACAGAAACAGTGTTTTCAAGATGGCTTATTCTCTACCGTCTGTAACGTTAGGCCTAGTAGTACAGTACGTGCTAGTTCTAACACACGAGAGTTTTTACATTTGCGGTGATTTCATCGTTCAGAAAGTGAAATAGAGAAGACTCTTTTTTCTTGATCTAATCTGCTAATGCAGTAAGGATGTTTTTTACAAGGTATAGTTGAGTTTTTTTGCACAACACTCTACGGGCACGCAATTGCTGACACAGTACAGTTTCAGTAACGTTATGTTTTCATGTTTATGTTAAAGTCTATTTCACTAAAATTCTATCAACGAAGAAACACAAACGGCAATAGAAACATATTGGATTAGAATATAATTAATTTAGGATATATGTCTACGATCAGCCAATGAGGTAAAAAAAAAAGTTTAACTACGACACGTCTAACGTTAGGGCATGCATGTTCATTGGGAAGGCCTAGTAGTAGTATTAACGTTAGGCCTATTATTCAAAAGCTTAGTCTAGAGTTAGACAAACATGAAAATAGGGCTGCACCGTAGCTACGATTAATCGCATAATTCAAATGGTTGTTTTCTGACAAACAAGGTTGTTGACATTGTAATATTAAAATTTATTTCCATGTCTTTGGCATTAAGCTCTATATTATTATTACAACTTTAGTATTTAACATTGAAGGTACATGTATGATCATTGGCAGGATTGATTAATGCATTCATTCCAATCATCTAGATTTCAAAATACACATTAAAACTAACCTGTGAAAATTTCATCAAAATCGGTGTTCACGTTTTCGAGAGCACAGCGAATAACGGTTTCTATTTTATCAGTAATGTTTGTGATATTCATATTGTGTTCATTTCGAGTGTTGCAGGGGGATTGGTACAAGTTTCACCTTTGTAAACATTCAGCTTTCAGATTGAAACTTATCCAGATTTTTTGTTTACCAAAGCTATATCATACATGTACCTTTAATGTACAATTTACTACAAGTATCGAAGCTTTGGCAAATTGATCATTTTTATGGAAAGTGTTCAGACAAGTCAAATAAGTATGGCAGAGTTCCATCTTCCACATTATTTATTGAGTTTAATTTGGTGATTTTAATTTTTTTCTTAGTTATTGTGCAGTGCAGAGTGATTTGGTAACAAGTTGCAAGGGAAAGTGCAGCCTGCAACTAGAAACATCAACCGAGCTTTTGTGTATAACACATACTGATATAAATGTAAGTGTCTCAATTGATTCACCCAAATGAATCTATGTTGCAATATCAAGCCACGGCAATTGCTGTGAGTGCCATGGGTCATGTTGGGGCCTGGGTGTGTGCTTTTCCATGTTTCTAAAATATAAATATCATCCCCTTCTTGAGGCCGCATCCTTTTTAAATTTGTTTTTCAACTAGTGTTTATGGGTCTTTCTACAGTGAAGGGTAATTTTGACAGACACAATATTATTGTATTTTTTCTTTACTATAAATAATAAAGAATTTGCCAATTATGTACTATATTACTACTCATGTAATGCAGATATAATGAAAATAAAATAAAAATGCTAATGTGTTTAGATATTTTCGTTTTTAGTTATCTTCTCAGAATGAACCCCTTAAATTTAGTGAATAAATGTGACAATTTGAAAGGACTGGACTAAAAAAGTATTTCTTAAATTTGAGTAACTGTATTAAAACAGTCAATAGTATATTTGTATACCGAATTCCTACGAAACATAAAAAAACAAAAATATATTTGATAGGGGCTTTGATTGTAAACACACATCGCCTGCCAATACATTGATTACCCTCGTAACTGGATCGGTCAAAATGTTACGAGAGTAAGCCGGTGTTTATTCTTTAAAAAGGAGCAGGATTTGTTTTTGTATGGATGCATGTGTTGCTACCTTTATACATCCCATGTAAGCTAAGTCTAATAATATTGACATTATCTGTTGTGCGTTGCCTCAAAACAGCTCGGAAAGTTCGACTTCTATTTTTCTGTCAAATCGTTACGAGAGTAATTTCCTGCCCGTCCACAAACCCTGAAGTAGACTGTCCCCCACTTATCTCACGGTAGCATTCTACAGACTATCCATTAGGTTTCTGACAATGTGTTCTGGAACAATTGACCCTAAGTACCCGCGGAAATTTCATGTTTCGAATTCTGTCTACAAGATTACGAGGGTAATCGTGTTACGAGTGTAATGGATAACAGAATGTTTTTACGTCATAATAATTATTGAAATTTATTTTCGCCATCAACGTATGATCGACAACCGTGATAGCTAACATTAGTATCATATAGATTAGTATTCATCCTTTTGAAAATGCTAATAAAATGGGTGAAAATCTGGCGCGGGATACAAAATGAGACAGACGCGTTAAAAACGCGTGCAATACACTCGTAACAGAATACAGACATAATGAAGCCTATGCAGAAACAAAAAAATTACATTCAAACAGCCGTTGAGTACTTCACTTTTCGCCGCGCGAAGGCTTATGGGTAATAATTATGTGTACAAAAAATACAAAACGATGCGTTGTGAAAATGATTGACCGACCAGCTTGACATGCCTGATGAATTGATGAGACATGTGAGAAAACTCGCTAAATTTAACGTGCTACAACCATGGCAGTGTCAGTTGCAGGTAAGGATTTAAAATCTTCACAGCCTGTATTACTTAATAACGTTTGAATGATATGTGGGGAATAGTTAGCAAAATTTTAGCGTATACACGGCCAGACACGGGACAGACTCGAGTTAATTTCGCGGCTGTTTAGTGTATCGATCCCGACGCAGCGCTAGCACGGGAGCTCATTCATTAAAAAAACTAAAACAAGTCTCTGATTGTACTTTAACGTTAGTTTAAGTAGTAGTTATTGCCATATTGGGGAACGTGTGAGGTGTCTATGAAATACAGATAAAAATTAATAACAAGAAACATTGGTTTCGGCAGAAAACATCTGCAGTACTACTACTATTTAGAGAGGGAAATAAAATGAATTGAACTCGATTTAGTCTGTTACAAGTTTGGTGGGTATCAATTATTAAGTTATTAATAATATTAATATATGTATGATTGGAAAAAATATTAGGGCCTAAGCAGGCCTAGCCCCATTCTAGAGCCAATACACTGGACTCCCTCTGTATCCTTGGCCCCAGCACCACCACATGTACAAAAATGGAGTGATTTTTTTTTTCCCTCAACTTTTGATCTGCTAATTATTATATCCCAAAACTTAGTAATTAGGTAACCTTACCCAAGCAGACACTTTTGGCATAAAAATCCATTATTCTTGGAAATTTTTGGAAATTTTTTTAATTAAAAAAATAATAATAAAACTTAAATTTCACCAAAATTATTTATTTTTATTTAATGATTTTTTTTTTTTGGGTACATTTTGTTGAATTTTAGATTAGGCTACTAAATTACTACTAAATTAATGTTCCTATCCCTTTTTTCCTGTTGTTTACTTCTAGGTATTGGACATTGATAATGACGAAGTAAAGGTGACATATTTCCAAGCCTGTGGGTCCTCTTCACAATCCTACAGCATAAACCCTGATGAAGACTCTTCTGGCATCCATCATCTGACATACTTGAATATTTCTTGTTTTATTGTTCTTCAAGCTTTGAAATTTGTTATACAGTGAAAACATTTTGCACAAAGTACATTGTCAAATATGCCATACCATTAAATACATGTGTATTGTAGTGTTGTACTGCATAATTAAGACTCATTCTACAAATGTTGATTAAAGGAACAGTATCGTCACGATCAACAGGGCATGGAATCGGAGTGCTAGTTTTAGATTAACTTAGTGACTGAAAATAATACCGCACATGATAAAGTCATATTACCGATGCTGGTGCATAAATGAGCCAGTAATTTTCTGTCATGTTCATCTTAAACTAGGACAGCAATTGCATGTCCTGTCGAAAGTCTATTGCTCGTGACGATACTGCCCCTGCGGCTCGTTTGATATTCATTTATACGGCATCTCAGCACCTATACTACACCGTGTAGTAGGTTGTAAATCGTTAATTACATGGGTAAATGAACTGATTTTCCCAATTTTATTAATTTTATCTTGTTTCAGAGGGTCTAGAGATGTTTTCTATCAAAAGAATTTTTTTTGTAAATTTTTATGTTTTTCTTAGAAAGATAATTACTAATTAATACTAAAAAATCTCATTTTCCCCCAAAAAACCAAAAAAAAACTCATTTTTAAACACAAAACCTGTACTTTTTTTACTCAATAGTAGTCCAGTCTACTATATATACATGCTGCAATATATACAAACCCATTGCCCATTCATAAAAAGCCACCTGCTATCGATCGATCACTCAGATACCGCCATCCGACCCCCCCCCCAAAGAGCCATCCCCCAATATCAGCCAACCCCCCCCCCCCCAACATAGACGTATTTTATTGGTCGAAATACATCAGGCCTGTCAAATGCCATCACAGAGCCATTTGATATGTCTCCCAGACCGCTGCAGGCATGTTATCTGATGGTAATCAGCCGGTGTGTTTACGACCTTGGTGACCCCCAACGCTAAGGCAGTTTGTACACAAATCCCATAGGGACCCCTCAGGCATGACACTTGCAGCTGGCTTAAAGGGGTGAACGACTTTCCCGAATACTTTAAGATTCTAACACATTATGTCTAATGGTGATCCAAAGGAACTTGCGAAGAATTGAAAAATTTCACCCTTTAATTAAAAAATACTTACACGAATAAAGGAGTGCTACTGCACCGTGTAGTAGGGGTGTTCGCGCGCAGGGTTTTAATGTGTAAACTTACCTACATAACACTGAATTATGCAATATTGACATCATTTATAGAATACATGTCGGTCTCAATATGAAGTACAACACTACAATAGATTTATTTAATGATATGGCACAACACTAACGAAAGTCTTGAAAGTCTGGAAAATTTCATTCATAAATTGATTTGCTTTCAATGCAGAACCATACCAAACCACCCATGTTTCAACACGCATAAGTCTGGAATAATGGTACAAATTTTATCAAAGTCTGTTTCTGTGTTTGGAATATTTTGGAGTTAATGGTGTTGGATAATGATGGAAATTAATAAAGCTTCCTAACAAAATTGTCGGGGGGGGGGGGGTGGAAGACACTTGAGGCTTACCGGTAAAACACAAAGCTGTGAAATTGCGCTGAAAATAGAAAATACTAAAATATCCCTATGTGAAATAAAATGAATCAGGACCAATGCTATCACTTGTAAAATATACATTTAATGTACTTGTAAGAGGGGTTTTACATTGTACCTGTTGTGTTTTTTGCTGTTAACTTTGAAATTAATAAATAAATGAACTTGGATGTTCAATAATATTGTTCACAAAGTACATGTCTATTGCGTCTGTCAATGTTACGTAGGTAATTGAGCGCTAACATTTACCTTAGTTGTAGAATATTGGTCAGTAAATACAATTATACTTGAATAACAATAAATTAAGTGTTCAGTATATGACTACCACACACTCAGCTATTGGGATGATATATTTGATGCTTTTGGCTGTGATCTATTCTTGGATAAAAAAAATGTTTCAAACATCATATCATCAAGTACCATGACCCATGGATGTTATGTCACATTTTTTTTGTACACGGGTAATCTTCTGAGTTTTCTAAAGTGAGTTCAACCAAGATAAATACTTGTACTTGATTAAAATATAATCAAATATATTTGATGCTGCTTGTCAGACTGATTGGGCTGCCTATGTGTCTGTCCCTGTTACCAACTGTTACGTAAGTAATACCTCCTGTAAGCAGTAGTTGCATCAACAAAAAAAGTTAATTAACATCAGAAAGTTATCTTTTCGTATAATTTTCTGAAAAGGTGATTGTACCCTCAACTGGTATTTGACACAATTTTTTGCCTAAATCAATTTCAGTTTTTGGGGTGCTTGTCACTCCTGTTACCCAATACTGTAGAAAGACCCTTATCCTTCCATTAATAAACTTTGAACAGCTCTTGGAAAAGAAATGGCATCGAACCAGATAACTTCACGGACAAAACGGAGAAAGATCCAAGCTGAAGTCGACCAGCATATAGATTGGATTGTCAGGGAGTCTGCATTGTCGCTGGCTGAAGAGGAGACTGGTGAGAGTGCTTGTCTATAGCGAAGATAACTACTACCGAGGACGAATATGAGCATCCAGATGGTTTGGTGTTTCCTCTGAAGTCTTTGGAGGATGTCGACCTCCTGGAGAACCATCTGGAAGCCGACAAGCACTTGCAGAAACACTTGGTATGGTTTTAGCAATTTCGTTTTGAACTATGCTCAAATAATTCCTATGGTTGGCTGAATGTGCTTTTATAATACTGAAATTAGTGTTGTGTAGGGAGGTTCAGAATTGTTTTTTATCATAATTGTTTTGTACAGAAAAACCATCAAGAAAACAGCTAAAGTGGTTTCTTTTTAATATCAGTGATGTTGAGCACATTCTTGTAATTAAACCTAGCTGCAGCAATTTTAGAGTTCTTTAAGATACAATTTTTGCGAAAAAGACAACATTTCAGATGGAAATATTTCTCTGGTGGATTGGTACCAGTACCAACTGAATAAATCGTAAGCTTTCAGATTTTCACAGGTTTGTTTTTTGAAATGACACCAAGTAAGAACACTGCACTGTCAGCTTTACCAATCCTATATTTTACCTAAAAGTATTTAATGAAGATGTGTCATTGCTGTAGGCTAGATTTTGGGTGTACATTTGTGAACTGCCTATTGCATTTGAAATTAAATTTCATGTAACCACTTTGTTTCAGATTGCTTTGTGGTCCACATGTGGATGCTACAGTGTGTACGACGCTGTACGGAGAATTGTTGAGGGAGTGGTGGACAATGGACTGGGCCGACTGATCAACTGGACAGGACAGGGAGGGAAAAGAGCATTTAAAACTCTCCGCTTAAGGACCATTTTAGAAAGTGAGTACGAGTTATTAATTTGGTTTTACCCTACACCAATATGTGATAAGCACTGTATACTGGTGCTTTCCGAGTCCTGCGGAAAAAAATCCACAGGCTAACTAAATCTGCTCTAGTATGCGGGAGGTCGTGGGTTCGTATCCCACCCGAGTAGTTAGCCTGTGGATTTTTTCCCGCAGGACTCTGAAAGCACTGAGTATACAGTGCTTATCACATATCGGTGTAGGGTAAAACCAAATTAATATTCGTTATCCCCGATGCAATTATTACATCTATTTAAAGAGTACGAGTTAGTTAAAATATTTGTGTCAATGGTTGAAAGGAATGAAAAACATCTGAAACAGTTTGAACACTGAAGGGACTTCCCAAATACTTTACAGTAGCAAGCATTTCTAAAAGCATTAATTTCAAAAGTGCATGTATTTAAGAGAGACAATTTTCAAGGGTTATACCTAATTTCAAAATGAGAATTGGAATAGAGAATTCATGTGTTTGGGGGAAGTGATTCATCTTACTTGCAATTTTCCCTGATGTTTTGTTTGTTTGTTATATTTCTAGTTATAGGGGCCTATTTTGTAAACAAAAATGTCATTGTTAGTTTATTGCTTTGTAGTTATCTTCCTTCAAACAATATATAAATAATTCATGGTCAACTCCAAAAATGCTATGTCATCTTTCTCTACAGTTGTATTTAAAAAAGTGATTCATGACCAAAGTTTGAATATTATTCAATAACATCATGCAATATTCCAATTCTTTTACTTAAATGTAGTGACGGTCTTTGAGCGTTCAAATTTTGTTCATGACTGTCGGCGGGATTGATGAATGCTGGTTGGCGCTGACAGCTGCCGACCAGCGAAGCTACAACACTGATTCAGGCCTAATTTATAATTACGGAACAAATACACTTGGCCAAATTTTCTGCTTAACAACTCAGACATTGGGCTAAGGTTGATTTCTTCTAACTTTTGTCTTTCATACAGAAGCGATCCGTAAGAACAAGGCAACTTGCAAAGCAACAGACGTAGAAATTCAAAGGGAAGTTGCCCACTTCCTGAAGGGTTCATCTGACAGGTGTGGCGGAAGGAAGGAGAGACTGGCGCGCGCGGCTGCAGATGATCTTGCCCTGCAGGTGTAAAAGGTTACACTGCAAACAATATTGGTGACATTTTGAGCAACGTTGGGTCTAGTATGAACTCACTAAACTGTTGGATAGAAAGTTTTGACGCAACATTGGATGGACACTAAAGGTGCATCGAATCGATATTTTCCACAATGGCGAGTGCGGTTGCCCAATGGTTATAGATGCTTTTGAAGGTAAGTTTTTAACTAAATATGAATTTTTGTTTTCTATTTAGTTGTACAGTCGTGGCAGTGCAAGCAACGCAGTGATACTGTCATTTAATGTTTTAAACTAAAGATAAATTAATGGCAGTATCACTGTGTTGCTTGCAATGCCACTCTCGGCTGTGTACAACTAATTAGAAAACAAAACCTCATATTTAGTTAAAACTAACCTTCAAAGCATCTATAACCATTGGGCAACCGCACTTTAAAGAGAGACGCCACTGTCACAGCCTTCGATCCACGTACGACGTATCGCGGGAACTATACCCAATGTTGATTAATACTTTGATCGCAGTGCGCATGATCGGACGACTTTGCCCAACTAATGTGCATCATTTTTACTAACGCTTACGATTAATTCAAATTACCAAAAAGTTGCCAAATGTATGTGCATAGGACAAAAGGGGCAAAAAACAGTTTGCCCAACAACAGAAATAATTGCTTTTATTGGGCAAGCCTTGACAAACAACTGAGGAAACTACTTATCATATTATGTAACGTGTGCTATTTTGTTATTATTGTACTATAAGCCAACAAACAGGAGAGGACCAAAGAGGAAATTTATATATTTGTTAACTATTTATTTACTTTATTTTTACAGAACAAAGCAATACTTTTGGAAAAACAAATCATTATTTTAGTGCCATCAGTACCAGGTTAAACACCTGTGTGCTATTGTCTTAAAAGTTTTTATTATTATATACACTGTACAGGGTATAAAATCAACTGACTTTTGTACTACCAAAGAGGGAACCAACTTGATTTTTATACTTAACATTCAGGTTAAGCTTTTGCCAAATTACGAGTCATCATTTATGCCAAGTTAAATAATTTCCTAAAAGACGAAAACTAAAGAGGGAATACAACTTATTTATATGTTTTTATTTATATGATAAAGAGCAATTTGTGTTAGAATACTAGTGTTACTTTTAATGCCAATATTTTTGTTGCCAACTTACATTTTTGTAATGGAAGAAATAAAGTGTACTTTTAATGTACATTGGTCTTCACTTAAAACTACAGCTTCTGTTTTTCTTTTCTGTGTGAAAACGCCATGAACTTCTTGTGGCAGTTTTGGGGCAGCTCATTCATTCTCAAGATTGCCGTGAATTTGCCCTGAAATCACTGAACATTTTTGCCAATATCGGGGAGAAGAAGAGACACCATGAAATTGCAGTGAAATCATGGTGAACTATTATTTCATGGCAAAACAGATTTTCAGGGCATTTTCAGGGTAAAGTTATTCATAGTGTTATGAGTTGCTGCTTGTAAGGCGCTCACTCATCATGTACAGTTTGTTGTTCATGTTTATGAAGGCTAATGCTTATAATCATTCTAGTTATGTACATTGAGGCATTTTGTGATCTTCATTTTCCAGTCAAGCCATTTATTATTTTTTTAATGTATATGTATATATTCCTTTTTAGGTCATCCCAGAATAAAAAAACAACAATAAAATAGACAGAAACTTATTATATTGTACAACTTCCGGTTTAACAGGAAGTCATCAAGGTCACTGAGGTCAAAAAAAGGTCAGGAAATTATTGACAATCATTTGGTAAATAATGTGTCCATATATTGTTGGAAAATAAAGAAGGGCATTTTTTTAATGATTTTTCAAACATAAACATTGTTTTTAAAGAAAGTATGTGGGATAATGAGGGTAATTGTGTACAAAGACAATGAGACTCAAAGGGTTAATATATTTCTGTCAATGTCTTGGTCTCGGTCTCGGATGGGGAGGCCTCGGTCTTGGACTTTGAAGTCTTGACTCCAACACTGATAATGGTAATGACATTTAATATATTTCTGTTGATGTTTCTTCACACATTTCCTTTTTGAACACTGAATAATGTCAACAAATCATTTTTTCCAAGTCAAGTTAAGGGTAATTTATTCAAGTCAATTAAAAAAAGTGACATGAGTCAGATTCTAGTCATCTCATTGACTTTAGTAAACAACTCTGCATCCTCCATTCCCCAATCACCCCCACTTCTTACGCAGTGAATAGCATCCTTGATCTCATGATTAACCTGAAGATGTACTCCATTGCCTTGAGAGCCTTCAGACGATGATCCTGCATGCCTTTCTCCCCGGCGTTGTCCAAGTAGTTCTTGAACACTCGCATCAACTTACTGAAAATGAAAATTGGAAATGAAAATAAATGTTAAATGTTGACATGAAAATGAGGTAACACTTATTGATTTTTCAATGAGCAAAAAAAGGGATGGTAATATTCAACAAATTGGTTATTTTTGAAATACCAATCCTATATCTTACCTATATACTGTACATGTAAAGGAAGATACAAGATTGGCAACTGACACATTATGAAATTAACCAATTATTACCTAAAACAACTTACATGCTGTAAAGTTGGCACAAGTATCACTCATTCTGAAAAGAACTGGGGGTACAACTCGACGTTTCGATCAGTATGCTCTGATCGTCCTCAGGAGAATTAGTCTTATCATCCTCACCATGCAAAGCTACAAGTTTTACCTATCACTCATTCTGAGAATTGTTTTCATATAAAATGTAGCATTTTAGAGGAAAAAATGAATTATTATGTTGAACTAAACAAATAAAATCAAAATAAATGTAACAGTTTTGCATTGTTTCCTCTAAAAGCACCTACTGTGATGGTATTCTTGCAGGTGAATTTTATGACGAATTTCTTGAAAACTAGAGGGTTAAACCAATGTTGTACCTTCCCTTTACAGCAAGACAGCTCTTACATCAAGACAGGACTTACAGCAAGACAGCTGTTACAGCTAGCAAGACACCTCTTACATCAAGACAGCACTTACAACAAGAAACCTATTACATGTACATCAAGACAGCTCTTACATCAAGACAGCACTTACAGCAAGACACCTCTTTCAGCAAGACAGCGCTTACAGCAAGAAACCTCTTACAGCAAGACTACGCTTACAGCAAGACACCTCTTACTGCAAGATAGCTCTACAGACAGACTACAAAACAAAAAAGTTAGTGGACTAACGTTTCAACCCTATGGTTTGAATTTTAAATAAAAATAATTCATTTTATTGGAAGCAATCCAGATCTAATGTTTAAAAAAATCTTTCAATTTGGATGGCTGTTCTTCATTCCATAATCAGTTTACCATACCCGTGTGTAACAACAACAAAATGGCATGTATACATTTGTATGTGTGGTTCGCACAAAAAATGCACACAGCAGGCTTTGTGTGTGCTCATCACAATCGTAATGAACACTGATGCATCCACGCTAACACTGACATTCCTTTTTGTTGTTACGTTTAAGTGACAAGTAACCATCGAATCTTGGATTCATTTCATTAAAAAAAACTTTGTGAAAATGATATTTTAAAATTCAAACATCACTGAGATGCATTTTACTTGGGATTCTACTGCTGAGTTTCAGCTGTTTCACACGTAAAAATTTATAAAAATCTTGATATCTGTATTAGCACACATTTTTAAAAATCCCGGACGTCACTGTATTACACCATAATGTGAAAGTTCCACCTGGGCTACATCCATCATTTGGTAACCATCATGTATTGAAAAATAAGATTAAAGGTAAAAAATTAAATATTGTTCAATTACAAATGCTGAATAATATACATATACACCTACCAATGCATTGAAGACTGGTTCATCATATTCATTGGACTGGGGACTCTCTGTCAAGATGCTAAACAATGCATCCAGAGTGTCTTGAAGAAACTGTGGTAAAATAAAGATGAAAATGTTTACCCAAAGTTCACTTTGGGTAAGTTCACTTTGGGTAAAGTTCACTTTGGGCAAGTGATGCATATTATAACATGTTGTGGTCACTGCCCCTTTTGACCGAGTGACACTGATGAACTTTTGGTCAACTTTTGTATATAAAAGCAGTAGCATCACGTGACACTTTGAACCAATCAACGCCAGCACACAGCGTGGCTGGTAGCCTGTATTAAGGGTGGACGATTTCACGATAATATCGTAACAATACGATATTCAAAAAATTATCGACTAAATTATCAGATCATGACAGCTGAACTACATGTACAGTATGTGTACGTAATCGATCAATGGCCCATTTATTCACAGCTCTGGCCGTAGGCATTTATAAATAACAGGTTTGTTTATGGACGTCATGGTGAGTTCTTTTTTATGAAATGATTGTCGCACTGAACAGCAAAAATCTAAGAACTCGGCTCGTTTTGGAGCGATTCAATTGAATTTGTTATAATTTTCAGAACTGTAAAAATTACTTCCCTGTAGAATTTGCATGTAAAAGTAGTTTATATTTCGGTGTCCAATGTAATTAATGTATGATACATACATTTTTTTCATGTATTTAAAAAATCTGCATATTGAGATGATATTGTATATCGCCGATATCATGGCCGTCGATAATCGACTATCAAAAAAATTCAATATCGTCACCCCTAGCCTGTATATTGACTTTGTATGTAGTTTTATTCACTTGGATTGACATAATGCTTATAGGCGGGATTCTTCCAGCTACAAGTTCATGTGACTGGACGCTGCTTATTCAAATGAGGGCAATGAAGTGTGTCTCTATATAAGTAGCGGCTATAGCAACAACCTAATTTGTTCAGGCTATTACTTAGGGGAAGGTGGGGCTACTGGGTCGCCGGGGCTACTGGCCCACTCTTAAGTTTTTTGGTTTTTTTTCCTGCTCTGCTGCCCTCCATTGATGAAACAAAGACCTGTGGCTTTTGTTCTACATGTGTTCTTTCTAAAAACCACAGAGTTTACATGCCTGCACCGGGTTTACCCAGAATAATTGTGACTTTTCTTCCGTTAGCTGTTCATCAAAAACTCAGAAATACATACTCCATTTCTGCTTAGTAGTAGTGCTTAAGTAAGGTAAGTTTTAATCACAATTTGAAGTATTTAACGTTGTAAAAGTGACTTTAAATGGGTGGTAGTGTGATTGTGACATTCAGTACGCCACGTCAGTGCGTATTTTAACGTTAAAGACAGGTCTTATGTTGTAACAAGTTGTAGCATCGGTGTTTAGTGCCGGGCATTTTCAAAATGGCGTCTTTTTAATAGTAGAAAAACAATAGACTGCTTCGAAAGGGTAGGTTCTCAATCCTGATTAATTGTTAATTGAATCATTTATACAGTGGAATCAATTGCATAAAAGAAAATTAAGGAGCAACTGAAAGTTTGACCTGAAATTCAGTAATTTTGTGTGCACTGGGAGCCTACATTTTGGATGAATAGTAGCACTTGATTTTGCATGCGTGAACTTCTTTTGTTTTAAGATAACAAAATGGCTGCTGCCATTTGTAATATGTTTGAAAACTTTAATTTTTTGTTTTGATTTATAGCCAATTTAATTTATAGTTTTTTAATGTTTCAAAGGTTATTTATAAAATATATTCCAATAATGTGAATGGAAATTATGCTAAAATACTAAGAATAATTGATTAATTAATCCCACATGAAAAATTTGGGGCTACTGGACCACCATTTTTCGGGGCTACTGGCCCACCTGGGCCAGTATCCCCGACAGTGTAAATAGTATTCCAGTAGTATGTCAGATGGGGGTCCTGGCTCACCTACTTTAAAAATGATATTTTAGGGGGAATTCCCCGGGGTCGTGACGTCATGAAAGTATTGATGACGTCACAAAATAGATTTAGATGTTACCGCCGGTTTTACGCGGTATTACCGCTGGTTTAAAAAAAACGATACTTATAAAAATGAGATAAGAAAAAATGAAAA
Organism: Zoroaster sp. YZ-2022; assembly: GCA_029582265.1. NCBI lineage: Eukaryota > Metazoa > Echinodermata > Asteroidea > Forcipulatida > Zoroasteridae > Zoroaster > Zoroaster sp. YZ-2022. Next base: position 3,141,798 of record CM055827.1, on the reverse strand, counting down.
AACTAAAAAATATTATCTAGTTTAATAATAAAGATGACAACGAAATATTTATCAAAATACACATTACCAGAATTGAAAGAGTTTGCGCGAGAACACATTGGTCGAATAATTCTTGTGCAAAACAACAAGAATAAAATAAACAAACGCAGTTATTACAACGCGGTGAAAAAATATTTAAAACGACAAAAACAAAAGCCATTATATAAATTAAATTTAGCTGAATTGAGAGAGCGTATAGCGGTTGAAAATATAAATATTTCTAAACACGGCTCTGGGAAAAAAGCGCAGTTGATAAAAAAAGACTACATGTACATCGCCGCTATTAAAAGGTTTCACAACCGAGAAGAGTTGAGATTTAAACCTCCTATTAGTGGTGGTAAATATTTACGCGAACGAATAATGGTCGTTCCGCTGAATCACAGCAAAGAAAAAGATTTAAATATATTTTGGCGAGCGGTAAAACCAAAGATAATCACCAAGTTGGCTTTAGACTTGAAAGATTTTAAATCATTCAAGTTTATGATATTTATACGAGTTAAATTACATAAAGAAAAATTAGACGGCACGATCGATTTTGCCGAACCAAGTTTTCATAATAATAAGCAAATTGTTTTATTGAATTTAGATGATATCGAAAACATACTCGATACTGTTTATTCACAAATTCAAGAGGCTTTAGAAAAATGGACTCAAAAGGGCAGCGGATGGGAAATAGATCGTATCGTAGATATGAATCTCACTATCGCGAAATATCGGCCTCTGAAAGGTGGTAGTTAATCGAACTATGCGACTACATTAAAAATAAAAAAGCGTGCATCAACGTAAAAAACAAAGACGACGATTGTTTGCGGTGGTCACTACGTAGCGTTCTTTTTCCCACAAAAAAGAATGTTGATAGAACTAGTAAATACCCGATTGAAGATGGTTAAAATTTTAATAATATCGATGCTCCTACACCAATAAATCAAATTAAGCGAGTAGAGAAACAAAACAATATAGCGATAAATGTTTTTGGTTGCGAATCAAAAACGATTCTAGTTTACAAACTTAGTGATCAACCAGCGGAGCGGGATCGCATAAATTTATTATTGATTAACGATGAAGAAGCTAGATCTCACTACGTTTGGATAAAAGATGTGAACAAATTACTTTACGATCAAACGAGTCACAAAGAACGTAAACATTTTTGTTTGGGATGTTTACAGGATTTTTCAGCAAAAACGTATCTCGAAAATCACGTAAAAATGTGCAAGGGAATTAACGACAGACCGACGACAGTCGTGATGCCGGAAAAGGGTAAAAACGATACGGTTAAATTTATAAATTTTCATAAAAAGATGCGAGTTCCTTTCGTAATATACGCCGATTTTGAAAGTATTATTAAAAATGTTGTAGATATAAACTCTACGAGTACTACAAAACTACAAGAACACGTCGTTTGCGGTTATTCGTACGTAGTCGTTCGTTGCGACGGTGAAACTAGCGAACCCATCGTTTACAGAGGAGAAGATGCGGCTGAACACTTTTTAATTAAATTAGAAAAAGAAGAAGAAAAGATTAACGAGATATTTAAAAACCCTGAAAAATTAAACATGACTAAAGAAAATGTAGAAGATTACAACTCTGCTAGCGAGTGTTGGATATGCGAAAAGACATTTTTTGAAAGTGACGGCAAGCGCGATAGGGTAAGAGATCATTGTCACATTACCGGTAAATATCGAGGTGCGGCGCATAATTATTGTAATTTAAAACTGAGTTTAAAACCAAACAGAACTTTTATTCCGGTCTTATTTCATAATTTGCGAGGCTACGATTCTCATCTCATTATGCAGGCCGCGGGTCAAACGACGGGAAATCTAACGTGCATTCCAAACAATATCGAAAAGTATATTTCTTTTTCAATCAGGCAACTACGATTTATAGACAGCGCTCAATTTTTACTAGCTTCGTTGGATAAACTCGTAAAATCAAACAATTCTTTTCCGATTACAACTAAACTCGAACCCTCCTTCGAAAAATTTAATCTGTTAAAAAGCAAGGGTATTTATCCTTACGAGTACATGGACTCTTTCGAGCGTTTAGCTTCCTCTTATGGAATCTTTTTATAGTAGTTTAAACAACCAACACATTACCAAAGAACAATACGAGCACGCGAAAAACGTTTTTCATACCTTTGATTGTAACGATCTAGGAGACTATCACGATTTATACGTGCGTACCGATACTTGTTTATTGGCGGACGTATTTGAAAATGTTCGCGCTACTTGTGTTAAACAATACGGTTTAGATCCGGCTAATTATTATACTAGTCCGGGTCTGAGTTGGGACGCTTTATTAAAACATTCTAAACAAACTTTAGAATTGCTCACGGACGTTGACATGCATTTATTTATTGAGAGAGGTACGCGCGGAGGAACGTGTATGGCGAGTAAACGATACGCTAAAGCGAATAATGTTTACTTGGACGACTGCGACGAAAATATTCCATCAAGTTACATTACGTATTTAGACGCGAATAATTTATACGGCTACGCGATGAGTCAACCTTTACCGACGGGTAATTTTAAATGGATGACGAGTAAACGAGTAAACAAACTCGAGAGCGAGGGACTTAAACCGAACAAAGGATGTATTTTAGAAGTTGATTTACAATATCCAACTATTTTACACGATTCTCACAACGCGTTTCCACTCGCGCCAGAATCATTAACAGTGCCGAAAGAATGGATGAGCGACTATCAAAAGAATTTACTAAACGACAAACCGGCTCCAAACGTCGTAAAATTAGTTCCAAATTTATACGATAAAAAAAACTACGTGCTTCATTATCGTAATTTGCGATTGTATTTACAACTCGGTATGAAACTGATTAAAATTCATCGCGTATTAGAATTTGACGAATCGTGTTGGATGAAATCGTACATTGATAAAAACACTCAACTTAGAAAACTCGCGACGAGTGATTTTGAAAAAGACTTGTTTAAACTCATGAACAATTCAGTTTTTGGAAAAACGATGGAAAATGTACGAAAACGCGTCAACGTAAATTTGAAGCGGTTAAACGATGAAAAAGCGGAAAATCAAATTAAAAGTCTCATCGCGAAACCAAATTTTGCAGAGGCGAGGATTTTCGATAACGAACTAGTAGCGATTCACATGCACAAAACAAAACTCGTTCTCAACCGCCCAGTTTACGTAGGAATGAGCGTACTGGATTTATCTAAACATTTAATGTATGATTTTTATTACAATCAATTAAAGAAAAAATACGGTGAGAGGTGTGAGTTGGTATACACGGATACAGACAGCTTGTTGTTGGAAATTAAAACTAAAGATGTTTATAAAGATATGAAAAAAGACAAAGATTTATACGATTTTAGTAATTATAACAAACAACATTTTCTATTTTCTGAAGAAAATAAAAAGGTGATCGGTAAAATGAAAGACGAGACCGCGGGAACTCTAATTTCTGAAGTTGTTTGTTTAACGCCCAAAATGTATTCGATACTTTTATCGGACGAAAAACAAATAAGAAAAGCTAAAGGAGTTAAAAAACAAGTTTTAGAACAATATATTAAACACGACCGTTATAAACAAGTTTTATCTCTGAAAAATACTCTACATCACCCTATGAATTTTATCAGGCATGAAAAACATCGACTATATACAACTCGAATAAATAAAATATCGCTATCACCTTTAGACACGAAGAGGCACATTTTAGAAGACGGAATAGGCACTCGCGCTTACGGTCACTATAGCCTTAACGACGTAGCGTTTAACATTACGATCACGATCACGATCATTACAACGTTAAAGCTTAGGTAGTGGATTTTCTGTATCTCGAGGAATAATTTGTAATTCTTCTTTTACAAAACTACGAGCGGGACCCGCGTCCAAGTAATACAAGATGGGTTGATTCGCACCTTTAATGGTTTTAGATATTCTATAAATTTTAATACTCCATATAGGGTCGGTCGCGCGGCGTCTCGTATCTTTTTCAGCTTCACCGGGTGCGTATAAATATCGAACTAAACTGTTGTTTGGGATTATTTTTTCATTCTTTACAACAGCTGGTGAGGCCGGATTTTGCTCGACGTTATCTAATTTAATCGCGTCTTTAGGTTTCAAATTAATTAGTCGCGTCGTCTCGTTGTTTAACGCTTTTACGACCGCCGGTAATCTTTTAACCCATTCTCTGTTTCTCGTATCGGTCGCTATTTCTTGCGCGTATTGATGTGAAAATAATCTTTCACTCAAAGTTCTATTAAATCGCTCCACCATACCCTGTGCTCTGTGATTACCAGCTTCACTTCTTTGTATTACAACATTATGTTTACTCATCAATACGTTGACGCTACTCATGAATTCTTTTCCAGGATCGACTTTTATAATTTTAGGCCAAGACAATAAAGAACGTTTATAAATTTTCTCAAACGCGTTACCAACTTGCGTAGCCGTTTTATCGGTTAACGGTTGTGCTTCTTTAAATCTACTGGCTTCATCTACGACGGTTAACGAGTATTTGTATGTCTTTTTATTTATAATATCGTGCGGAAGAAACAGTAAATCCGCTTGATGAACCTCATTCGGTTTTCCAAACGTACTATTTGATGAAGTTGGTCTTGGAATATATTTAGGATAGGGCAAATAAATTTGCCACAGCGCTTGCTTTTTCATCCATCGTCGAACTGTTTTTACATTTACTTTAGTTTCTTTAGATAATTTATTAATTGCATCTAGACCTTTGTAATATCCTCGCGGACTGTAATAAGCGTTTGAAAGTTTTAGTTCATTCATTTTAATGTTGTACAATATTTTTTATTCATTAGGATTTTTAGGCATGAGCGAATCTGGTAAAATTCCTTGTTTAACTAACGCCATTTGAGTTCCACCGGCTAATGCGACCGTCACGGTGAGTTTTAACCCGTCTTTTATACTAAACTTTCCCAAGTTGGCTGGTTCTACGCTTAATACTTTTTTACCGATCATGCTGTATAAAACTATAAAAACTCCAAAAACGACGCTTTTGTAAAGCGAATCGGCGATTGTTTTCGGCTCTATTGGCATTGAAGACATATTTATAGTTATTTAATATAATATTAAAAAAAAACACTTTTATTCCATTTCAAAAACAATGAGTTCTCTCGTGGTGGGCGGTTCTCTAGCGAGTTTAACGGGAGCGGGTTCTGAGGTCTGTCTAAACAAGAAATAAGCGATACCTCCAATAGCTAAACCAATAGCTATATAATAGTAGTAACTCGTTCCATTGCTCGTCGAGTTGTTTTCTTTATAACCTTCGCTATCGCGAGACGTTTTAACGCTTTTCGCGGGTTTAGCGAGTTGTAGTTTTTTCTTTTTGTTAATTTCAGCTAGTCTTTTTCCAGCCGCAACTCTGTTTGGGTTTTTTGGTTTAGTTGCTGGTTGGGTTACGGTCAGTAACGGTTGACTCACAGACTGTGAAGCTTGAGGTTCCGGTAGTGCAATCTGCTCGTTGGTTTCCATCGCTTTTATTATCTACACAAGATTCTTCTTTTCTTTTTAAATGTTTTGCCGTAATTAGCGAAGCGCTGAGAGGCGCGATCAACATGCCGTACTTGTAATATATTTCACACGCTACGGAACTAAGCATGCTAGAAATGAACGGATCTTTTTCTAAATCTGAAATTAATTTACCTTCATCATCAATTTGAAATTTATGACCGTACAAATCTATACGGTTTAAACTTAATCCTAATACTTTAGCGTATAGCGTTATAATGGCGCTACCTAAAGACTGAGTAATATCGCGACCTAATTTAGTTTCGTATTGCGTGTGTAGCGCGTGTAGCACGTCTCGCTCTTCGGTAGACAAAGCTTCAATATCGCTAACGCTTAATTCTTTTCCGAAAAACTTTTTAGAATCTCCCCCCACTACAACCGATAAAAGACGTATTTTTTGTTTCAACGACGTATCATCGTTGTTATTGTCATAGTCCGCTAGTGTCGCCCGTGGATTTTCGTTCAATAGTTTATGTACTTCTTCCATTTATTATACGTATTTATAGAATAATCGGTTAAATTTATAAAAAAATATAGAAACCAATAATTAATTTTAGATAACCCATCAACGTTTAAAAGTTCGTTAAGATTAAACGTTAGATCTTTTACTTGTTCAGCAGATATACATGTACTAGTAAATAAACCTTTTACTTTTTCAGTATTCTCGTTTAAAACTTGTACTAGTTTTTTCTTTCTTCTTCAGTATTGAGAAGTTGGTTAAGATTATATATAAAATCATTTACTCGTTCGGCAGATATATTCGTAAATATAACTTGCACTCGTTCAGCATTCATATTTATAAATAGATTTTATAATATTTATTAAATACGAAACAACCCTATGATTCCTATGGGCAACCTGTGCGTAACCTTGCAAACAAACTATGAGTAACCTAGTGGTAATTGCTCTTAACCTAGTATGAGTAATTGCTCTTAACCTGTGTGTAACCTTGCAAACGACCTATGGGCAATTACTCTTAATGGATTAGTCGCGTATTTCATAACCGGTAGGTTGATCTGTTTTTAAAATCAATTTGCGATGTTTAACTTGTTTTAATTTTTCATGAATTTCCATTCTCAACTCTTTCGTAGGCACAACATCATTTTCTCTAAGACAATTCTCGTACGAGTCTCTATCTTTACAATAAAATAAACACACCCATTTGAGTTGTTCTCTAAAATCTTTCAATATACGCTATTATATTTTTGCGAAAGAATCCAACAGCTGTGTTTAACGTGTCTACCGCTAAAAGCCAATTGTGTAATCATACATTTGTTATTCTCGTCGTATTTTTTATAATGCAACTGTTTATTAGCGCTGCAATCGTCGATGATAAACAACGTTTCTTCCGTTTTGAAAGCATCGCTATAAATTTGTATAGCCCTATTCAGCGATATGTCGTTTAAATCGTTAACGTGTACGTTATTGTCGTTTAGAACCCATTTTCTATTTTTGTATGTATCGTTGTAGAAGATGGTGGGGCATAATATAACAATATTTTTAAAATATTTAAAATATTCATTTTCTAATAAATTTAAAACAAATTCGGTTTTTCCGCATCCCGTTTGTCCGCAAATTAACGCGGCGTGTGGATATTTAGGAAGCATATTTTAATAATAGCCAACATGTTAATATAGCACACCATTTTCTTTTATAATACTCGCTAATTTTAATAATCTACAGATTCAAAACGCCCGTTTCTTATATTTACATGTAGTTGCGCATCCATAATAATAAAAGTATACATGTTTAGTTCACCCGCAGCTTCCGCTTCTTTTTCAATTTGAATAGTAATTCCTTCGGATAAGTTTTGTACTCGTCTTCCGCTTCCGTGTAATTTATTGTCGGTGGTAGTTCTTAAATCTAGGAATAGGCCATATCGTTGGAGTAAATAATCAGCTTGTTTAACGTTTGATAAATTTAGAGCTTGTACGACTTGTATAGCGTGTTGTTGTTTCGAATCTCCAAAATATTTTGAAATCTCTTCCCAATGTTGATACCTTTTCATTCCATGCGCGTAGAGTTGATTAGGAACGCCTTCGATCGTAATTGAAACTTTTTCGATTTTTGGATTATAAAATTTATTACTTTCTTTCGTGGTGGGTTCTCTGAATAAAAACAATATTCCTTTCATACTTTTTGCGGGAGTATTTAAATTTATATTCCACATCGTATCGCTTTTGTTTAACGGAGTCACGCTCTGTCTCAGTACGCGATCGAACAATATACTCAACCGATAGGTATATTGATTTTTAATCGTTCGAGCGAGTTCCGGCATATGAACGACTTCATATTCTAAAGAGATTCCGCTTATGATATATTTCGCGTCATCGCCGGTGCTTTTAATCACGCTAGAAAATTTATTAAACACGAGTTCGTAAGTCAATCGATCTCCGATGCCCGACTGTTAAGGTTGATGATCGGTCAACAATTCAAAATCCAGCGGAATGTAATATCTATTTTTATAAGCGTCCGCGATAGCTTTATCTTTTCCTCCGTTACCCGCGGGAACTTTATCGCTAGCGTCTATTCGCAATTTAGTTACGTTTGTATTTTCGATTCCTTGATACGCTAAATTTTCGCGTTGATCTTTAGTTAACCATTCGTCTTTGTAACAATTGAATACATCCGCGTCGTCTAATGAAAATATTTCATTTCCTTCCATTTTAATAATTATATGTTTTACGATCGCTCTACCTATATTTTGTACCAACGTTCTATTTTCATCATCCGTTGAAACGAGTTCTATATTGAAAGCCAATCGAGTTGTATTGGGGACGATAACGTCGTTTACTCCTAAATTTGGAAAACGAACCGTCAATAATTGATTTTCGGTAATTGTGCTCGGATTATTTGTAATTACGACTTTTTGACGCATTCCTTTTACGCCTCTAGGTTCTCTTATTCTCCTGTATGGATCGAGCGTATCTCCGTATATATTGTTAGTCATATTTTATAACTGTAAATATAAAATATTTTTATAAAAATAAACTATATTTTTTTATGTTTATAGTTGTTAAATATAAATGATATCTATAGCGATGATGGTTGGAGGTGCGGTAATTAACGCGTTAGCATTTACAGGAAGTAATGCTCTATTTAGTAATTTGCGTAGCAGCGACGCATCGCAAGAACGCAAAAGACACGATTTAGCGTTAGAACATTTTTCGAAAGCTAGAGATGAATTTAGTAAAAGCGATTAAAATATCTAGATTATTTAATCGAAAAAATACAAAAGAATCAAACGCCGAAAGAACGTTTGATAACATTGACGACGCGATGAATGAATATTATAACATAAGTGGTAATCAATTTAATTTACCGAAAGATTTATACGTCGAACCTCAACTAGAAGATTTTTACGCTCCTAGCGAAGATCAAAAAACGCGTGAAATTTTATTCATCGTACTAGCGATGAGCGCCGTAGGTTACGTAAGTTATAAATTGTTGAAAAAATATAGAAAGTAATTATAAAATGGCTGAAGGAGGACGAGATATTATGGAGGCAGATCCAGCTTATAATCGACCCGAAGAAGAAGACGAATATATACAGTAGATGATGAAATAAGCGTTACCAACTTGGGTGATCGTGAGATTGAACGAGAAACGTCTTTCAGTATACCGATTTTATCTCAAACAGACCGTCAGCTTAAAACAACGGTCGATGATTTTTATGAAAGTATAGACCAAAAAAGTGCTTTAAAAAACTATGTTGATTTTAAAGAAAAATTAGATGAAAAAAATAGAAGTATACTTTATTTTATAAAAGGCAGTAAAGAAATACGTTTAACGAATATAGGAAAAGGAAAAGGAAAAAAGGGTACTTTAGATGATTTGTTACCATTTAATGATATTGGAGAGCGTTTAATGGATGTAGTAACCGAAGCGGAAAAACCACTCGTTGAGAAAACAAGCAGTGGTAGAAAATTACCAACTCCACCGTTACTATTTGTAGAAAAATCTAAAAAACTAGAAGAAGTTATCAAAGTGGCGGCTGCGGTTGCAGAAACTCAAACAGATTTTGAATTTCCAAGCCGAGAAATCTTGGGGCTCGATAGAGCTTTACAAACGACTCGAGGTAATCTTGAATTAAATTTAGCTAAATTAAGCCAACTCGATGAAGAAACATCTAATCTTGAAAAAGAATACGTAAGCGCTCGAGATCGAGACGACGAAGATGTAGATGAAACAGAAAAACTACGTAAACAACTGCTTGAAAAAAAAGATGAAAGACTAGCGAGATTAGAAGCCGTGAGCGTGAATGAAAACGCTCTTCGTAGGCAAATCAATAGAATTAGAGAAACATTTCAAAAAATGTTAACGAGAGACGATACGTTGGGTGATAAAATTAAAACTTTATTTAGAGAACAAGGCGTAACGATCGTTAGTATACTTGTGGCGATTGGTATGGCTATTACCGCTATCGTCGAAGCCACCGTTAATGCCGCGAGTTCCGTTTTGCCAAAGCCACCACCAACACCAATTTTACCTAGTGGTGGTGCAAGCGAGTGGATACAAAAAATGTTTAAAAACTTTGCGAATGTATTAGCTAAACTGGGAGCGAAAGCTTTAGCCACTTTACCCGCTATTATCGGATCGATTATAAGTTGGTTATTTAAAACGGCTTCTAGCGTAGTCGCGTACGCGGCTCAACATTTATGGTTAACCTTGACCGCGGTTGGTGTTTTAATTTTAACTTATGTGAGACGAAAACTCCAAAAAATATAAAAAGTAATTATAAAATGGCGGAAAGAGGTAATATTCCGATGGAAGATCTTGATGATGATGATATGTTTACTGATGACGAAGATGATACGTTTACCGATGCCAAAGATATAGCAGGAGAGCGAGTTGAAGAAACGTCTTTTGATCGACCCAGTCGCGTTGACAGCACGGACCATTATGTAAATGAAAAAGATGCCGTTGATGCATTTTACAAACAATGGAATAAACCAAACGTTGTAAAAGACTATAGTAAATTTAGATATAAACACTCAGTACTTTGGTTTGTTAAGGAAGATGGTGAACAAATACGGTTAAGTAACCAAAAGGAAGCAGGAAAATTTTAGCAGAATCTACTTTTAAAAATGGCAAAGATCTTTTTACGAACTTAGATTTAGGCCGATTATAAACGAAAACCAAATACCATCGCGTGAACAATAAGCGATAATTTTGATACGGTGGAAGAAGCGCAATGGACAATACCGTTAGAACCTACCGAGGTAACGCAATTGATTAGCGAAACGGTAGAAGCTAAAGAAAATACAATAAGCGTTCTTTCAGAAAACCCAGATCTTGAACATAGTGACGATCTAAGAGCCCTGCAGAGCGTTAGTAAAAGTTTAGAAACGGAACGTGTCCCGTTCTAAAAATTATTCTTTAAATATGGATTAAATAAAAAACAAATAGCTAAAATCAACCAAATAATCAACAAAAATACGATAGAAGATGAAAATGCGATGGATTCACTACGTAAAGAAAGAGCAAACCTAAAAGATGAAGTAGCGATGGTTAAAGAATCTATAGAAGATTTTAAAAGAAAATTATCTAACCTTTTTAAAAAAAATGAAGAAGTGTTAGTCGTAATAAAGGGAAGAAAACGCACATTAAGTGAAAAAATTAAAGGCTTATTTAAAAAACGTAGTATAAAGATCGTTACTATATTAACGGCGACTGGTATGGCTATTTTCGCTATCGTCGATACAATCGTTAATACCGCGAGTTCAGTTTTACCAAAGCCCACACCACCTACACCAACACCACCAACACCGCCTACACCACCAACACCAACACCACCCCCACCCCCACCCCCACCCACACCACCAACACCACCACCAATTCCGCCAACTCCATCAGATAGTGGTATAAGCGAGTGGATACAAAAAATGTTAAAAAACTTTGCGAATGTATTAGCTAAACTGGGAGCGCAAGCTTTAGCCGATTTACCCGCTATTATAGGATCGATTATAAGTTGGTTATTTAAAACGGCTTCTAGCGTAGTAGCGTACGCGGCTCAACATTTATGGTTAACCTTAGTGGCGGTTGGCGTTTTAATTTTAACATACATGCGCAAAACTCTAAAATAACAATTCGTAAATCATAATACCTAGTTCGGTTAAAATAGCAAAACCGAGTATTAAAGAATGTTTTTCTTCACTATGAGAACCGTCTGATTCTAAAAAGTCTTCTTTTATTTCGTTAGAGATGTTTAGTTCGTTGGCATCAAGTGTGGAAGAACCTTCTTATACATGTTTTGTGATTAGTGGTGGTTCGTTAGCGCTGTCTTCTTTTATTTTGTTGACATCAAGTGTAGAAGAACCTTCTTCTACGTGTTTTGTGATTAGTGGTGGTGAATAATCTAAAATAGGGGGAGCAGGAGGGGCGGGTTCTGAATTTAAATCTAAATTTGAACCTAAAGAAAAATTAGGCGTCGCGATTAATAAATTATTATTGTATCCCGTGTACGACCCTATTCGTAAATTCATATCGCTAGGCATCATGTATAAATTTTCTCCTATAACAAAATTTAATTGTGAACGAGCGTATTGCAAAACATCTTGATAACGTTGAATAGAAGATTGTAAATCAACCGGAGAATCAATTTCAGCATTGACTATATTTATAAATTCACGCTGCGCGTCTAAACCGGTACCACCCGCTAAAAAAGAAGTTTTCGCTTGCGATTGAGCTCCTAAAATAGCGTAAACGTACGTTCTTATTGAATCGTTAATTCGTTCCGTACCAACGTTCGTAAAACCTTGCGCTAATTTTAAAGACAATATAAATTTTGTGTACGCTAAAAGTACGCTATCAGATTGTAAAATGAATCCTACTCTAATGGTATGTTCTTTACGATTATGAACACCGTCGTCAAAAGCCATTCTTTTTTCACTCGCTTCAAAGTTTGAACCAAGATTGTTGAGAGGAATGGGGCTAGTGTTGGGATTTAAAATAGAATGGTTGTAGTTGTGTCCGGGTACTGGATCGTATCTTTTACCAATATTTCTCCAAAAATAAGCGGTACCTAATCCATCGCTGTGCATATCGACGCGTTGTTTCCAATTGGTAGAGGTTGATGTATGAAAGTCTTTACATATCCTGCTATACGCGCTACTATCTATATTGTTATCGAACGAGCTAAAATAATTTTGAAAAGACGCGGGACAACTCATTTCTTTGAGTAATCGTCTTATTTGATAATAAACGTGAAATCTAAAAAAACTACGAATCATCATATTTGAATTGTTTAAATGTTGATAACCTACGCCGACAACCCGTTGAAGCGCAATACGTTACAAAATTTATTTGATTTTGATAAAAAAATTACGGTTGATGATGCCAATCATCGACTACTTTTTGACTAGCCACTTTAGGTAATTTGTAGTTGCTAAAAACATTATCAAATTGTACGTTAAAAAACTCATTCTTGTTAACGTAAATATTTATACTCGTTAAATCGTTAGCGTTAAAATTTTCAGGAACATAAAAATTTCCGGATGTTGGATATCGTTTCGATAAATTGCTCTTGAATGCTAATGGAAACGTCATTTATTATAACTTTTTATAACTTTTAATATTAAAATGTTTCATACCGTTGAATTAGAAATTGAAAGAAATGGTGGAGAAATTCAATTAGGTAACGTTATCGATAATCGTAGTGGTACTCTCACGATATCATTACTTGGCGCAAACATTTGGGTAGGATATTACAACGTACGTAAAAAAGAACGAATAACCTATCGTACAGCGAGATTAGATAATGTTGTAAAATGTATTGAGCCGGGGCTTTACAACATTTATGAAATTATAGATATAATAGCAAAAAACGAGTCTTGGATAACGTTTACGATTGATAAATCAACGGGTGTTTACACGTTAAAAATAAACGATGGTGATAAATTAATTAAATTTTCGTCAGGATTAGCTAATTTACTCGGGCTACACAATGAATTTCTAACCGTAGGAGAATATAGTTAAAAAATCGATGTACAACTTTTTAAAATGTTATACATTCATTGCGATCAAATTTCTACAACCGATAATTATTTTAATGGACAGCCTAGCACCGTCTTAAACGTTTTTCCCTTGCAAGGTAAATCGTTTGGAGATAGTATGTTTATGGAATATACCAATCCATTGTTTAAAAAATAAAAAATCGGTACTTTTAACGCGTTGAGTTTTAAAATTAAAGATTCAAAAGCTAGAGATGTACATAATCACAGTTTCCCCGTTATTTTAAATCTAGAGATTGTATAAATATGGCGAGTATTTACGGACCTGGTCGAACGAGCGAACGAACGAGCTATAGTGGTAGTGATGTTATACCTAGCAAAAGCGGAGCGAGCGGTGAAACATCGCCTAGCGAAATTTACGAACATCATGGATATTTAAATAGAGATGAAATTTTACAAAAAACAATTCTCATCGAAAAATATAACGTTGTACTCGGATGGCACGATGTTTTTAAACAACCCTTTTTTATGTTTAACATTTCACCCACATACTGTAGTATTTTTACGCAATTTATAAAAACCAATAGTTTTGCTACGCACGCAGTAACGCGTGATTACGCACCCAACTTTTATCACATTCCTTCTCCAGAACGAAATGAAAAATTTCATTTTATCGACAATGAAACGCAGCATCTCAAGTACGAAATGTGTTTTAAAATGCGTGGTGTTCAAAAAGTTTTTGTAGAGGCGACTTTTTTCGGTTCGCTAAACTCTAAAATCTGTTTCAATATAAAAATGAAAAGTTTACCGTTAAATTAAATCTAGAGGTATAATAAATATATGGCGAGTATTTACGGACCCAGTCGAACGAGCAACGATGTTTTGTCTGTTGAGCCTAGCGTAAAGAGCGGTATCGTTAAAAACTATGAAAAAACTGGCCATATCGGCATTAACCAAATTTCACAAATGAAATTATTGTATAAATTAGACGAAACATTTGTCATACAATGGTCTAACGAAAGAAACGTCTTTTTTCCAAAGTTTGCCGTCTATGAAGCGATAACAGACTCTATAGTTTATTATAAAATTGTACATGGTGAAAGAGTTTATCATAATACTTTAAAACGTACGCTACGACCGGTGAACGAAGAGGATTTTTTTGTGGTTGAAAGAGGCGATCGTATTTTACATTTCAACCCCGGTGAAGGAGTAAAGCTTTTAGAAGGTAAAATTTTCTTCAAAACAAAAAATAAAAAAGAAGTTTTTGTAGAGGCGACTTTTTTTGGCTCAACCGAAACAGGAATCTGTTACGATATTAAAATTAAAATTTGGTCGCAAAATTAATTTTTAAAATCTTGTTCTATTAATAAAAAGGTGAGCATACATTTAGAATCAACAAGCGTACTTTATCCAAATTTAACCGCTATGTCTGAATCAACGAATGTACGCTTTATGGACGCGGAGCGCTCTGAATCGGAACGTGCTAAAGAATTTCGATTACAAAAATCGACGATATTCAAAAAGAATTACGAATCGAAATAAACGAGCGCGAAGCCGTATATAAAAATATAATAAAATTATCAACGCTTGTAACGTCGTAGAAACAATGGCTGAATTGGGCTGTATGGGAGCAGGAGCCATCGGAATATCCAGTATCGCTACAGTCATATCGTCCCCGTGGGATACGCTTTAGAAGGTTTAGCTTTGGGGCTGGGTGGAGGAGCGTTCGCTCTCAGATATGTGAAAAATAAATTGTATAAAAAAGCTAAAAAACACGACGAAATACGAATTCTAGCTTTATCTAAACTCAACACGATCGAAAACCACGTTAGTAAAGCCATCGAAGACGGTAACATCAGTCAAGAAGAATTTGTGCTCGTATGCGAAGAGCGAGATAAATATTACAAAATGAAAGAAAAAATCCGTAATGTACTCGTTTCAACAACTATACCAGTTAAAACAGAGGTTAAAACTGATGATGTAAACGCAAAAAAAAAAATTCTTATAGAAAAACTTATGAGTTTAAAGTGAGCGTAAATAAATCGTATTACGCTTCGTGTCAGCGTAATCAAAAACCCGCTTCGCGAGTAGCGGAGCGGGTTAAAACATTTGATAGACCTCCCCCGTATAATTATGATTTATAATTTTCTTTCTAACAATTCTTTCATCACTAAATTATATTTTCGCCTAGCTTTTCCTTCTACAACTTTAAAACGATTATAATGACTTGTTGATACTTTATTTGCACATCGGGCACAGTAATTTGATAAAGTTTTTGTTCCTTTTTCACATCCTAAACAGGAAAGTGGTATACGTTTGCACTGCTTAATACGACTTTTATGTAATCCGCAATATTTTCCCCCACACACGCTAGCGATACAACACTTGTCTGTTTTACCTACTAAAAGCCATTCGCAAGGAATGATTAATTTAGGAAATAATACATCTTTATATTTTAATACCGCCGTTAAATAATCAAGCCTAGTCAGTTTTCCATATTTGCCACTACCTACCTCAATTTTAATATTTTCATTTATTACAATCTCTTTAAGCTCTGATTTTGATAAATATTTCGTTGTCATCTTTATTATTAAACTAGATATTTTTTAGTTTTTTCATTTTTTCTTATCTCATTTTTATAAGTATCGTTTTTTTTTAACCGGCGGTAACATCTAAATCTATTTTGTGACGTCATCAATACTTTCATGACGTCACGACCCCGGGGAATTCCCCCTAAAATATCATTTTTAAAGCAGGTGAGCCAGGACCCCCATCTGACATACTACTATTCCATATAATTTTATTTGCTGTATAAGAGTTTTAGTTGTTTGCTACTGTTCATTTCTGCTATGATGAGGCTGCAGTATAACACTATGATTATTTGTTTGTCTCCCTAATTACAGAATGGTGCGGACATATCGTGCTACGTGGGCCTCAAAACAAATGGGAGGCAGATTCGATGAGTAGAGCCATTGCTGCGATCAAAAGTGGCGAGATAACCATTCTTCGAGAACCATCAAAGCGATTCAATGTTCCTAAACCAACATTAAAAAGAAGGTGCATGAACTTGGTAGATGAAGATGCGCCAGCACACAAGCCAACAGCTCTCACCAAAGCTGAGGAAGACTGGCTAATCTCATTTGTGTTCCCTTTAAAGGTCCAAAAAGTGTTGAAAATTATAGTTAGCGTTTAAGTAGAAAAAATGTTTGCGGTTACTCAAGTTGTTTAAGAATTTTCTTAAAAGCAAAGGCATGCATAAAGTATAGCCCATGTGAGATATATACACTTGAAAAATACTTCAAATCATGTTTTAGGGAATACAAAATGCCTATGACAAACAACTCCATATTCAACTCAATAACATTCCGAGAATAACAATTGCAGGATTTTTTCTGAAAAAAGTAGAAACTCTTTACATGGTATTTAAACAATTTATTGAACACTTTGGTGCTTCTAAGATATTCACAGTTACTTATTTGAGTGTTTTATGATCCATTTACTGTTTACTATATTCATTTTTTAAACTTTTAATGCCAAATAGCCTATTAGGGTTTTATGATGCGGACCACTTGCCCCAGGAGTGGGGCTAGTGGTCCATTTTTTGGCTGAATATTCATAAGTTTAATGAATGTGATTGATTTCAACTGTTTGCAATAAAGAAGCAAGTGTTTTGGTCATGTAATAAAAATAGTTTTATCCCTTTTCTAAAGCCTTTTTATATTGTTAGATTTAAAAATATGCTTAAGCGGTCCAGTAGCCCCATCTTCCCCTATGCCACTGAGTGATTGCATATTTTTCAGCTATTTGATGAAGTTTCACATGAATAATGTTGCACATACAGTAGGTATTTCAAATATCACATAAAAAAACAACAACAATCTAGGATTTGGAGATTGATCTCCACATTCAAAATATCAGACATGGCGAACGGGATTCATGTTTGAACTAAGTTCCAAAGTTAGTTACTGTGTCGCAGCACCTTGTATAGTAAGGGCCAACTGAACGGCGGTTCATCATAGCGAAGGTGGTCCATGATGCCTGATCAGCATTTACTTTAATGCAGACATGTATTGCAGAGAAAACCCAAGGTGGATAACTCATTTATAACTACAGGGATGTTCAAAAATATGACCTACATGTAGACAGTGGTTTATATTTTAACTTCTACTTTTTTTTTAAGCGTATGGCTGATGGTTTTCCTTTCCCAAACAAATATTTCTATTATTTGTTAAAATCATGAAATATGTGTATCATGTGGTTTAAAGTGCATTTTTCAACTTAACTATTATGATTATCCCCGTAAATATGAATGGTTCAATCCATGTTGGCTTTCGACCAATGAAAAAATTCAGAAGTATCCAGGTCGAATCCAAATTTTTTGATTGGTCTAAAACTTTGGCGCGAAATTCAACTGTTCATGTTCCGACAGACTTCGGACAAGAATATTGGCGGGTTCGTCAATCATTCACAATTTGGATCACATCACTCGTAGACATTTGTATAACGTTTTCACAATCATGAAACCACTGTCTGGCTTGGCCAAAACATGAAAGGAAGCCGCTGGACTTGGCTTGAAACTTAATACATCAGAAAGATAAGGCCTGACATAGCCTGGCCTATCATTTCAAACAGGATGGGCTTGCAAATGTAGACGAGACGATGATGGGGGGCGGGGATAATGATGAAAACTCCAATAAGAAAAAAATAATAAATCAACGTAAACTTTATTTTCTGCACAAGCTGCATTTTTTTCTTTGAATATTCAAACTGGAAAAAAACAACCGAACCATCCAGCTGCAGCTGCAGCTGCAGCTGCAGAATGTCACACCACTGGTCAAGAGAGTGCCCATTTAGCTTCAATACAGGGTTATCATCCACGGTTAAACCAAGAGCTGCCCTGTCAATTGGATACACAATCTTCCACAACAGAATCACCCCGTGGCAAGTGCCTATTTCTCAGCGAAACTTCATCTCCAACACATTGGCCATCACTCCCATGTCAACAGGGTACGCCGCTGGGGCTGCAGGACCCTCCATCTTGCCTTAAAATGTACTGAAGGTATTTAACATGGAACTGTGAATCGTGTGGGTTGGAAGAATTGAAATCAGATAAAATAGTAGTAAAAGGAAGATTAAAACAACATGCACAATTTTGGCATGCATTACGGGATAGCTCCATTAGAAACTTTCCGAGTTTGAGGCCCCAAACTCGGAAATCACACATCCTTTTCAATGCAAATTTTTTTAAGTGTGTTTACTGTGTCAATAAACTTATCAGATTAGATAGCTAATCCTGCGGTAACTGAAATGTACACCGGCTGGCTGTGAGTTTGCAGAGAAAAATATCACATAGAAGGCATTAGTTTTCGGATTCCATTCTTGTATTTTCATTCTTTTGACAAAAAGTTATCATAGTTTCATTGTTTAATCCTGAAAAAGGACCAAGTATGAGCTGAGAACGTACGGCACACGGTAACTCAACGGCCGTGAAAATGCCAGCGTTGCGCGCGAATGGATATTTACTAAGGTTGCGATGCTTACTTATTAGGGTTTTGCAATAATGAGTCTAATATTTTTAAAAAATCGATTCTAGTCGTCAATAAAGGTCGTTGGGTATATTTATTTATGTTGGTCATATAGTTTTAACGAAGTTGAACGAAAATAGTGAGCAACATTGTCCTACTTTTTTCAGGCGTAGGTTTTAAATATGCCTGCGTACGCACCACACTCAACAGCGAGCATAGGCATGGTAGGTGATTTAACTGCGTGCAATAGCCTACACATATGGAGCTGTAGCAAAATAGGCCAAAGCGTTTATTGTTTTGATCGGTGGGGGAGGGGAGTACGCGGCGGGATGCAATTTTTTTCTGCAATTCAAAATTGCCATCCTCAAAAAATTTCCTTTTCTTTTTGAGGATTCCCTCTTTTGAATCAAATTACAACAAACAAATTTCCCCATTGAAAATCATTGCGACAATGGCGATTTCGGAATGCAGAAAAAAATTCCCGGCGGGATTGTAATCATCCATTATTTCGCAAGTGCGTTGATATGACATGGGTTTTGAAAAGCGTTGCTTTTGCGCTTTGCTAATTCATTGTGCACCACAGTACTTGGTTGAGAGTTAGACAAGACGTCCTGGTCTAGGTTTTCGCACGGGGCAGCAAATTTTTTTCTACGTGTCGTTAGCTTTGAAATCATGTTAAGACAGGCGCTGGACAATAATGCATGCCTGGAATTTCACGGCGGCCACGACGGCCATTGCTGTCGTTGCCCTTTTAGTGGCCGTGATGCCCCTTGCAAATGAACCAATATCACGGCCAATTTTGCCGTGCCCTTTATCCCCATGGCCGTTGTGCCCTTTTTGGAAGATCATGCCAGCGCGATGCGGCTCGGCACGTTCCGTTCACACACAAAATAAAAATTAAGTCAACGTTACACGTACGTACATGTACATGTACGTGTGAAGGATCAGATCAAAGGAAAACAAAATCACTGGACCCCAATGTTTGAATATGTATGCGTGAGACTTCCACGGTAAAGCAGCGCAGCCGGCCAGAGCCACGACTCACGCCAGGTCCCCGCACATCTACATGCGAGCAGCATTTCACACGCACGAAGCCTATGTTAACGTTAACATTGTGTGAGTGACATGATCCAAATCGCTTAACGAATATTTGTATTGGTTGTATGACAATGTATATGTTCTCGTTCGACCAATAAGAACAGTTTTTACGCGCTATAGGCATTGCATATACTGCGTAACGAATATTTCTATTGGTTGTATGATGACGTACAGTTGGTCGTTCGACCAATAGAAAAAATTGTTACGCGCTATGCATAGGGCATTGCACGCACGTGTTAACTAGACTGCTGTGAGCTTGTCCGAGTGCCTTCCAACGACTGCATCAATATATAATATATACATAGGCCTACATGTAACAGCAAAAGAAACTCCCCGTCACCCTAAAAATATTTATTTTCATTTTATAATTAATATAATTTGTTTAATGAAGAATATTATGAGTATGGACAAAATGTGGCAGAATTGTGATGACTCTGGAACTAAGCCACAACTCTAAATAAATATCTTCATGGTTGCTACCTCAACTTTCTACTACATTAATAGGTGAACTTGGAAAAGATTTAAACCACCCACCATAATAATACAAAAATGTGCCTCAACCCTTGCACAATACATGCACTAGGAAATAAATAGTGGCTTGCGCTGGTAGATCAGTCTTCATGCTTCAGTGGTTAAAAGTAGTACCGGCTGCATATCGCCTGTCACTCAGATAAAGGGATTAAAAGCCACTGTGTGTCCAAGCAGATAAGAGGTGTGAGTTGGTAAACATGAAAAGGATGTGTGATACTTAATTTTTCTCTAATGGAGGATTCCCGTAATGATATTGGCGCTTCTCGCATGGTAATGCCAGTTATTACTGAGGGTTACAGAATACCATTTTCTGAAAAATCTCTTCCCATGTTCTTTCGCAACAATAATTCAGCAGTAAAAGAGCATTCATTTGTAACGGAATAAATTCCCCCAAATCAAGGGTGATTTGGGAGTCCGCGAAGGGACGATACTTACCTGTTAAACCTACAAACGCACATTTCCCTAGCCGAAGGCTTCCTCGCTAGATTATTTTTTAACGCACCCTAATAGCGCCCTCTAGCGTCCCTTCCCATCGTGCCGTCGTCCTCTTTCTCGAGTGTGAGTAAAAAAGAAGAGTATAGGCTGAGCCCAAGTGGGGCAGGATCTAGGAGGGTGGGAGGTAAGTATCATCCCTTCGCGCACTCCCAAATCACCCTTGAAGTGGACTCCCCCAAAGGAAAAACCAATCGATTTGGTCCCTTCACGTTCTCCCAATTAAATCAGAAGGGTTACACACCCGTAAATGAAAGGTCCAGAATGCACCAGCAGGGGCCGACATCCAGTCATTGTGTGGAGGCCAGATCGGAGGATCGAGCCGTCCTGAGAGTGGCATGGCCAACCTGTCCCTCCATCTGTAGTACATCCCGCAGGTAACAAGACGTGAATGTTGAAGGCGTCGTCCAGGCTGCTGCTTGGAGGATGTCCTGAAGTGGGACACCTTTCATGTAGGCCCATGATGTTGACATAGCCCGTGTCTCGTGAGCATGGGCAGTCTTCCCAGTGGAGGTGGGCCATTGTGATTGCGATGAGTGTATGGCCCGCACTATCCATCGGGAGATAGTATCCAGGGAGGCCGCCCCATGCGGCTTCCTGGATGAGATGAATAGTTGGGAGACAGAGCCCCGAAGCGGCTTAGTACGAGCCAGATACCATTTAAGTGCTCGGACAGGGCACCAGAGGCTATCCGCAGGTATGGATGAGGCTGACTTGATGTCAGGGATAAAAATGTCTGGGGGAAGATATGAAAGGGACTGATTTTTCATAAGGAAAGAGTGACGGGGGATGAGGCGAACCCCGCCAGGTTCCCACCTGATATGTCCATGGTCAATGGTTAGGGCATGAAGTTCGCTACGGCGTCTTGCCGTGGTGATGGTTACCAAGAAGACCGTTTTGACAGAGAGGTCAATAAATGATGCCTGAGCTAGTGGTTCAAAGGGAGCTATCTTAAAGATGGACTTCAACGAGAGCTCGTACACTAAATCGTCTCCTGAGTCTTGTTTATGTTGTGTTTAGTTATTATTTCATTATCAGTACGATGGTTTTATTCCCCGTTATTTTGTTTAATTTTGATTGTAAAAAATAGCCCCCCTTCTTAGATTTCTGAGCGAGTGGTTTTTTCTCGCCGTTGGCTGCGCGCTTTCATGGTTCCCAGCAAAGGCCCATAGAAATGAACGGTGAAATACCAGCGGCCACGTAAACCAGCGTAAGTGTGACGTACTATCTGGGGCATAAGCAGCGAATGCCAGTCCTTGATTGTACGTCACAACTACGATATGAATTATTCATGAGTTCGGGTTTTTTCGAAACACGACTTTTCTAGATAGTAAAATGCTGATCAAAATGAATTTTTTTTTACATTAAGAAATTACTTTATTTGAATTTTAATCATATAGAAGTAATCATTACACACTTCTTGTAAGCCTAACAGCATCAAAACACTGTAATATATTCCGTTGACGTCCTGCTTTAAGAGACTGACGCACTTGCCCCAGGTCCCATGAAGGCAGTAACTCCTTCCGTGGAGGACGTTCGAGGAACATGCCCCTGAGGAGTTGAGTCAAGGCCCCGTTGGGATGAAATGGTAGAGTTATCTGGAAAACCGGTATGAACCGCACTGAGGGCCGAGTGATATCCTCGTATCGTGGCCACTGTAAGGCCCTGATTAAAAAGGGCAAGAAGAAAATCGCCTATTTGTTGTATAGATGCTGAGCAGGGATCAACAGAGTTGTCGCCGCACCATTTATGGTAATGTTGTAGGCGGCTGTTGTAGGTCCTCCTTGTAGATGGACGTCGGCTCCGGGATGAAAGATGGCTCGAACCACGGATGGGTGCAACGTCCATTCCGTCGGCAGGGCTCTGTTTCTGGAGAGAGCATCTGCCACCGTATTCAGCCTCCCGGGTAGGTGAACTGCTGATAGGGTTGTCTTGTTCGCTATGCACCAGCAGAGTAGGTTCCAAAGGTACATGCATAAGTGGGGGGATTGAGTGCCCCCCTGCCGATTGATGTAGACCACAACCGTTGTGTTGTCGGTTCTGTCGGTGTGTTGGCCAGACACGGTCGGTCCGAAGTATTTCAGAGCCTTCTGAACAGCCAGGAGCTCGAGGATGTTTATGTAAAGGGTTTACTCCTCTTGGTACCAAGTCCATGCGCATGAGTCTGTCCCCAAATGAGCACCCCAGCCCAGGTTGGAAGCATCTGTGGTCAGAGTCAAGGTGGGTTGGGGGCATGGGAAGATTTTTCCCTTGGTGAGGACCTCTCGTTGGAGCCACCAACGGAGGTGCGGCCGTATGTGGGGAAGTACCGGAACTGGAAGGCTGATAGGGTCCCGGCAGGGCCGGCACAAGGCAAGTAGGTGCAGCTGTAACGGACGGAGCCTCATCCTGCACCACTGTATTAGGTTCACCATGCTTGCTATCAGACCCAGTAGTCGTAGCCAAGCCGCTGCGGGAGCAGATTGGGCGGACAAGAGGATGGCCACACATTCTATGAGATTGTCGACCCTTTCTCGAGTGGGAGACAAGTCCTCTTTGAAGATCCAGCTCGGCACCGAGAAAAGTGGGTGTCATGGAGAGGGTCGGTCTTGATTTCTCCTCGTTGATGATGAAGCCCAGAGTGGAAGAGATCTTGCGAGTGAGACTCACACCTCTCCGGGCATCGGTCTCTGTGTTGCCTATTATAAGCCAGTCATCGAGATAAACAAAGATGCT
This sequence comes from Zoroaster sp. YZ-2022, assembly GCA_029582265.1. NCBI lineage: Eukaryota > Metazoa > Echinodermata > Asteroidea > Forcipulatida > Zoroasteridae > Zoroaster > Zoroaster sp. YZ-2022. The sequence continues at coordinate 3,117,944 of CM055827.1, read as the reverse complement.
GACCTGGCGTTTCCGTAGAATCACCGCCACCACCTTTACTAGTCGGGTGAACACCCTTGGGGCCGTTGAAAGGCCGAAGGGTAGAGAACGGAATTCGTAGGTTGTGTTTTGGTAACGGAAAGAGATCTGGTCTGGATCCCCGGCCATGGCCACTCCCAGGATGTGACTGTGGGGTTGCAGACCGAGAAGTGGATGCAGGGTACACTTGGGGTGTAGCGCTGACCGGGTGGAAGGGTTTAAGAGGCTTCCAGTTGGGAATTGCCCCTGGTAGGATGGGGGAGCTCTGGGTAGATGATTTACGGAGGTTGATTTTGTCCGTGGCCTTGATCCGTTTTGCCTCCCTTTCCATGATATCCTGGAACTGTCCCGCGAATAAATCAGGCCCGAGACGTGGAATGCCTTCCAAGTCAGATTTGACCCCATCGGACGGAAGAAAAATTTACTCGGTCACGTTGGATCTCCGAGCGGCCATGGCCAGCATGGAGACTCTTGTGAACTGGTCCATGCAGATATGGAGGCAATCATCCAAGCAGCGAAAGGCCATCTCAGTTGCCTCCGCTGAAACGGTGGAGTCTGTCTCACAAGAGCAAACTAGATATTCCGATCGCAGTTGAAGAAAACAGTAAACACCAAGGCCCGCTCGTGAGGCCGTGTCTACCTTAATCAGAGTATCTTCTAAGCCATTTCTCTCCCGACTGGGAAAGGGGGCCTTTACTGAATTGCGAGCACCTGTATCGGCCGCAATCTTATCCCTGGAGGCAGTTGGTAAGGAAGGAACTGTCAAAAATTGATCATAGTCCGCCTGAGGGACTCTAAAGGGACGTAGATCCCGGCGAGAACACGGGCGTATCCGTCTCACTTTTGAAAGAGTCGTGATGCAGTCCACACAAATTTTCCTCTCTGGACGCCACAGGAGCAGTACGTCGCTTAAAGGATTGACGAGTTCCGTCGCTGGTTCGTCTGAGGATGGAATGTGTAGCACCCGGACCATGTCCTTCATAACCAGACGAAGCCGGCGATCTGAAGTAGAGTGGATACTAGCAGTATCAGAGTCGCCTGAGGAGTCCCTTGACGTTGGGGCATTGGGGCATATCCCGTGATCCAGCGGAAATCCCTGGGGACCCATGGGCTGAAGAACATCTGCAGGCATGACGGATGAACTTGGGGCGAAGTCGCCGGTACCGGGGGGAACTGCCCGAGGAAGGCGCACTAGAGCTGTAGCGGTGTACGTCGCCTCTTACGACGACCAGTACGTTCCCTTTCTCCACCAGAGTCTGCTCGGCTGTAATGACTGCCATGGGGGCTAGCCGGTAAAGGCAGATCGATATGGGCTACTGCGCTACCGGAGGCCGGTGACCGTAAAGGTACATCTCCCGTAGCTGGGGGCCCAGCAGTGGCGGCCATCCCAGATGACAGGGACCGCGAAGGTATGTCACCGGTAGACTTGCGCCCCTTTGCCTTTACTGTAGACCCAGAGGCCAGTGACCCTGAAGGTATGGCTCTAGTCTTTCTTTTGGATCTGGTAGTGAGACTTGTTTTGGAGGGCAGGGACCGCGAAAGTATGCCTCCAAACTTTCCTTTGGTTCCAGTGGTGACACCTTTTTTGGAGGACAGGGACCGCGAAGGTATGTCCTCAGCAGAAGCCAAAAAATCTGCAGTAGAAGCCCTACCGGCGGACAGGGACCGCGAAGGTATGCCGCTGGTGGGTTCTGATAGTCACATCATCGGAGGCCAGGGACCGCGCAGGTATGGCTCCGAGAAGAGATCGTTGGGACTCGGTAAAACAAGAAAGGAATAAAAACACGGACTTACCCACTTTCATTTCATTTATTTCATTTATTGATTTCACAGGTAGAAAAAACAAATAAACACAAATTTACATTAGATTAACAGAAACAGAAACAAAGGTAGCACCCCTGTAGGATTACAAAAAGTAAACTAAATTACTGTCGAGTTGATCTCCTGATACTACCACTTAGGAAGTAAACAAACATTGAATCACACAAAGAATGATAAATGGTTTTAGGCACACTTTGAGATATAAAATAATATTATAATACAAATATAAAAACTTAAATACTACACAGTTTGAGTTAGGGCATCTGCTAGGCCAGGGACTAATAAATGTTTTCTAAGTGAATTAACAAATAAAGATAAACTATAAATAACTGTTTCTTTAATATCTGTTGGTAGCACCTCCCATAATCTAGGGAATCTATAAAAAAGAGAATGATGAGCAGCATTGGATCTTGCCATTTGATGAGAAAACTTAATAACTTCAGTATGTCTACGATTAACATGGATTAGATCAATAGGAATGTCAAATTTATTATATAAACATTTAATAGCAAACACAATTGAAAGGAAATGAATTCTATTGTTTAAAGGGAAGACCCAACTTGACACACCTGTCAGAATACACAATTTCACTATTGGAATTAATTAAAGCCTTTCTCGGCAGGCCTAAACAAAACGGTGAAACGTCTTTGTACCTTCTCAAGCGTTTCTTGCTGGGTAGTGAGGATAGGGCACCAGATGGGGCTGCATACTCAAGTATGGGTCTGCTAATTGAGCGATAAAGTGAAATAAGAATTT
>CM055827.1:3046591-3114849 GCA_029582265.1 Zoroaster sp. YZ-2022 | reverse complement strand
TTCGATTTTTAGGGCCGGGATGAAAAGAACTGATAACGAGGAATACAAATCAGCCAAACGCCGTAAGAGACGAAATACATGTGACGATGCAACCACTCACACATTCAGCGCCAGAGAGGACTTCAGAGTCAATACCTTCACCACTATCATTGACAAATTGAAAAGTGAATTAGAGCGCAGGGTCAAGAAATATGAGTATATTGACAACATGTTTAGTGTGTTTAACAAAGGTGTCGCCTGATATGTCCGATGCACAAGTGAGTGAAGGCATAACAAATCTGTGTCACAAATACCCAGATGATCTACCAGTAGATTTCACCAAGGAATTTCAGCAATTTCTTACTTTTACGTCCTTCTCAAATATTGAGAAGAAAGATGACAATAAGCTGTCTGGATGTACAAAATTATAATTGACTCCAACATGATCGAATGTTTCCCAAACGTTGAAACGGGATTACGGTTGTATTTGTCACTGATGATCAGTAATTGTAGTGGAGAACGCTCATTTTCTCTTCTGAAAACGGTCAAAAACTTCTTGCGATCGACCATGATTCAGGATCGTCTGACTGCCTTGTCCCTGTTGAGTATTGAGAGTGAAATTCTAAGATCATTGAACTTTGAGGATATCATTCATGAGTTTGCCACAGCCAAGGCCAGGAAAATGCACATTTAGGTTTGAAACTTTAAAAACATGTGCAGAATATAGTCTCTTCAGTCGCTACCCACTAGTCAGTAGTCATGGTTTGTGTGACTGAATATGATGAACTTATATGTTGCATAATTTAGGCCCTTCCCTCTCATTAGCCTTAGGCCCTCCATACCCTTAATCCGGGCCTGATTGTATTGTATCATATTGTATTGTATCATTTGAACATGTTTGCATTTCTAATGTTTGTTTGGTTTTGTAACTGCTTTCTTTTTCGTACCCTGTGAAATAATAAATGAAATGAAACGAAAATTTGCACCATGCAAGATTGCAAGTCCGGTAAGCTAGACCGCTCGGCCACGACACTCCATGCTATCCCCCGGGGCACGTTTTCGCGACCCTAACCAGCAACTTGTTTCTGACGTCCCATTCTTGACCAGAAACAAGACGGCATAATACGCGAAAACGCGAACGTGAACCAGAAAATTGTTTTCAGTTTGCGACGTGTTCATACAATCATCAACGTATCTCTAAAATATATGGTTGTAATTCAAAGTTTGGCAAAATAGAACTTACTCGTGAGTGCTAGTTATAAACATGAAAGATATACGAACAATCATTCCATCAAGTTTTAACAAATAATTAATAAAAACTTTCGTTACTTTTTACAATCCGCCATCTTGAAACCAAGCGCAACTGATCACAAACTTCTTACCGTACCGGTTCACGTTCACGTACGTTGGTCAGAGCATGCATAGTCTTGGTTCAAGGCCAGGACTGTGTTTACGTTTGTATGTTCTTGATACACTATCCGTCCCCGCACGCGTATTTTTTTTTTACACCGCAGCGACGGGTTTTGTGCAGTAAAAGTGCCAATTCCGGTCTTGAGAGAGAGACTACGAAACCCTAGGCGCGCGACGATAAAACTCCAAGCTGCAGTCGACCATGGCGCTCCTCTCCGTTTTGGTAGTTTTTTTTTGCGTGTCGAAATTCCCTTCGCGCGCATGCGTGCTGAATGGGTTCATAGTCTTGACACAAGGGCGAAATGCGCACAAAACCCGTCGCTGCGGTGTAAAAAAAAAAAACGCTCCCCGCACGCCGCACGATACGAACCGCAACATAATTACAATCACGAATCGCTATCACAACACACGTACCGCTCATTAGTCTGTGGGCTACCACCACCCCCCTCCCCCTAGGGATTTTTCAAGACAATTATTTTTGTAAACCTTGACCATAGAGCTATTGAAATCAGGGGCGCGTTTTCGCGACCCTAACCAGAAACTTGTTTCTGACGCCATATTCTTGACCAGAAACAAGATGGCATAGCTACGCGAAAACGCGAACGTAACCAGAAAAATGTTTTCAGTTTGCGACGTGTAATTAAATTTTTTGCAAAATAGAACCTACTCGTGACTGCTAGTAATAACCTTGAAAGATATACTGTTATACGAACAATCATTCCATCATGTTTTAACATGTACAAATAATTAACCGAAACTTTCGTTACTTTTTACAGTACGCCATTTTGAAACCAAGCGTAACCGATCGCAAACTTCGCGTTCGGTTCACGTTTGGTCAGAACAATGACGTCATCGCAGCACAACCGAACTCACGCGAAAACGCTCAACCAATGACCGGGCAAACATGTTTCTGGTTACTGTCGCGAAAACGCGCCCCTGGTTGTCTGCAAATTGCCTGTTGGAGGTGAGGCTGTGAGGGCGATTTTTCAAAGTGGCCGCCAAAATAAAACGGTCAATGAAATGATTTCTCTCTGTTTGATTTACTCACTCCCTTATATTAGGCACTTTCATGACGTCATACAATTCGTTGACCAGCCACGTAAACGCACACACAGTGCTGACCCAAAAAGTAATGACGTTTTTTTTAAAACCATAACTAAAAAAATAAAGCATGAATAATCTGATCTTTCGTAATCGGCAACAACAATATATATTCTCTATAATCCGAAAAATCTCCGCAAACAGATAAATACTTTTCGAGATATCCCTTAAAATCCGACGCAGTTGGGGCCGTGGAATCACCGCTTGTGAGAAAAATCTGCTCGGTCGACCGCGGCACGGCGTTTTTTACTGATCGCTCAGTAATGATCGGAGGGACCCTCGTTTTTTTTTGCAAATCCGGAAGCCCCCTTGGGACCACGTGATGCCCTTTCGGGTTTTTCCGGATGAATGGAAGTACAGTTTATAGTAAATCTCCGCCGTGAGTTGCATGTAAATCGGTTAAGCCGTTACGAAATGGTGCAGTTTTTAAGATTTTGATCAAAACATTCCACTTGAAGTTTGCCGAGTTTGGGTGGGCAACTTAGTAAGTATTAAGATTAAACACTTTTCTTTTAAATAAACAACATTTCAGTTGATTTTGCTTTAAAACGCCCCCAAATCACTTTTTCAAGACGCCTTTTCACTGATTTAAGTCTTTTATTAAAGAGTGCTACGGCGTGGGTTTTACATAGACTGGTTCCCATTTATCGTGGTGCGTGCATTGCGCTGCGAAGCGCATAGGAACGCGACCAAACTGCGAAACTCCGCTTTATGTGATGACAATTTCAATTACATTTACAATATTTTTATCTGTAAATCTTTTTAAATGACAGAAACAAGCATTCTGATGGGTATTTATATATTTCAAGTATTTTAATTTGGTTTAAATACGCTCCATAAATCAAGGTGGTCCTCTGAAAATGATCGGAAAAAAAACTTTCTGAATCTATTTCGTGAAAAGCCATGCTTTTAAATAGGAATATTAATTTTACTTTTTGGTTGGTTTCATACTCATAGTTTTTTCAGATCTTTATGAGGGATTTAAAGATGACTGTTTATTGATTACTTTTCAGTTATTTAATTTCATGTTTTTAGGAGTTTGGTGCATAATTTTAGTGTTTTTTTAAATTGTGTTTAACTTTAAATTAAAATAATTGTTTAAATTAAAATAAACCCCATTTTGGTATGAATGATGTTAAGAAAATAACATTATTCCTCAGATTCAATGGGCTCACGCCCACAGCGGAAGCTATGTGCATTTTTGTTTTAATTGTTTAAATGCAATATTACATTTTTTGTGGTTTGTTTTTAAGGGATTGCTAACCCATGTATGGATTATGGAGTCAAGTCCATCTTCTGCCTTGCTGTCAGATTCAGATGAAGCACAGGGACCAGACTATATTTCCTTCCAGCCTCGGTTTCGTAACATTGCTTTGAATAGTAAGACAGTATGAATATGGCTGCAACATGATAAGGCCAATGAAAGCTGATTACTAGTTTCTCGTCAGCGCCCGCACGTGATTTTGGCCCCGCACCAAAAAATTTCATTATGCCAAAATTTCATTATTTTGCAAAACATTTTTGGGAAAATCCGGAAAATCCGACGCAAACTACTCCCAAGCTAAAAGGAACCATTCCGATTGCTGATCGATGTTTTTGCAGCTTAAGCTGTATCATGCAACATACCGGTCGTGCCCACCTTCCATACAGCTGGGCCCATGGGAAGCGCTGATCTGCCTAGCTTCACAGATTTGCGAAAGAAAACCCATGGCATGCAGGGTATATAGTGTACATGCAGCTGGTGCAGCCGCTGAGAGCCGCGGAATGACGTTCACAGGTCACACGTCACACAAATTGCAACCTCGTTTCCAGATCGCATACTATGTGCCCGGCCTATCCGGGTCGTGTATTGTCGCCGTGGTACGAGGTTGGTATTGATCGATCGTTGTCATGCCTTCAAGGTATGTTCATGTCGTTTGCATGCGCTGATGTGCGCATTCACATGCAGATTTTTGTGAAGTGTCGAGTCTTTTGTGTACGTGTGGAATTTGCCCGCTGTGAATATGATGTTCATGTCCTTCTCTTCACAACTCAATAGAACTGATATTGGCATCAAACTCACATTTCTGGGTGAATTTAGAACCTAAATCTGTTTCAAAATGGCAGTTTGTGTATGTGTATGGGTTGCATTTTTCCTTGATGAAAAATAATGAATAATGAATAATGAAAAAAAAAACTCACCAAAATTTGATAAATGGCTGACGAGAAACTAGTAATCAACTTTCATTGGCCTAATCATAAAAAATATTGAATCCTCAACAAAGTAGAACACTAACTAAGCTACTTCATTTTGTTCATGATTGTCTCATATTGATCTTTTCTGTTTAAGTGAATCTTTCAATGTCTGTACATGAATTTAATTAACTTATTTAATTAATGAAGTAATTAATTAAGACAGACCATTAATCTACATTATTTTTGCTTGGTTAAATTAAAATATTAACATGTAATAATAAAAAAAATTCCAGGTGTACTATGCAGCTCTTTTAAATTTAGGAAACAAATATCTCAATAACTGTAATGAGGTATGCCTGTAATTAATATGCAAATAAGTGTAATCTAATTAATTATGAAAATTCATATGATTGTGCTAGGAAATATTGAATCTTGGCCAATTGGTCGTATTATTGTTTTATTGCCAGTGCAAAAATAATATAACCATATAAGCACAGATAATGCTTCAAAATCCTTGATAATGCAACTAATTAATTATGCAAATTAGAGAATAGCATCATAAATCTTTAGAACTGAAAACAAAAATATCTTTGTGAATGGTCTAGGGGTGATTTGACATTACAAAATCATTCAAGGAACACTTACAACTATTTAAAACCATTAAAAGATGTCATATTTGCTAATTTATTAATTAATTATGCAAATTAGGGTTAAAACTTGGTTAGAAAAAATTTCAATTTTTTAAATGATATGTACAATGTGTTAACTATGAGTGTGCCGAAAATAAAAGGAATTCGAATAAACCATTACAGAGATATGGTAGAAAATGTTGTAATTGTGGCTAATTCCTGGTGCCGTTTTGTTTATAAGAGAAAACAAAAGAATTACCCTTAACATTTGGTCAAATTTTCGTGACATTTTTCATCATTCAAACTCTTATAACTTAACAAGTAGGTGGCCGATTTAAAAAAGAAAAAAAGTTCCTAAATGTTTAAGTCATGCCCTTCAATATAAGCTATAGTTTGAAGCTCTACTTGCAGCATAAAAAATTGATGGAAAATGCCTACTTATATTAAATCAGTCTCAATAGTGCCAAATAATTTACCGCATAGTTATAAGACATAATATAAGACATGATTTATTAAATTAGTCTGATCACATAATTTACAGTAATATGGGTCGGGGGTGAGTTTGCCGGGGGCGCTTTTTCAAAATGACAGCCAAAAATCCCGGTAATCGACTGTGCCACAAAGGAGGACTTTTTATTTTTTAGTGCCAACTATATATATACATTGGAACAATGTTCTCACCTGTCTGAAATGCTTAAACGACCTCAAGAAAATACTTGCAAGGATAGTTATCTATTGTAGAACTCTCGTGATCAAAATGACAGGCTTCCATAGTGAGGTTATTAACCCAATTTTTTTTAGATGCCCCCCTCAAAATATGTACCAACCTATAAGAAACAAGGAAAAAATACTCAAAAAATCATTTGAGAGCGTTAACCCCCTGTACATGCCCCCTGAAGATTTGTTTTTGTGAAACGGCATGGCATCCTGACTTCTTGTGCAGATTACCTGTATACCGTCGTTGGGGCACCCGTCTATTTTGTTTGAAACACAGTGATAGAGAAGCAATGAAGAGAACATCACTTCAGCAATTAATTTAAATTACTTTCTCATGTTTACCTGTTGAAATTTTAGCATACTATTCCATGACAACCTTTCAATTGCCTTATGAAACAAAAAATCTGATTAAAAAGTAATATTTATATGAATAAAACAGTGTTCCCGTGGGTTTATATGGATTGCAACTGAAGATTTTATTTCATTATTGTATCAAACTTATTTTATCCTGGAATAATATAAAATTTATATTTGCTTTTAACATTCTTCTAGAAAAGAATTAATTAATAAAATAGTATGAATGTAAAAAAGTAGCTATTGGCCTCAGTTATGTTTTGAACCTAGCAAGTTCTTTCTCAGAGAAAAAGAACCCGCTGAGGTTTGAGATGTAAGGCCAGTAACTATTATTTTGCATTTATATACTCTGGCGTCCTTTAGGTTGGTAAGCAGTTTGGAACAGCCAATTCTCTATTTATAAAATAGTACAAAAATATATTTATACATCTAACTAACATTAACAACATATTTCATGGCTTAGCAGGGATTATGGATTGTATAATTCCAAAATGTGTTTCTGTAAATGATACAGTAGATCTAATGCTCTGCTAGTATGTAGATGTGAAGCATCATCTTTAGATATAGTGATGACTGATGACATTGAAATAATCTCTTTTGAGTAGTAAGGGTTCTGAGAAGAACCTTTGGTTAACTCAACATTTCAATCTGTATGCTTTGATCATCTTCAAGGAGAATGTGGAATGCCAGTGCAGGAGGGGCTTAAGTAGCTCGGTGGAGGAGTCCTGATCACTAGATGTAGCTGTAGCTATTACCTTAAAAAAAATTAAATACATTTATAATTAATTATGTGTGAAATAACAAGTCAAATGTATTATTACACAATTTATTTATAGAAAGTGAAAGATAATATTGTAAACAATTATTTTTAAATGTGCTTAAATATCAGCCACACACCATCCCTTAAAAACATTCAAATAATAAATCCCATATCCCACTATTTTATTTTAAGCTAGGAAGTAGGATTCAACTGTTCAGGGGTTACACAGTTGTAAACCTTCAATTTATTTGGGAACTACCAACTTTGTATTCTCTTTCACTTACTATTACTATTATATTTATATCATCGTGATTGTACAAACTATACTATTTCTATGACAGTAACCAGTGGGTTAATATTTCATGTTTAAGATGAAGTAGTATGTCAGATGGCGGTCTTAGCTCAGTCACTTTACAAAAATGAAATTTCATTTTAAGTATCAGAGGACAGTAAAAAAAAATTCATTTTATGGGTAATCCCCTTTTTTAGGATATTGTTATTATGATAAAGAGGTGTGACGTCATGAAGGTATTGATGACGTCATAAAAAATAAAAAAAGATGTTTAATAAGATTGTTTTGGGTAGGTATAGGGGAAGGTAAGAAACTATATATAAAAAAAATGATAATATTTTAAAATGTAAGTTTAAAAAGCTAGTTAAAAAACTGAAGAAAAATTTCAAGAATATTATCTAGAACTATAATAAATGGAGAGAGGAAGATATTTATCAAAATGGACAAAATCAATGTTAAAAGAGTTTTCACGAGAGCACATTGGAGAAATAATTTTTACTAAAAAAATCGGGGGTAAAATTAATAAACGCGCATATTACAAAGGTGTAAAAAATTTTTTAAAACAACATAAACCAAAACCATTATCTAAATTAGGTTTAGTTGAATTGAGAGGGCGTATGGCTGCTGAAAATATCAGGTTACCAGAACGCGGCGCGGGTAAAAGAGCGCAGTTGTTAAAAAAGGATTATTTAGCTGCTATTAAAAGGTTTTACGGTCAAGAAGAAGAGTTAAGATTTAAACCTCTGATTAACGGTGGAAGATATTTACGCGAACGAAGAATGGTGGTTCCACTGAATCATAGCAAAGAAAAGGATTTAAATATATTTTGGGAAGCGGTAAAACCAAAGATCAGAGTTAAGTTGGGAGAAGACTTGGTTGAGTACAAGTCGTTTAAGTTTATGATATATATACGTATTAGATTACATAAAGAAAGAGTACCGTAATTTCCGGAATATAAGCCGCGCGGTGTATAAGCCGCACTACCCCAAAATCACCAAAACAAGATTCATGCGTCAACATATAAGCCGCACCGCGTATAAGCCGCACACACAGAGGCCCGCCGGACGCCACTCACTGTCGGTACATCGCCACAAAGGGGGTCATTGTGTTGCGTTCGAGTCAAAATGTATTGAAAGAGACACAATAGCATACCTGCCAACCTTGACAAGTGAAAATTCGTAATACTAATAGTAAAGTTTGGCCAAAATACGTGTGCATGTACAGGAATCAACGGCCGCACTGCTTGTGGGATCAATGTTTCTTCGACTCCACGTGTTTCTTGACATCGTTAAGGCCACCATGGCTAATGCAGAAATCCGTGCTGCATATTTTACAAAATGCGTGAAGTTCCCCAAGTTTGAGGCAGCAATAACTGGGTAGCTTTCTGAGTATTTATCTCGAAATTTCTGCACCGTAGCTTTCTGCGACATTTTTATTTTGCTGTTCCGTTCCCGTATCACTATTTACGGCATTCAGGAATGTCGAACGTAGTCCGCTGGTTGCCTGCTTTCTGCACAACGTACGTATAATCACTACAACGGCAACCAACGAAACGATGACTCATCACCCTGCCACGCGTAACGAATTTTCCTATTGGCTCCTTCCATAGACTGCGATATAAACGAATTTTCCCATTGGCTCTCTGGTACACGCATGGCATAGACTACGATCTACGTCGTGGATTCTGATGTCGCTGGCGCTAAACGTTGCAATGGTTTTTTCAGAAGTTTTGAATAAATCTGTGTGTATCGAGGTCCGCTCACTGAACTGACAATGACCAGACCATTTTCGCTACGAACAATAAAGGTTTTTAGGTTTCTGTTTCTGTCTGTTTACCAACGATTTTTGCTTAATTGTGCATTGTGTTTTGTTCTTCAAGATTCATACCTCGGCGTATAAGCCGCACCGCGCATAAGCCGCAGGCAACTTTTACCGTGTCTAAATCAACGTATAAGCCGCGGCTTATATTCCGGAAATTACGGTAGATGGTACGATTGATTTTGCAGAACCAAGATTTCATAATAATAGGCAAATTGTTTTATTAAATTTGAATGATATTGAAAATATATTTAATACAGTTATATCACAAATTCAAGAGTCTTTAGAAAAATGGACTCAAAATGGTTCTGGATGGGAGGTAGAAAGTATCGTAGATATGAATATAGCTATCGCAAGATATCAACCTTTAAGAGGTGGTTCTTATATTAAGCTATGTAAATATATAAAAAATAAAAAAGCGTGTATTAACGTACAAAACAAAGACGATGATGATTGTTTGCGATGGGCGCTTCGATGTTTTAGAGAACATAAGAAAAAGGCGATAGAATTAAATATTTCAATTGAAGAAGTAAAATTAATTCATCCGGAAAGAACTTCTAAATACTCAGAAAAGGATGGTTTAAATTTTGAAGATATTGAGGCTCCAACTCTGATTAAACAAATTAAACTAGTAGAGAAACAAAATGATTTAGCAATAAACGTTTTTGGTTGTGAATCAAAAACAATACTAGTTTACAAACTTAGCGATCAACCTAAAACTAAAGATCGTATTAATTTATTAATACACAAGAAGAAGAAAAAGGGACTAGATCCCACTATGTTTGGATTAAAGATATGAATAAATTACTTTACGATCAAACAAACCACACAAATCGCAAACATTTTTGTTTTAGGTGTTTACAGGGTTTTCAACAAAAAGTGTATCTCAAAAACCACATAGAAATGTGTAAGGGTATAAACGACAGACCAACGAGGGTTGTGATGCCAGAAAAGGGTAAAAACGATACGTTAAAATATATAAATTATCATAAAAAAATGAAAGTTCCATTTGTTATATACGCTGATTTTGAATGTATTATTTCAAATGTTGATGATGTAAACTCTACAAATACTAAAAAACTACAAGAACACGTTGTTTGTGGTTATTCATATATTGTTGTTTGTTGCGACGGAAAGTCTTTTACCCCCGCTGCGTATAGAGGAGAAAATGCTGCAGAACATTTTCTAAATGAATTAGAAAAAGAATCAGAAAAAATTAACGAGATATTTAAAATTCCGAAAAAAATAATAATGACTGATGAAGATGAAGAAGATTATGCGAACGCGAGAGAATGTTGGATATGCGAAAAAACTATATTTTCAAAAATTGACAAGTTTAAAAAAGTACGCGATCATTGTCACATTACTGGTAAATATAGAGGCGCCGCACACAATAGTTGTAATTTAAGACTAAAAATTAAAACGGGTGAAACATTTATTCCAGTCGTATTTCATAATTTGCGAGGCTACGACTCCCATCTCATTATGCAAGCCGCGAGTCAAACGCGAGGAAAACTAAAGTGCATTCCAAACAATATAGAAAAGTATATTTCTTTTTCAATCAGACGCTTACGATTTATAGACAGTTTTCAATTTTTACAAGATTCATTAGAAAAACTAGTTGATTCGATTAAATCTTTTCCAATTAGTAAAAAGGTTGAACCTGATTTAGAAAAATGTTATCTATTAAAATACAAGGGTATTTATCCTTATGAGTATATGGATAGTTTTGAACGATTTGAAGAAACGAATCTTCCTACAATAGAAACATTTTATAGTCAATTAAATAACCAACTCATTAAAGACGAAGAATACTCACATGCAAAGAAGGTATGGAAAACCTTCAACTGTAGAAATTTAGGGGATTATCATGATTTATACGTGCGTACGAATACTTGTTTATTGGCGGACGTATTTGAAAATTTTCGTACTACTTGTATACGAGAGTATGGTTTAGATCCAGCTAATTATTATACGAGTCCTGGATCAAGTTGGGATGCTTTATTAAAACATTCTAAACAAACTTTAGAGTTATTAACGGATGTTAACATGCATTCATTTTTAGAAAAAGGTACACGAGGAGGTGTGTATGGTAAGTAAAAGATACGCGAAAGCAAACAATCCCTATGTAGATGGTTATGATAAATCAAAACCAATGAGTTACATTATGTATTTAGACGCTAATAATTTATATGGGTACGCGATGAGCGAACCTTTACCAACGGGTAATTTTAAATGGATGACTAGAAAACAAATTGATAAACTCGAGAGCGAAGGATTTAAAAGTAGTAAAGGATGTATTTTAGAAGTTGATTTAGAATATCCTAAGGAATTACATGATTCTCACAACGCATATCCACTTGCACCAGAGTCGTTAGTAGTGCCGAAAGAATGGATGAGTGACTATCAGCTCGAGTTATTAAACAACAAACCAGCCCCAAACGCTACAAAATTAGTTCCCAATTTAAACAACAAAACAAATTACGTGCTTCATTATCGTAATTTAGAATTACATTTAAAACTCGGTATGAAACTAACTAAAATTCATCGAGTTTTAGAATTTGATGAATCATATTGGATGAAATCATACATTGATAAAAACACACAACTCAGAAAAGACGCTTTATCAAAATTTGAAAAAGATTTATATAAACTTATGAACAATTCAGTTTTTGGAAAAACAATGGAAAATGTACGAAAACACGTTAATGTATATTTAAAGCGGTTAAACAGTAACGAAAACGCAGAAAATCAAATACGTTCACTCATCGCGAAACCAAATTTTGCTGCGCATAGGATTTTTGATAATAATTTAGTAGCGATCCACATGCATAAAACAAAACGTTTACTCAACCGCCCAGTCTACGTAGGAATGAGTATTTTAGATTTATCTAAAGCTTTTATATGTATGATTTTTATTACAATAATTTTAAAAGGAAATACGGTAACAAGTGTGAGTTGCTATACACAGATACGGATAGTTTGATTCTTGAAATTCAAACAGAAGATATATATAAAGATTTATTAAAAGACAAAGACTCATATGATTTTAGTAATTATGATACAAATAATTTTCTATTTTCTGAAGAAAATAAAGAATATAATGAAAAAATAGAAGAATTAACGGAAGAATATATAGAAAAAGGTTTTACGAAAGAATTAAAGAAAAAATATAATGAAAAAATAGAAGAATTAACGGAAGAATATATAGAAAAAGGTTTAACGAAAGAATTAAATAAAGAATATAACGAAAAAATAAAAGAATTAACAGAAGAATATATAGAAAAAGGTTTAACGAAAAAATTAAAGAAAGAATATAATGAAAAAGTTAAAGAAATTAGAGCTTGTTTTAAATTAGCACAAGATAAAAATGAAAAAGTGATTGGTAAAATGAAAGACGAGACTGGAGGAATTCCTATCGCAGAATTTATAGGTTTAAGACCAAAAATGTATTCAATACTTTTATCAAATGAAAAGGAAATTAGAAAAGCTAAAGGTGTTAAAAAACAAGTTTTAAAAAAGAATATTAAACACAAGAAATATAAAGACGTTTTAAAAGAAAAAAATACACTTACATCATGATATGATTTTTATTAGACATGAAAAACATAGATTATATACAACACGATTAAATAAAAATATCGCTATCTCCTTTAGACACAAAAAAATATATTTTAGAAAACGGAATAGATACTTTAGCTTACGGTAACTATAAAATTACTTAGTTAACGTTTAATAGGTGGGTTTTCTGTATCTCGAGGAATAATTTGTAATTCTTCTCTTACAAAACTACGAGTGGGGCTTGCGTCTACACCCGGCGCAGACGCTAAATAATACAAAATAGGTTGATTTGCTGCTTTCATCATTTTAGCTATTCTATAAATTTTTATACTCCATATAGGATCGGTTGCGCGACGTCTCGTATCTTTTTCATATTCACCGGGTGCGTATAAATATCGAACTAAACTGTTGTTTGGAATGCTTTTTTCACCCTGTCGCGAAGCGTTATTTTTAACGCCTGCGCTTATCACAGGTGAGACTGGATTTTGTTCGACGCTACGTAATTTAATCGCGTCTTTTGGTTTTAAATTTATAAGACGTGTCGTTGTGTTATTTAATGCTTTTATAACTGCTGGTAATCTTTTTACCCATACTCTAGATCTCTTTTCAGTTGCTATTTCTTGCGCGTATTGATGAGAAAATAATCTTTCAGCCAACGTTCTATTAAATCGCTCTACTATACCTTGAGCTCTATGATTACCCACCTCACCTCTTTGAATTTTTACATTGTGTTTACTCATTTTTACATTAACGCTACTCATAAATTCTTTTCCTGGATCAACTTTTATAATTTTAGGCCAAGTTAGCAAACTACGTTTATAAATTTTCTGAAATGCATTACTAACTTGAATAGCAGTTTTATCAGTTAATGGTTGTGCTTCTTTATACCTACTAGCCTCATCGACTATTGTTAATGCGTATTTATATGTAATTCTACCAACCACATCATGAGGAAGAAACAGTAAATCTGCTTGATGAACTTGATTTACTGCTTGTAAATTACTATTTGAACTAGTTGGTCTAGGAATGTAGATGGGATAAGGTAAATAAATTTGCCACAATGCTTGCTTTTTAATCCAACGTGAAACTAATTTTTTATTTACTTTAGTTTCTTGAGCTAATTTATTAATTGCGTCGTAGCCTTTATAATATCCTTTCGGACTATAATAAGCATTACTAAGCTTTAGTTTTATACTCGCCAACATTTATTATTTATAAATATAAATTTTATTCTATAGAATTTTTAGGCATAAGAGAGGATGGTAATATGCCTTGTTTAACTAACCACATTTGCGTCATTGAAGATAATCCAACTGTTGCGGTTAGGTTTAGCGAATCTTTTATATCTAATTTTCCTAAATTAGCTGGTTCTACGCTTAATACTTTTTTACCTAACATGCTGTATAAAACTGTAAAAAGTCCTAAAACGGCGCTATGATAAGCTGAATCGGCGATTGTTTTTGTATCCATCATATTTTATACTCGTCAATATAAAACAAAAATTATAATTTTTTTTTAAATTCCATTTCAAAGACTGTGAGTTCTTTTATCGGTAACGCTTGCACAATATTGCTTGTTTGTGCTTGTGTAGACTTAGCAACAACGGAGTGCTTGGTGTTGGCGTTGGCGTTTTTATTACTAAACAAAAAATATACAAGACCTAATCCTATACCAATACCGATACAGTAGTAATAATAGTTTGTTTCATTAGATGTTTCTTTTTGAATAGCGTTATTACGGTTAGTTGTATTTTTGGCTGCACCTGCTTTGCTCGCGTTAGCGTTTAAAAGTTTTTTTTTTTTCTTTATTAAGTTTAGCAAGTTTTTACCCGCTGCGACTCTGTTTGGTTTTTGTTCTTTTTTAGTTACTGTTTTCGTTACAGTTGTCGGCGCTTGCGATTGATTTGGTTGTGCATTCTCCGATTGATTCGATTGATTTGGTTGTACATTCTCCATCGCTTTTATTATTTATACAAGATTCTTCTTTCCTTTTTAAATGGTTTGCTGTAATTAAAGTCAAAGAGAGCGGTGCTAACATAGCACCGTACTTGTAATATATTTCACACGCTACGGTAGAAAGCATACTCGAAATGAATGGATCTTTTTCTAAATCTGAAACTAATTTACCTTCATCATCAATTTCAAATTGATAACCATATAAATCAATACGATCTAAGCCTATTCCTAATAATTTAGCGTAAAATGTTAGAAAAGTGCTACCTAAAGACTGTACTATATCACGGCCTAATTTAGCTTCGTATTGCGTGCACAGTACGTACTGCTCTTCTGTAGATAAAGTTTCAATATCTCTAACGCTATACTCTTTACCAAAATATTTTTTTGAATCTCCTACCATTACAACTTTTAAGAGTTTTTCTTTTTTTAATTTTTGTTTTAACGCAACATCACTCTTGTCAACATTACTCGTTAATAGTGGTGGTGGTGGCGGACTTGTCATTTGTGGATTTTCGTTTAATAATTTATGTATTTCTTCCATTTATAAAGTAACTATATATAAAAAGTATTTAAATTTATAAAAAAATATAGAAGCCAATAATTAGTTTTAGATAACCCTTTAATATTTAAACGTTGGTTAAGATTATATATTAGATCTTTTACTAGTTCATTATCTATACTTGTAAATATACCTTTTACTTTTTCAATATTCATATTTAAAACTTGTACTAGTTCTTTTCTATCATTTTCAGTCTTAACAAGTTGGTTAAAATTATATATAAAATTATTTACTTGTTCAATATCTATACTTGTAAATAAATCTTTTACTCGTTCAGTATTCATATTTATAAATAGATGTTATAATATTACTTAGCAATTACCTAACAACCTATGGGTAATTACTAGTAACCTATGGGTAACCTATGGGTAATTGCTAAAGACCTATGAGTAACCTATGGGGTAATTGCTAACGACCTATGGGTAACCTATGGGGTAATTGCTAACGACCTATGGGTAACCTATGAGCAATTACTGAGTAACCTAGTCACGCATTTCATATTCAGTAGGTTGATCTGATTTTAAAATTAATTTACGATGTTTAACTCGTTTTAATTTTTCATGAATTTCCATTCTCAACTCTTTCGTCGGTATAACATCATTTTCTCTTAAACAATCTTCAAATGAATCTCTATCTTTACAATAAAATAAACATAGGCCTACCCATTTGAGTTGCTCTCTAAAATCTTTTAATACGCTATTATATTTTTGTGAAATAACCCAACAGCTGTGATGCTTGTGCCGCCCGCTAAAAGCTAATAGTGATAACTCATGCTGTCGTTGATCTTTAGAAAACTTTTTATAGCGTAATCCTTTATTTGCGCTACAATCATCTATAATAAACAACGTTTCATCTCCTTCGTATACACCGCTATAAATTTGTAATGCTTTTTCTAATGAAATGTTTTTAAATCGTTAACCAACACTTGTTCATCATTCCAAATCCATTTTCTATTTTTATAAGCGTCGTTGATAGCGATAGTAGGACATAATACAACTATATATTCAAAATGATTAAAATATTCTTGTTCTAATAAATTTAAAATAAATTCAGTTTTTCCACATCCGGTTTGACCGCAAATTAAAGCAACGTGTGAATATTTAGGTAACATTTTCTTGCTTTGCTAGGCGTAGCCTTTAATATTATTAGTAACTAATTTTAAGAAATGACAACTTCATATCTACTGTTACTTAATATTATAGTTGTGCATCCATAATAATAAAAGTATACATGTTTAGTTCACCCGCAGCTTCAGCTTCTTTTTCTATTTGAATAGTAATTCCTTCGGATAAGTTTTGTACTCGTCTTCCGCTTCCGTGTAGTTTATTATCGGTACTCGTTCTTAAATCTAAAAATAAACCGTATTTATCATATAAATAATCAGCTTGTTTAACGTTAGATAAATCTAAAGCTTGTACGACGTGTTGTTTGTTAGAATCACCAAAATATTTTGAAATCTCTTCCCATTGTTGATACCTGTTCATTTGCTGGAGTATTTAAATTTATATTCCACACCGTATCGCGTTTGTTTAACGGCATCTCGTTATGTCTTAGCACGTGATCAAACAATATACTCAACCTATTATTATATTGATTTCTAATTATTCGAGCGAGTTCTGGCATATGAACGACTTCAAATTCTAAAGAAATTCCACTTATGATATATTTCGCATTTTCGTCGCTACTTTTAATCACTTTTTTAAATTCATTAAATATAAGTTCGTAAGTCAATTGATCTTTGATTCCCGATTGGTAGTAAGGTTGATGATCAGTTAATAATTCAAAATCTAGCGGAATGTAATATCTATTTTTATACGCATCTGCGATAGCTTTATCTTTTCCTCCATTACCAGCTAAATCCTTATCACCAGCGTCTACTCTTATTTTAGTGATGTTTGCATCTTCTATTCCTTGATACGCTAGATTATCGCGTTGTGCAGTTGTTAACCATTCGTCTTTAAAACAATTGTAAACATCTGCAGCGTCTAATGAAAATATTACATTTCCTTCCATTTTAATAACTTTTTTTTTACGATAGCTCTACCTATATTTTGTACTAACGTTCTATTTTCATCGCTCGCGCTAACGAGTTCTATATTAAAAGCTAATCGAAGCGTATTTGGGACGATAACGTCATTCATTCCTAAATTTGGAAAACGAACTGATAAAATTTGATTTTCAGTAATGGTACTCGGATTGTTTGTAATGACAACTTTTTGTCGTAATCCTTTTATACCTCTAGGTTCTCTTATTCTTCTAATGGATCGAGCACATCTCCGTAAATATTATTAGCCATATTTTATAGTTAACAACTATAAAATATTTTTATCTTTAAAAAAAATAAATGGTATCTATAGCGATGATGATTGGAGGTGCAGTAATTAATGCGTTAGCATTTACCGGAAGTAATGCTTTATTTAGTAATTTACGTTCTAGCGACGTAGAACAAGAACGTAAAAGACATGATTTAGCGTTAGAACAACTTTCAAAAGCTAGAGATGAATTTAGTAAAACACGTTTAAAATATATAGATTATTTAAACGAAAAAATACAAAAAGAATCGAACGCTAATAAAACGTTTAATAATATCAATGATGCGATGAATGAATATTCACGTGTTACGGGTAAACGAGTAAATTTACCGATAGATTTATACAACGAACCGCAACTAAAAGATTTTTATGTTCCTAGCGAAGATCAAAAAACGCGTGAAATTATATTTATCGTATTAGGAATGAGTATTGTTGGTTACGCGAGTTATAAATTATTAAATAAAGATAAAAAGTAATTATAAAATGGCAGGAAAGTATGATCTTGTGGAGGCAGATCCATTATTACAAAATATTGATGATGTAGATGAAGATTACCAAGAGTATGACTCCGACGATATTGATGAAAGTTTAGAAAGATTAGAATTTGAACGATTAGAAAGTGAAAAAAGGGTAGATGGAGAAATACGCATGAACAACTTAGGTGGTCGTTTAACTTCTTTTAGTGCGCCACCTTTATCTTTAAGAGATATGTTGCTTAGAGCAACAGTCGATGATTTTTATAAAAGTATAGGTCATGAAAACGCTATAAAAGACTATACCAAGTTTGAAGAGAAATCAGATAATAAAAAAAGAAGTATACTCTATTTTATAAAAGGTGATAAAGAAATACGACTAACGAATTTAGGAAGAGGAAAAGAGGGCACATTTTTAAAGGTAGGTGGAATAAGCGGTTTAACTATAAATGATTTATTGTCATTTGGAGAAACAGAAAAAGCTATAATAAATGTTATAGAAGAAGCAGAAAAACCAATAGAAGAGCCAACCGCTCAAACAGGTACCGTTAGTGGAAGATGGCTACCTTCTATACCGATGCAACGAGTAGAAAAAGCTACACAAATGCAAAAAGATATTGAAATGGTGGTTATGACTGTTCAAAAAGCTAATGTAGAAACTCAAACGCAATTAAAGATTCGAGAAGTGCTGGCGCTTGATAAAATCATGACTACAAATCGGGGGGAACAACTAAATCTTTTAACTAAATTAAAAGTAGTTGGCCAAAAAATCAATGATAATCAAGAATTAATTTCTGATGCAAAAGAAAGAGGGTTTGATGTTGATGAAAAGTATCAACAAGAATTACAAAACCTAAAAGATAAAAAAGAAGTTTTGATTAAACAAATAGATGCGCATGATTACATTCTTCGTAGTCAAATTAATAGAATTAAAGAAATGTTTCAAAAAATGCTAACGAGAGATGTTATGATAGGAGATAAAATTAAAACTTTATTTAGAGAACAAGGTATAACGATCGTTAGTATATTAACGGCTTTTAGTATGACTATCGCTTTTATTATCAAATCGATCGGTAATGCCGTAAATTCAGTTATACCACCCACACCAACTCCAGTTATTCCCAAACCCACACCACAAGTTCCACCAGATAGTGGTGGCGTAAAAGAGTGGATACAAAAAACATTAAAAAATCTAGCGAATGTATTATCTAAACTAGGAGCAAAAGCTTTAGCCGCTTTACCGGCTATTATCGGCGCAGTAATAAATTGGTTATTTAAAACAGCTTCAAACATCGTTGCGTGGACGGCGGAACATTTATGGTTAGCATTAAGTGGAGTTGGAGTATAGTTTTAACCTATACACAGAAAACGTTAAAATAACAATTCGTAAATCATAACACCTAGTCCGGCTAAAATCGCAAAACCAAGTATTAAAGAATTGTTTTCTTCTTGGTGGTTGTCGAGTGAGTCTTCTTTTATCGTAGTTTCTAAAGAGTCTTGCACGTGATCATTTAATTCTTGTACGTGTTTAGCGATCTGTGGTAGTTGTGTTTGTTCTAGTGGTAAAATAGGAGGAACAACAGGTTCTGAATTTATATCTAAATTTGAACCTAGAGATAAATCACTCGTTGCTATTAATAAATTATTGTTGTATCCTGCGTACGTGCCTATTTGTAAATTCATATCACTAGGCATCATATATAAATTTTCTCCAATAGCAAAGTTTAATTGAGAACGAGCGTATTGTAAAACATCTTGATATCGTTGAATAGAAGATTGTAAATCAACTGGAGAATCAATCTCAGCATTTACTATATTTATAAATTCGCGTTGCGCGTCTAAACCAGTGCCACTTGCTAAAATTCCACTTTTAGCTTGCGCTTGAGCCCCTAAAATCGCGTAAACATACGTTCTTATAGAATCGTTAATTCGTTCCGTACCAATATCAGTAAAACCTTGAGCTAATTTAGAATCGAGTATAAATTTAGTCCAACCTCGTTCAGCAACTGCAGATTGTTCTATATAATCAATCGTAATGTAATCTATGTATGGTTTAAACTTTTGTGGTGTAACATCTTCAAGATCTTGCTTAAATTTCATAATGTTTATTTTTGGATTATACTCACCGTTAATAAAACGAGTATCGATAAAATTTTTACCCGGTACAGCTGCATACACACCGCTTTTTATATATTCGTAAGCCGTACCTAAACCCCCCGAGTTTAAATCTACTTGTTGTCGCCATTGTATATCTGGTGATGCGTGAAATTCTATGCATAAATTATTATACGCGTTAATGTTTATATTATTTTCAAACGCGCTCCAAATTGGATCTAAAGGTTCGGGAATACTCGCTTCTTTTAATATTCGTCTTATTTGATAATATACATCGGATCTGAATAGTATAAATGTTTATAACTCACACCGCAACCCGTCGTACTACACCACGTTGCAAAATTTATTTGATTTTGATAAAACGGTTTAGGAATAAATCTCCACCGACGTACATTTAAATAATTATAAACGCGTGGTAACTCGTAATTTTGAAAAGGATTACTCAGTTGTACGTTAAAAAACTCGTTCTCGTTAACGTAAATATTTAAACTCGTTAAATCATTAGCGTTAAAATTTAGAGGTGCATTAAAATTTCCAGATGTTGGATATCGTTTCAATAAATTACTCTTAAATGCTAATGGAAACGTCATTTTATTATATATTATTATAACTTTTAGTAATAAAATGCATCATACTATTGAATTAGAAATTGAAAAAAATGGTGGAGAAGTTAAATTAGATGATAATATTGATAATCGTGAAGGTAATCTCTCAATAAGATTACTTAGTGCAAACATTTGGATAGGATATTACAATGTGCGTAAAAAAGAAAACATTTTTTATCGTACAACGGGTGAGCAAGAAGATGTTATTAATATTATAGAAGCAGGACTTTACACCATTATTGAAATTATTAATATTATAACAAAAGAAAAGCCTTGGATCACATTCACTATCAACGAAAAAACGGGTACTTACTTGTTAAAATTAACAAATGAAAACAAATCCGTTAAATTTTCATCCGGGTTAGCTAATTTACTCGGGCTTCACAACGAATTTCTAACCGTAGGAGAATATAGTAAAAAAAATTGATGTATATCTTTTTAAAATTCTATACATTCATTGTGATCAAGTTTCTACGACTAATAATTATTTCAATGGTTATAAAAGCACTATTTTAAGCACCTTTCCATTGCAAGGAAAATCGTATGGAGAAAGTATGTGGATGGAATATAAAAATCCAGTATTAAAAAAAAAAAATATGGGTACTTTTAACACATTGAGTTTTCAAATTAAAGATTCAAAAGGTAGAGATATAAATAATCATGGTTTTCCAATTATTTTAAATATAGAAATTATATAAATATGGCGAGTATTTATGGACCTAGTCGAAGTAAAAGTCAGCTAGTTTTACTTAACAATAATCAAAAAAGTGTAGAAAGAGATAGTAAAATTGTATATTCTTCACCTAGCGAAAATTATGAACATCATGGATATCTCAACAGAGATGAAATTCTACAAAGGATAATTTTAGTTGAAAAATATAATGTTGTACTCGGATGGCATGCTACGTTTAAACAACCCTTTTTCATGTTTAACGTATCGCCGTCGTACTGTAGTATTTTTGTACAATTTATAAAAACCGATAGTTTTGTTACGCATTCAGTAACGCGTGATTATGCAGCTAACATTTATTATATTCCTTCTCCAGAACGAAATGAGAAATTTCATTTTATCGATAATGAAACGCAACATCTAAAGTACGAAATGTGTTTTAAAATACGAAGTGTTCAAAAAGTTTTTGTAGAAGCCACCTTTTTCGGTGCATTAAATTCTAAAATCTGTTTTAATATAAAAATTTTAAGTTTACCGTTAAATTAAATTTTATTTATATACTATAAATATGGCAAGTATTTATGGACCTAGTCGAAGTAAAAGTCAGCTACTTTTACTTAGTAGTGGTAATTCTAATAAAAGTAACGTCATATATGAAAAAATTGGAGAAATAACTAAAGAAAATTTAGAAAACAATCATGGATATTTTTTCTTTGTTTTTGAAAACCGTGATGATTTTGATGAAGGATTAATTGTAATTCAGTTATATATAATAGCTGAAGACGAAGAATATGGAGCATTTTCCTTTTTAGGTATTCGGTTAGAGTTACTTTCGTTTTATTCAATTTTTATTCAATCGTTTGAAAACGAAAATAACTCTTCTTCTTTTGTAACGAGCGAAAAAAGCACCAGCGATGACCATAATATGAATTATAGACTAAATTTAAAACATGCAAAATTTGTTTACGGTAAACAGCATTTTATAAAATGCATTTTTTGCTTAACTTCAAAAAATAAAGAAAAAAAATTCTACGTAAAATTAAATTTATTCGGTTCTTTAGATACAGGAATTTGTTACGATATAATTGTTTTTTCTTTTTCCCCTTCAAACAGTGATTTTTTAAGAGAAATTTTGTAAAAAAAATAATCTTCTACTATTAATAGAAAACAATGAGTGAACCTATAGAATCAACGAATGTACTTTATCCAAATTTACCGTCTATGACGGATAATGCAGAATCATTTCGCTTGCAAAAAATAGATAATATTCAAAAAGAATTACGAATTGAAATAAACCATCGTGAATCAGTCTATAAAAAAATAATAAAATTATCAACGTTTGTAGTATCGTAGAAACTCTCGCTGGATTAGGGTGCATGGGAGCGACAGCTGTTGGAATGGCCAGTATCACCACCGTTATAGCGTCGCCTATAGGGTTTGCCTTAGGTAGTGTAGGTTTAGGATTATGCGGTGTGACAATTGCTCTTGGCCGCGTAAAATATAAATTATCTAAAAAAGCTAAAAAACATAATAACATAAAAACTCTAGCTTTATCTAAACTAGACACAATTGAAAACCATGTTTCAAAAGCCATTGAAGACGGTGTCGTTACTCTAAATGAATTTCATTTAATATGCGAAGAACGAAATAAATATTCTAAAATGAAAGAAAAAATTGGTAACAACTCTGACAACGCTAACGTGAGCAAAGTAGATTCATCGACATTAGATAAAAATGAAAATGTAGATAAAGAAAAAAAAATTCTTATAGAAAAACTTATGAATTTAATGTAAATAAATCGTATTATACTCCTTCACGAGTAGCTCACCGATTTAAAAAGTCAGATAGACCTCCGCTGTATAATTTTAATTTATAAACGAGTCGTTGTTTTTATCAACTCTTTCATCACGCTTTTAAACAAACGTCTAGATTTTCCTTCTACAGCTTTAAAATGATAATAAGGATTTATTCTTAATATCTTTGCGCATTTCGTACACAAACCTATCAAAGATTTTGTCCCTTTTTTACATCTTTTACATGCAACAGGAATACTTTTTCCACATTTAAGCTTCCATTTATGTAAACCGCAATATACCGTATTACAAGAACTTAAAATACAACACTTGTCTGTTTTACCAACTAAAAGCCATTCGCAAGGAACTCTTTCATTTCTTCTTTCTTCAATTCTCTCCATTTATTATAGTTCTAGATAATATTCTTGAAATTTTTCTTGTTTTTTAACTAGCTTTTTAAACTTACATTTTAAAATATTATCATCTTTAAAAAAAAGTTTCTTACCTTCCCCTATACCTACCCAAAACAACCATAGACATTTTTAAGGGGAAACTTCAATCACTGGACATGGGAAACATCATCAGGGGGGGCTCACTAATTCATGCTGCTCAGTCACCTGCATATGTACATCCCAATATCATGAATATGTGGAGATTATGCAGTATTTCACCAGAACCAGAACCAGAACCAGAACCTTATTATTTTTTATATTAAACATCTTTTTTTATTTTTTATGACGTCATCAATACCTTCATGACGTCACACCTCTTTATCATAATAACAATATCCTAAAAAAGGGGATTACCCATAAAATGAATTTTTTTTACTGTCCTCTGATACTTAAAATGAAATTTCATTTTTTTAAAGTGACTGACATACTGATGATAACAAGTCCCAGGTATGTCAAATACAATGTTCCCAAGTTAACTCCCATGGAAATTTCTTTGGTGAATAATATTATTATTAAAAACAAACTTACCCAACTAAGGTCACAGATAATAACTTCTATCACTGTCCAACTTTGCCAGCAAACAATCCTTTTAGATGATATGATGTATATACATTTACTAACCTAAATATATAATTGTCTTAATTGAGTTAAAACCCATCAACCATGTCAACCAACAACGAACAGCTGATTAGCAACCATTCTAGATTATAATGTATGGTACATAATCACATACACAGTCTGGTAACCACCATTATGTATGTCTCTACAGTGCATATGGAGTCAAGGAACCTTTACGTTAAACTGACAACAGAGGGCGCCCTTCAAGCAAAACTTGGTACATGTACTTTGTGTGTGAGATTCCCCTAATCTTGGAATATACTAATCGTGAAATCAGCTTTTTACATTTTACATTTAATTAGGTGTTCGGGTACCCGGTACCCGAAACACCTATTGTTTTTGTTCGGTTTTTTAGGTGTTCGGGTACCCGGTACCCGAAACACCTATTGTTAGGTGTTCGGGTATGCGCCCGAAACACCTATTGTTATTGTTCGGTTTTTTTTTTTTTTTTCTTTTTCTTCTCCTTCTTCTTCTTCTTTTCCGGATCGATTGTCTACAAAAAAACACATACTTGCAAACTTCATATGAACTTGAAACTTGGCATATACTTAGAACATAACACGTAGATGAAACATAATTTGTTACGTCATTATTAGGTCATCAGATATCGAATTTCGATAAATCAAAAGATATTAGCTAAAACGTTTCACTTACGTTGCATGAATCAAGCAGCTACATGTATACGCGGCGCTGCACGATCTTTGGTTACAATGGAGCTCCATGTACAATCGACGCTGTTAGTGTTAGGTCTTGGAATTCGTGTGAAAATGGATTGCCAACGATCTTTGGTTACAATGGAGCTCCATGTACAATCGAATCAACGCGCACTGTTTGTTACAGTGTGTTACTGTATTTCGTGTACAAATGGATCGCCAACACAGATACAGTCATAAAGGGTAGGTATCTTGAATTTAATTTTTAAGAGGATTTCCTGTATTTATCTTCGTGTTTTTATAGAAGAAAGGCCATTTCTTTAGAGGGACTACAGAGTTCGTCGTTGCATTGTACCTGTTTAACTTAACGTTACTCGTTAGTTAGGCCTACGTAGGGGCTACGTGAACATACTTTGGACGAGTAAACAACTCCAGTTTTCTAACAAAATATGAACAGATGTCACCAAAATGTATTTAGAATATAAATAAGGATAGGAAAATTCAGTTGTTAAGGTTATGGCAATTTTCAGAAGAAAATTTTATGCCATATTTTGTAATTTTTTGTGGCTCAAAATCTTCAGTTTTGTGCACAAATTAACATTAACTAGTGATTTACTGCATTCACAATTTTTGTACCATTGTACAGATCGCTAATTGTCAAAAGATATTTACAAAAGATGACCCCAATTTGGCCTTACTTCCTATCCAAACCGGAAGTCAAAGTTTAATATTTAAAAACCCATCTCAACAACCACAAGAGGTAAATTCACAATTTTTGTACCATTGTACAGACCGATTTGACCTTACTTCCTGTCCAAACCGGAAGTCAAAGTTTAATATTAAAAAATCATATCTCAACAACCACAACAGGTAAATGGACATTTTTTGCACTATTGTATAGATTGTTAATTGTCGAAAAATATTTACAAAAACATGACCCCAATTTGACCTTACTTCCTGTCCAAACCGGAAGTCAAAGTTTAACATTAAAAAAAAATCATATCTCAACAACCACAAGAGGTAAATTCACAATTTTGTACCATTGTACAGATCGTTAATTGTCAAAAAATATTTACAAAAAGGTGACCCCAATTTGACCTTACTTCCTGTCCAAACCGGAAGTCAAAGTTTAATATTTACAAAAAATAATATCTCAACAACCACAAGAGGTAAATTCAAAATTTTTGTACCATTATACAGATTGTTAATTGTCGAAAAATATTTACACAAAGGTGACCCCAATTTGACCTTACTTCCTGTCCAAACCGGAAGTCAAACTTAACATTTAAAAAAATCATATCTCAATACAAAACAAGAGCTAAATTCACAATTTTTGTACCATTATACAGATCGTTAATTGTCGAAAAATATTTACAAAAAGGTGAGCCTAATTTGACCTTACTTCCTGTCCAAACCGGAAGTCAAAGTTTAATATTTAAAAAAAATCATATCTCAACAACCACAAGAGGTAAATTCACAATTTTTGAACCATTATACAGATTGTTAATTGTCGAAAAATATGTACACAAAGGTGACCCCAATTTGACCTTACTTCCTGTCCAAACCGGAAGTCAAAGTTTAATATTTTCAAAAAATCATATCTCAACAACCACATGAGGTAAATTCACAAATTTTGTACCATTATACAGATCGTTAATTGTCAAAAAAATATTTATACCCCAATTTGACCTTACTTCCTGTCCAAACCGGAAGTGAAAGTTTATATTTAAAAAAATCATATCTCAACAACCACAGGAGGTAAATTGACATTTTTGTACCATTGTACAGATTGTTAATTGTCAAAAGTATTTACACAAAGGTGACCCCAATTTGACCTTACTTCCTGTCCAAACCGGAAGTCAAAGTTTAATATTAAAATAATTTCTAAATTCAGTATTGTATTGTATTCAAATAAACTTCTCGCGAGAACTTCAACAGACGTTAACATTTGACTTCTCCAACACTTCGAATTGATGACGTAACCATTTTAACTTCAACCGAACACCTTGTTTTTGTTGTGACAAAAACTTATATCTAGTTTTTGTTCGGTTGTTTTTTAGGGGTTCGGGTATGCACCCGAAACACCTATTGTTTTTGTTCGGTTTTTTTTTTAGGGGTTCGGGTATGCACCCGAAACACCTATTGTTTTTGTTCGGTTTTTTTTTTTTCTTCTCCTTCTTCTTCTTCTTCTCTGGATAGACTGTCTACAAAAAAACACATACTTGCAAACTTCACATGAACTTCAAACTTGGCATATACTTAGAACTTAACACGTAGATGAAACATAATTTGTGACGTCATGATTAGGTCATCAGATATCTAATTACGATAATTTAAAGTTTAATCATTAAAAAAATCATATCGAGGGATCTGAAAAATCAATAAAATTACTGATTTAGACGGGGAAAAATATGTAGTTTATCATGAGTGTAAAGAGTGAAATATGTGACATTAGAGACGAGGATATGTTTGAGTTTGATATTTATTTGTACTGAAAACACGACATTTTGTAAAAAGAAACACACTTTTCTTGAAAATGAACGTTGCAATATGTTATTTCAACCACGTCCGCAATACTCAATCGACTGGGCGGGGCATATAAACAGTCCGGCCGGTGGAACGGTAATGTCGCCCTCAATCGGCAGAAACAGATTTACTCAGAAATTGTATTTTTATGAAAATAAGAGTGTGAAACAACTCGATCGATCGTACTCCAACCAACATAGTCATAAAGGGTATGTATCTTGAATTTAATTGTTAAGAGGATTTCCTGTATTTATCTTCGTGTTTTTATACAAGAAAAGCCATTTTTTTAAGCGTTGGGTTGTCTGGTAGTGGTAACGTTAAACTTAATGTAGTTGCATTGTGCCCGTTTAGTGTTACGTTAGTTATAAATGTGAACATACACTGTACTTTGGACAGTAAACAACTCCCCTCTTTTCTAACAAAATATGAACAGATGTCACTAAAATGTATTTAGAAATAGAATGTAAATAAGGATAGGAAATTAACGTCAAGTAGGCCTAGTGATTGTTTACTGCACTTTCCCTTAATTTTTTACCCTTCTTAGATACAAATCAACTTACATAGACAATTATTTCACAGGAAAAATGCACAATATTCATGACACAATACTTCATGTACTTGTATAAGTTGTTAATGTTAGTCCTGCTTCTTGGGGAGGCCTCTCTCAGACATCTCTCACATGAAACTATGAGACTCAGCAATTTCCTTAAATACCTTTCTCTTCTGATGCGAGTTTCATGCAAGAACATTTCTTAAATTTATTACACATTGTCAAGAATAATTGTGTGCAATTTTGACAACAACCAATGCCCTTTTCAATTTTAATGGTCCAAAATTATACACTATTTTCCCCATTCATATAAATTAGAACTTCTCTGAATTTTCAAATACTTTATTCTTGGTCCATGTACTTGTAAAACCTTCCTACTATTTTGTACAGCATGTTCACTGTGATGTATTATTTTCCTCATTCACATAAATTAGAACTTCTCTGAAATTTCAAATACTTTATTTTTGGTCCATGTAGGCCTACTTATAAAACTTTCCTATTATTTTTTACAGCATGTTGACTCTGATGTATCGTGGCTCAGACTAAGTTCCAGCCTACAGCACCCGACATGGCGTTGACACCACATCCAAATGCAGTATACGTAACTGTTCAAGTCATCATCAATCTTCAGTTTGTAGGCTAACGATGGTATGGTTTAACGTCTTACGTTAACAGATCGATCATTTGAGAATCCGTGCACAATTAATGGAAGTGGTCTTCATTACTTGGTTTCGCTTTGAAGGTATGTAAACTTTCACTTTTGTTTTTATAGATGTATGTTCGTTTTAGTATAATTTTATAGATATTGATTACATAAAACCATGGTTAACGTTAAAAACCTTAGTGTGGCAATGGTATCACATGTGCCGCGCCTGAGTGAAACAGGTCAACTTTCGTATGCGTGCTCGTACTTTACCAATTCACACTTATTTTGGTCAACTCAACCCGGAAAAAAATGTATTACTGAATATTTACTGGCATGTGTAAGGATTGACATCCGGTGGAGTACGCGTTGGTAAAAGTACAAGTTAATTTAGCTACACTATAGTGTCTGTAGTTCCTCAATAATAGTAGTACTTATGTCCTGTGTGGTGATGGCTGCATTGCAGTTTACTTTATACTAGCACTTAATTGTCTCACTAAAGTAGACCAGAAACAAATATCAGCACCTTTATTGAGATAATGAAAGCGGTCACATCATGAAGGAAGGAAGGCGTCACATGTAGTTCTATTCCATTGTAAAAACCTAACTTAAAGGCATTGTTCTGAAGGGATCATTTTCTGAAGTTACATCAATCCATCATCCTGATAATAACATATAAGGGCATTCTAAGTTATGTGTGTTTTGTTAGCATGACCCATTATTCTTCGTCCCTGTTTGAAACATTTAATATTGTTTTTTACCGATTCGTTTATATTTCAGATCAACGATATCCATTTGTGCTACTACTGCTACAAGGTGTGTTAGAGTCTGTGTAACTTTGTGATCCAATGGCCAGCATTTGAAGTTTATCCATTCATCAAAGGAGTTGACGTACTATTATTCAAATTATTTATATGGACTTATCCTATCTGTGGCAGTCTTGACCCTCAAAGGGAATTGTTTTTCAGGACCTCAAGACACATCTAGGTCTTTCTAGGAATTTCTTTAACATGTTAGAACAAAAATAGTACTGAGGAATTCTTATTATTTTTTGACTGGACCTAAACATCCTCACAAATGTAATTATTAAGCAATATCTGTTGGTGATCTAGTAAAAATGTACATTGCCGACAGTGAATCACTGGCAACAGTTGGGCCATATAAACATAGTAAACATACCCCCAATCTTCATTGCATGGGTGTGTCAGCCTTGGAATACCTTTGCCAGATCACCCAATTAAAGTTCCTATTTATTTGTATGCTCGCATTGGGATAGTACTGACCATCAATCCCATAAACACAATTGGTTAAACTGACAGTATCGCCACGATCAGAGCAGACTTTCTACAAGCGGGCCATGGAATTGGTGTCTATAGTTTAAAAGCGAACATAGTGACTACAAATTACTGGCTCATTTACAACAACAGCGAATATGACCTCATCATGTGAGTATTATTTTCCAGTCACTGAGTTAAACAAGAACTTGAACTCTGATTCCATGCCTGTTGATCGTGAAGATATTGCCACCTTTAAACAATAACTTTAACATTACTATTTTTATGAAAGCGTATTTTCAACAGTTAATGACACATAAATACATATACGTATAACGATCAGAAGATCATATTTCAGTATTGTTTGTTTGTTTTATTTTACAGTTATCCTTCAAATTACATTGTGCTGTCTCTTCCCTATAAGTATTGTTTTAAAAAACTGAACCAAACATTTAAATATTATAACACTTGATCGAATTTGTCATTGTATTGTACAAGAACTACACACACCTCACCCGGGGCCAAAAAAATGTGTAATGATAAAGCTGTGATGATACAGTATTTAATTCCACCACAACCTACAATTAAGCGTAACAGCTCTGTATTAGTCCAAAGGACAAACACCTAATGTCGTACAGATCGTTAATTGTCAAAAAATATTTACACAAAGGTGACCCCAATTTGACCTTACTTCCTGTCCAAACCAGAAGTCAAAGTTTAATATTAAAATAATTTCTAAATTCAGTATTGTATTCAAATAAACTTCTCGCGAAAACTTCAACAGACATTAACATTTGACTTCTCCAACACTTCGAATTGATGACGTAACCATTTTAACTTCAACCGAACACCTTGTTTTTGTTGTGACAAAAACTTATATCTAGTTTTTTTTTTTTTTCTTCTTCTTTTCCGGATAGATTGTCTACAAAAAATACATACTTGCAAACTTCACATGAACTTCAAACTTGGCATATACTTAGAACATAACACGTAGATGAAACTAGAGTTGTAACGTCATGATTAGGTCATCAGATATCGATTTTCGATGGATCAAACTAATATCTAAAACGTTTCACTTACGTTTCACCTCTGTTGGTGAATCTAAATCAGCTCTGGTCGTGCTCATTATGTATGCATGTTTAAGGAATTGAGCTTCGGAAATGCAATTGACTCGGCTATCGTGACCCCTGAAAAAATTGTGTTTCTGATTAATTCGTTTCGCATAATGTATTATGTGATTGACTAAAATCCTTTTTAGGTTTTTTTTTATGTCAGCATAATCTATTTATTCTGAAAAAGGTCACTTTATTAATAAGCTCTTTTCGGGGTCGTTGAATCGATTAACTGCCATGTTTCAACAGTTGGGTGCATGCAGACCTGCGGTAAAAACCTTCCACAAAAGCGAGTTTTTCACTATTTTCTGAATTTTTCCTATCACCAGTGGATGTTTCATCGTTGAAAACAGACATTATTATGCACATTTAATTGGAGGTAAGTCTGGGCAATGACAAATTTACGAGAATCTTTGATTTAAAAATAAGCATTTTAACCGGCTTCAGACATGTCAGATGTGTTGTAACGCGTTGGATGCATACAGCATTGCATAGGTTGATGACAGTCAGTCAGTAATGTGTACGGTATGGGCGCCAGTGAATGGTAGTTGGTACTATTACTTTAAACGTTGGTACTAATTTAGCGGGTACGCAGTTTTATGTAAATAAAGCATGCTTAAAATTATTACGTGGGTTAGACTAGTGCCTATACTGGTGGTAAATAGTCTGTAAGTGTAACGTTAGGAGAGTGAAGCCTAGGCATGAGTACAATTAGTTGAATTAAAAAAAAACATATGCTAACGTTAGATGTGTTACCAATAGGATGTACTCAGTGTAATAATATCTAATGAATGTTAGCTCTGTGAAATTAAATAATTGATTAATTTAAACAAACAAATAAATAGTCTGAACAGTGAACAACAATGTTTAAGGGCTGGAAAACATTAAAAAACATTAGTACAGCTGGACATGTCTACCAATGTCATGCATGTATTAATACATTGCAGGTACTTTGTAAATTATGTATGTAATATTCTCAGACAAGTCAGAGTTTATTAGCAAAGGTACATTTTAAATAATTTTGGTTGACACTAATAATATTTACAACAACAATCATGACATTTAGGGAAAACTTGTAGCTTTGCATGGTGAAGAAGATAAGTAAGACTAATTGCAGTGACACCATGTGGAATAACGAGTGAGTAGTAATTAGTTCTGAAAAGAAGTAGAGGTTACAACTTGACATTTTGATCAGTATGCTCTGATCGTCCTCAGGATTTACTACTCAATAGAGAATTTCACATGGTGTCACCGAAATAGTCTTGTAATCATGAAATTGTAAGTATCATTTATGATACTTTTCAGAATTTGTGATCACATGAAATCATGAAATGGTTTGAATACAACAAAATAAAACATACTTATTTTGAGTTTAATTTTTCTTTTCACAGCTAATCTTCCTAGATGGAACTCCCTCAATTTTTGGTGTGGCGATGGTTTGATCACTTTAAGGGGAACATTGCAAACAGTAGGATTAGCTTCAAAGGTAAGAGTTATGTCATATTAGGAAACAGTCTGGCAATGGGTTAGAAATGAACAGACTTTACAGATACTTTATTGTTTTAAGTAGCAAACTCTTTGTGTGTGTAAAACCGTACCATGAAATTGCTGTAAAGGGAATTTACAACAACGGTAAATCTAAAACCTATAAATCAATCATCCTGAGAAATGATTTGGTTTCATGTTAGAAAAAGAATCGTTGTCAAAACGGAAAAAACATGTAACAGTTTTTGTTTATATTTTTTACAAGGATGTGTTAACTACCATATACTCAATGTTGTACATTCCTTTATTTTTATATTGCATTTTTAGATACATGGACCCCCAAAATGTAGTAAATAAGGCCCTGAACTATTTGACCGATGAAAGATTTTCAGAGATTTGATGTAACAATGAAAACCACAAATAATACACGGTAGTGCATCCCATGTGTATGTATACATACATGTACATATGTGTAAAACAATGTTTTTTCTTATTTTTGACAGATCTTTATGCATGCCCTTATTCCTGGTATTGTGGTGGTGTGATGGCACTGCATGATGCTTAACAACTTTTGCAGAGGATCTTTCATAGGCATGTCACAGGAAGCAGTAATAAATCCTGAAATACCACGGCGATACGTACACACACACGCAGGATTTCAAAGAAGAATTGCCTGTATATTGTACATTTAAAATTTCAGTGTTGTATTATGAATGGTTTTGGAGATTAAAAATGACACAAAAAATGACACAAAGTACACAATAATCACTTTGGACTTAGTTTATTTCACTCATGGTGCCACGCTCATACAGTAAAGTTCCATTGCATTTTTTCAGGAAGGACCCCTGAAATTAAATATTCAAAAATCTGTAACTTTTGAACCGTTTCATCAATTTTTCTAAATATTCTTTTTTTTAAGTTTGGTATTTTTTGCCCCATTAATCAATATGAGTTTTGTACAGAAGCAAGGAATTTGAATTTTGGGTCCAACATGCCTATCTTTCATTCCGTGAACTTCACGTCCTGCCATGTTGAATTCAGTATGTACCAGCTTGCCACCTTATGGCACCTCCAGTAGACCAATTTCTACTTTATACATACATGTAAATGTAGCTTTGGGCCAATGTTGATTCCAGAGAAACTTCAGTAAATTCAGTAAATCAGGAGTACAATGTCTGTGTCAAAACAGCATGGAGTCAAGGAGTTGAACAATTGTAATATCTTGAGTGTAGGAAAACTGAACAATATCCGTACTATTGCGGGATTTCTGTAAAAGGATGTGAATGATAAATCTGATGTCGCGTACATCTGCAAACATTTGAACTAAACCTGTCCTAAATCAGTGCACTATGGACGTTCAAGTTAATGGTCCCTTTTAGACTAAACACTGTTCATCAAGTACATCATTGTTATGATTCAAAATATTCTTGAAAATATTTGTCTGTGTACTCACCTGAGGCCCTAATATCAGTGCTGCTTAGTATATAGTTATACCCATGAACTTGTTTTGTGTGGGCTGGGTGAAACAACTTTTGTGGTATCAAAACGTAAGCACTTAATGTGATTAAACTTGCATAGCCAGGTTAATTTATGATGTATTATTTGAAAATAAAGGGTTTTTTATGCACTGTTCAGTACCTGAAAGTTATGTTAGCATAAAGACTGCAGACTAGACTGAGGTAAACAAAGACAGATATGACATGTGAATATAAAGATTGTACCATCTCTACCAAACATTTCAAAATTAACATGTGACAATATTACAGAGAAATTATTATAGGGCTGTGATTCCTTTTTAAAATTACTATTTTTGTGATAGTCAAAACAAAACAACTGAAAGCTAGGAAAAGAAAATTGAAATAAATGTAAGAAGATGCATGAATCAAAGTACTCCCATGACTTATTTATTGTATGTGTAAAACTGTACCATGAAATTGCTGTAAGGAAGTTACAACAATGGTCAATCTAAAACCTATAAATCAATCATGGACCCCAAAGTGTAAGTAAATAGGCCCTGCTACTTGACCAATGAAAGATTTTCTAGATATTTCGTGGAACAATGAAGAACTGTTCATTATAGTGAATGTATTGTATGTAAAATGCATGTACTCAACGTGTGTGTTGTACATGTATATGTACTGTGATTGTTACTGTGCTCAATATTGGCGCGATTTGTATGTATGTGTGTGTATGCGGTACATACCGTACGCTATATATCGACTATGCACACACATGATGCAGACTAGTCGCGCACTGTGGATTCACGTAAGCACCACGACCCGTATTTTAGGACTGAAAAAGTCGTTTATATTGAAAATTTCTGTCATTGCCCACAGAATCAAACAAGCTAAAAGATATGAAATATGTAGTTTTTAAATGAATGCGTCTTCATTTTCCAATTAAAAATTCCAATCTATAAAAGAAAAAAAATGAAGGTTTAGTATACTAGTAATTTGTTATATATTTTGCTATAGCAGTATTGGCATTTCAGTCCAAGAGAAGGGGTATACCTTTCTAATCCATGTCAGTTAAACATTTATTTAAATCTAAGCCCTTACCCTATTTTCCAACCTCTTGCAACTTCAGATATGCAGAATTGATGCTGGGTGTGATTTTTGACATAATGAGTCAGTCAATGGAATTGGTAATTTGGGCCCTTATACTTTTATTGCTTGTTTGCCCTCCTTCCCTAGTTCTTGGATTCTATAGTGCTGCAATGATAGACCAAATAATTTTGAAAACAAATGTGTTACCATCACCAGTGGCAGTCATCACCAGTGGCTTGGAACTTGGGGGAGGAGCAGACATTTTGTTCAAAAACCCGATTCCAATGACAACCTCTGAATGTCACCCATTCTGAACTGTCACTAAATCGTACATACAGAGCGTACATTTATTCTAAATGCAGATTGATTCTGTTTTGTTGTCAACAAAAGGATCATGGTTGGGGTCATTTACACTGAAGTCATTTCACTTGTTACATGTGGACCATGTACACTAATTTCTAGATTGGTTACAAGTAGGTTAAACAGGTCAACCAAGTGGGTTCCATCGATTGTGGGGGTGTGGGACTGTGTAACCACAAAAGTCAAGTCATGAACCCCAACAGACCGTTAAAATTTACAAGCACCCATACAACTCTTTGATTATTTCAATGTCTAACAATTTATGTACAAAAATCATGTGTACAACCTTGAAAATGTAAAAACCAATGTAGAATTTGTTTTCAAATTTTATGAATTATTTTTTAATTATTTGCAGTATAGGTGAAAACAAAGACAGTTTATAAGCATGTCACAATAAGGAGATGCTTGATTACCTTTACTCCTCCCGAACACCTAGTGTTTGTTCAAACAAACACTTAAGCTCTAGTTGAGTTTGATTTTTGTAGGTAGTCCAAAAGTCCAGTTATGTGACCGCATAGCAATGTGCATGAAAAGCTCACCCCTGTATTGTCGGGCACACAATGTTATTGTTGTTTGGGTGTACCAGCAAAATACTTTGTAACGTATGGGGGCTGTGACCCCGGTTCGAGTCTCTTGAACCGACACGTGGATTGGGTTTTCATTCCTAACTGATATATGTCTGGGGTTTTCCTCCACCTCTAAACTGCCCATATAAAAATCCACTGCATTTTTATCTTAGTATAATTATATTTATAATATAGTATTATAATTAAAACTAGTACTGGAAGTATACGGTGCGGAGTACCAGGTAAGGAGTCATAAGGCTCGAGGCAGAGGTCCACCCTGAGTTTATCTGGTGAGTCTCCTTCATCTATTGATCTACGTCCATCATCGGAAGTTAGCCTTCCTTCCTTGGCTTTTAGTCTAGTTCGCCTCTGGATTTCCAGCTCTTGTTCAAGAACCTTAAGTCTTAGGCTCAGCTCTTCTTTCTGCTGGAATGAGCGGCTGTAAGTGGTCTTATTTTCTTTGCATCTCCATTAGTAGGAAATGAACCTCTTCTTCATGATCAGCACTATCATGCTTTGTAGCGGTGTAGGTCTCTTTTGTGTAGTCCATAGTTGACTACTGAGTCTCTTTTGATTTTGTTAGATTATGTTGTCCAGTGTTAAGTCAGTGCATTCATCCCAATGCCTGACACCAGGCAGTGGGTGGGGGAAAGGGCCGAGGGGGTAGGAGGACCTTAAATACTATCATTTCATGAATACCCAATCCATCACGGGAAGGCATAGAGGCCAAACTACATACATGTATTGTTATGTGCGTTTGTTATGTACAAGTTGTTTTGGGGCTATTTGAGGGGGTAAATTGCTTGCCCCAATCCTTAACCCACAGTATTTTTTGGCAGACATGCAGATATTGCAATGGCATACAATAGGCTGCTTCCTGTTTGGTCTGTAGCCATGGACAATATCACTAGAAACATTTAGTAGAGTGCCTGACTGCTAAGCCCGAGTTTAGAGGATCATTTTTAATAATTAAAAAATATGTTTTTTAATACATTTAAAATTGTCTTAACTTCAAATATAAATCTATAAATATCTGAAGAAACAGTTACCTCAGTTGGTGGAGTGCCTGAATGCCGAGCAGAAAAAAATATGATTTTATTAAAATATTCATGTTTTAAAAACATTTTTAAATGGTCTTTTTTTAAAATAAATCTTTAACATACCAACAATTTAGAAACAGTTCACTCAGTTGGTAGAGTGCCTGAATGCAGGCTTTTCGATTCAGGATCGATCCTCGTGAATAAATGTTATTTATTTATTTTTTAAGAAAATGGGCTTTTTTAGGCCCAAAAAAAAAGTCTCCGGTTTCTGGTCATCGATCGGCTTCAAAATCGTGCAGTACCCAGTTGACTTTTCCCCCGGCCATTTTTTTGCCAACAAGGGAAATAAATGATACATTGTATATGCAGGGACCAAATTTCAATACACAAAGTATGGTGGCTAACAGAGGCCCTCTGCGTCAGACAGCGATTTATACCCCTATAATTATGTGAAAAGATCGTTTAAAAGCACAACGGCAGAAATTCCAATCGATCCAACAATTTGGCTTATATGATGAACTTGACATGTGTTCATAGCACAAAAAATAAATAAAAAATAAATAATAAACTAAGGCTTAAGTGTTTGTTTGAACAAACACTAGGTGTTCGAGGAGAGTAAAGGAAATAATAAAGCATCTCCTTATTGTGACATACTTATAAACTGTCTGTTTTTCACCTATACTGCAAATAATTTAAAAATAATTTATAAAATTTGAAAACAAATTCTACATTGATTTTTACATTTTTTCAAGGTTGTACATAATGATTGGCCCAAAATGCCTGTAGCTGCATCCATATTACAGAATTACAACACTAAATATCAGATGCCATTTGTACATAAATTGTTGAACATTGAAATAATTAATCATCATCTGTCCTGGGTGCTTATGGTTTAACTGTCTGTTGGGTTTTCGTGACTTGACTTTTGTGGTTACACTTGATCCCACCCCAATAAATCGATTGACAACCACTGATCTGTTCTTCTGTGACAATCAAAGCAAGAATCATTATCGCATCTTATATATTTCGTGTTTCGTCGCTCTGTAAAATGTGCGATTTAGTGAGGCAGTTCAACGAGATCGGCCGCGTTTATTCAGGCGTCGCGGCTCAGCGTGGCGCGTCATTGTGTTTGATTCAATTGTTTGAAGGTGTCGTTAGATCGAAGTGTCATCTGCCTCCCTAAGTTCTTGCGTGATGGCGTACTGCCACTGGTGACGAACCAACACGTTTGTTTTCTAAAATTCTTTTGGTCTGTCATTTGGGCGCTAGAATCCAAGAACTAGGGAAGAAGGGAGGAGGAAGCAAACAAGCAATAAAAGTATAAAGGGCCCCAAAAACCAATTCGACAGGCCTGACGACTGGTGCTTCATTATGTCAAAAATCACACCCAGCATAAATTCTGCGCATATCTGAGATTGCAAGATATTGAAAATAGAGGTAAGAAGGCTTAGATTTAAATAAATGTTTAACTGACATGGATTGAAAAGCCGCCGCTTCTCTTGGACAAAATGCAAAGGCCTGGCTACTGGCAAAAAATAATAACAAATTATACTAAACGCTTCATTTTTTCTCTTTTTTTTATAGATTGGAATTTTAATTGGAAAATGAAGATGCATTCATTTAAATGCGTATTTCATGTCTTTTAACTTGTTTGATTAGGCATGACATTGAAATTTTTCAATGACCATAAACCCTGCTTGTTTCAAGTCCTAAATATGCGAATGCTAGATGATAACTACGTGAATCTACACAGTGTCGACTGGTCTACGTAAATGTGTCAGTGTAGTCCGGCCATTATGGCGGCGATGTGCGTATGTACACACATACCCCTAATCGCCAATATTGAGCACAGTATTAATCACCGGGCATATATGTGCAACACTGCGTTAATGTGTGTGTTTAGCTAATACATTCATGACCAATGAACGGTTCGGCATTAATATTGTACATAAATATCTAGAAAATCTTTCATTGGTCCAAGTATTTCAGGGCCTATGTTACTTACGCTTTTGGGGTCCATGAGTTGGATTTATAGGTTTTTAGATTGGTTACCATTGTTGTAACTGCCCTTTACAGCAATTTTCATGGTACAGTTTTAGACATAAAATAAATAAGTCATGGGGTACTTTGGTTCACATCTTCTTACAATTTATTTCGAATTTTCTTTCTAACTTTCAGTTCTTTTGTTTTACTATCACAAAAATAAGTATTTTAAAGGGAATCTGGCTAAATTAGTTCTCTTAACAACATGTGTCACATATTAATTTTAGTATTTGGGGAGATGGGTACAATGCTTTATATTCACATGTCATATCTGTCTTTGTTTACCTCAGTCTAGTCTGCAGTCTTTTACAGTGCTTTCAGGTACTGAACGGTGCATAAAACCTTTATATTTTCAAATATTACATCATAAAATTAACCTGGCTATGCAAGTTGTAATCGACGATAAGTGCTTACGTTTTGATACCACAAAGTTGTTTCACCAGCAACCCGCAAACAAGTTCATGAGGATATATAACGCTGTATACTGCAAAGCGGCATGATATTGGAGCCTGAAGGTGAGGTGCCCTGCAGAAAAATATTTTCGATTATTTTGATCGTAACAATGATGTGTACTGATGAACAGGTGCAGTTTAGCTCAAAGAGGGCGATTACCCAGGGCGATCATAGTGCGCTACGATTTAGGACGAGTTTGGTTCAAATGGGTGACGTTGCAGATGTGCTGGCGACATCAGATTTATCGTTACGTCCTCTTTTTTACGAAATCGCGCCGGCGCAATGGTATACGATACTGTTGATAGTTTTCCTGCACTCAAGATATTACAATTCAACTCGCCCGACTCCATGCTGTTTTGACGCAGATGATATGTACTCGGTTTACTGCAGTTATTTAAAAAAGTTTCTCTGGGGAATCTGGCTGTGTTATTCTTCCATTTACATGTGTGTGTAAAGTGAGAATGGTGATCTACTGGAGGTGCCATGAGTAAAAGATACCTGGCAAGCTGGTACATACTGAATTCAACATGTTTGCCGGCGTGGGTTCATGAGATGAAAGATCCTCAAAAGTTGTTAAGCATCATGCAGTGCCATCACACCACCACAATACCAGGAATAAGGGCATGCATAAAGATCTGTCAAAAATAAAAAAAAACATTGTTTTACATTATGTACATGTATGTATACATACACATGGGATGCACTACCTCGTGTGTGTATTTGGTTTTCATTGTTACATCAAATCTCTAGAAAATCTTTCATCGGTCAAATAGTTCAGGGCCTTATTTACCATTTTTGGGGTCCATGTGTAAATGCAATATAAAATAAAAGGGAATGTACAACATTGGTATATAGGGGTTAACACATCCTTGTAAAAATATAAACAAAACTGTTACATGTTTTTCCGTTTTGACAACGATTCCTCTTTTCTCTTGTGAAAAACCAAATCATTTCTCAGGATGATTGATTTATAGGTTTTTAGATTTACCGTTGTTGTAACTTCCCTTTACAGCAATTTCATGATGATTTTACACATACAAAAGAGTTTGCTACTTAAAACAATAAAGTATCTGTAAAAGTCTGTTCATTTCTAACCCATTGTGGACTGTTTCTAATATGACATAACTCTTACCTTTGCAGCTAATCTACTGTTGCAATGTTCCCATACAGTGATCAAACCATCGCCACCAGAATTGAGGGGAGTTCCATCTAGGAAGATTAGCTGTGAAAATTAAACTCAAAATAAGCATGTTTTATTTTGTTGTATTCAAAAAAATTTCATGTGATCAAAAATTCTGTAAAGTATCATAAATGATACTTGTTAAATTTCATGATTAAGCAAGACTAATTACGGTGACACCATGAAATTCTCTGAGTAGTAAATCCTGAGGGCGATCAGGCATACTGATCAAAATGTCAAGTTAACCTCTACTTCTTTTTCAGAACTAATTACTACTCACTAGCGTATTCCACATGGTGTCACTGCAATTAGTCTTCTTGTCTTCTTCACCATGCAAAGCCTACAAGTTTTCCCTAAATGTCATGATTGTTGTTGTAAATATTATTAGTGTCAACCAAAATTTTTAAATGTGCCTTTGCTAATAAACTCTGACTTGTCTGAGAATATTGCGACATACATAATTTACAAAGTACCTGCAATGTATTAATACATGCATGACATTTAGTAATTATGTCCACTAATGTTTTTAATGTTTTCAGCCCTTAAACATTGTTGTTCACTGTTCAGACTATTTATTTGTTTGTTTAAATTAATCAATTATTTAATTTCACAGAGCTAACATTCATTAGATATTATTACACTGAGTACATCCTATTGATAACACATCTAACGTTAGCATATGTTTTTTAATTCAACTAATTGTACTCATGCCTGAGCTTCACTCTCCTAACGTTACACTTACAGACTATTTACCACCACATAGGGCACTAGTCTAAGTATTTCAAAAGAGTCATGGAGAAAAACCACGTAATAATTTAAGCATACTTTATTTACATAAAACCGCGTACCCGCTAAATTAGTACCATCGTTTAAAGTACTACTAGTACTACTAGTACCATTCACTGGCGCCCATACCGTACACATTACTGACTGACTGTCATCAACCTATGCAATGCTGTATGCATCCAACGCGTTACAACACATCTGACATGTCTGAAGCCGGTTAAAATGCTTATTTTTAAATCAAGATTCTCGTAAATTTGTCATTGCCCAGACTTACTCAAGTAAGTGTGCATAATAATGTCTGTTTTCAATGATGAAACATCCACTGGTGATAGGAAAAAATTCAGAAAATAGTGAAAACTCGCTTTTGTGGAAGGTTTTACCGCAGGTCTGCATGCACCAACTGTTGAAACATGTGGCAGTTAATCGATTCAACGACCTCGAAAAACTGTTTTAAAGTGACCTTTTTTCAGAATAAAATAGATTATGCCGACATAAAAAAAAAAAAAAAAACCTAAAAAGAGTTTTAGTCAATCACATAATACATTATGCAAAACGAATTGATCAAACACAATTTTTCAGGGGTCACGATAGCCGAGTCAATTGCATTTCCGAAGCGTAAATGTTCAATTCATAAACATGCATACATAATGAGCACGACCAGGCGATTTGGATTACCAACAAGGTGAAACGTAAAGTGAAACGTTTTAATATTAGTTTGATCATCAATCGATATCTGATGACCTAATCATGACGTTACAACTCTAGTTTCATCTACGTGTTATGTTCTAAGTATATGCCAAGTTTGCA
The DNA here is from genome assembly GCA_029582265.1 of Zoroaster sp. YZ-2022. NCBI lineage: Eukaryota > Metazoa > Echinodermata > Asteroidea > Forcipulatida > Zoroasteridae > Zoroaster > Zoroaster sp. YZ-2022. The sequence goes on along the minus strand of CM055827.1, from coordinate 3,072,477 downwards.
AGTATGTATTTTTTGTAGACAATCTATCCGGAAAAGAAGGAGAAGAAAAAAAAAAAACCGAACAAAAACAATAGGTGTTTCGGGTACCGGGTACCCGAACACCTAATAATAAAAAATCAAAAATGCCGACGAGGCGACGCGCACGGAGACCGGAAACCAGAGACTTTTTGTTTGGCCTTAACTTCAAATAATTATGTTTAACCTATGGAAAATAGAGTGCCTTTCATTGGATGAGTTGTACAACTGATGAGTTGTACAACTCATCCAATGAAATCCTTGAATGGTACCCTATCTTTACCCTTGATAGGATACAGACAGGGGACCAGTCTATGAATAGCGCAGTTTTTGATTGGCTGGAAGTTATCCACGATCATAACCTCGTTCTCATGGTCAAGCCGCGCTTGTTTCCAAACCACAATCAGAACGTGAGGCCGATCTGCGGGTACGGGTACGGTCAGAGCTAGCTACGTGCGTTGCATGCATGCTAACGCGTTATTTTGAGCTAGAATTAAACAGTCGTGTGGTCGATCCGGTATCATCCGGCCGGCCGGGGCGCCATGCATACGTCATTAGACTACATGTAGGCTAGGCTGCCTACACCAGATATATCATCATCACCATCGCATCATGCTATTATCATAAACGGCACCCAACATTAGTGATTTAAATTGGTTATGAGGTAGGCCACCATCGCATCATGCTATTATCATAAACGGCACCCAACGTTAGTGATTTAAATTGGTTATGAGGTAGGCCTTATGTTAGCCCCATTGTAGGGCCAATGCACTGGACAACTTCCGTATATCAGCCCTAAACCGTATACGTTAGCCCCACATGTTATAACTGTTATTATTATTAACACAGTTAGGCCTACAACAAGTACAAGTACAACCTAAAACTTACTTAGTAGGCACTAATACGCCTACTAGTACTAATAGTAATTACACTAGTTAGGTAACCTTTCCCAGGCAGATACTTTTGACATAAAATCTATTATTCTGGGATAGCTCACTTTCATGAAATTTTCGAAACATTTTTGAAATTTCAAAAACAAAAATAACACATTATTAAAATTAAATTTTGGGTAGAATGTCATATCCGATCGCCACTTTTTCTCATTCAATATAACCAATAATGTAATCTTATCTACCCAGTAAGGTGGAGAACATATGGATGATGATGGACATATACTTCAAATTATTCCAGGATATTTATTTCTTGAAAAATCAGGCATTTTTGGTATACGATGACTTCCTCAGTCATGTCCGGTCTGATCTTGTCCAACTCCCCGTTAGTGACCAACACAGTCATTGTACATGCTCAGCATGCTCCAGTGGCAACTATAATAGGATCCTTCTATTTTCTGAAGGGAGGATATTTTTAGAAGGAAATAAAGTCCGAAAATCATCATAAAAGTGGATTTTAAAGATAGTTTTAAGCTTTCTGTACCCTGATTCTGGAATTTAAAAGGAAACAAAATACTTATAAATTCACTTTTGGCCTTGGGTCTTTTCACACTAGGGCCTAGTAGTAATGGATACAAAAGATAACTATTGCAATGAGACTAGGGTAATATAGAATCAAGAATTTTGTCCCAATTTGTCCATGTAGCCTACATTCCTACATTCTTATGATTTTGCTTAAAAAGAAATAGGTACATTTTGGGGCTATTTAAGAACTTATAGGGTCACCTTTCATACGAGTCTACTATCTGACTATGACTTATGCTCATTACATTAATGGTCTCACACAGGTTCTAACATAACATTACCTTCCAGGCTTCCTTGCTCATTAATGAGTATAACAAGTAATGTTAACTATAATTCATAAATTACTAGACAGTTTGGACAATCTGATTGGGAAAAAGGTAATCATGTGGGGCCTATTAACGGATGGTATAGACTGGATGGTATCAGAACAGTGCATATGTGCCAGCTGTTCACAAGGGTCCAATTTCATAGAGCTGCTAAGCAGATAAAATTGCTTACCAGAAAAATTTGCTTAGGGGATTTTCTGGTTTGCCAATAGCTAACATCCATACAAATTGTATGCATTTTGGCTGGTAGTCAGGTTTACATTTCTGAGCAAAAATATTTTAATTATGAAAATTTTCTGCTTAGCAGCTCTATGACATTGGCCCCAGCGGTTCACCAACTGTGTTGTGCGGCCACAGCGTGATGCAGATTAGAACCAATCAGGTGGCGAAAGATTGGCATCACGTGCTGACTCATGTACTTGAGTATTTCGGTGTGTCCCCAAAAGCGTCAATTTGCCCATTTCTATTTGGCTTTATTTACATTTTGAAAGTGAAATTGATATGGGCATTTATGAATAAAATAACAGTTTAACTTGGTCTTTACCGCAGGTTAATGACGGTTTTGTGTGTGGTCACACCTTTGGCTCAGTCCTTATGTACGCCCAAAACAGGTCATTAACCTGCGGTAAACTTCGCGACAAACTACTATTCGCAGTATACTAGCGACAGCGTCACCAATTCAAGTGTCAATGGCGATTAGCGTCAACATCAACAATCATCCTCAAGTGTCCAACAGGTTTACTACGATGACAATGAGTAGCAATGTAACAAGAACATGTGAAATATGGCTAAATACCTAGATGAAGCGTTAATGTTATCCTCCATTTACCTAATTGACACACCAAGGTTATATAATCGACTGGATAGTAATGAAATTAGAAATTTGGTATTTTAGTTGGTTTCAGTGCAGCTGATTCTCTTGTAAAATGCAGTACTCTCAATCGTGATCATATCCGTGGACATCTTGAGCACCAGTTTTGCCTTGCATACAAAATGTGGTCATCAAAAAAAATGTTGTTGGTATAAACTATAATGACTCACCTTAAATTGTAAAGTTTATGGGGCTCCAGAAAATGTTGCCAAGAAAAACAGTTTAATTATTCTTCATCTTATTCCAAAAGGTTGTAAAATTGTTTTAAAATAAAATGATATAATTTAGAAGCTCTCAAAACTATTAATCAATGGTAGGTGGTTATATTTTGATTTTGCAAAAATACTTTGAAATGTAAAAATGCTGTTAACATTTTGTCAAATAATGAATTTCTCATTTCATAACCATGATATTTTAATGTTTCATTTTCTCAATAGTTTCCCACTCACTGACCAAGTAAACATCAACAAATTAAGTAGTCTTCTAAAAGGAACATGTTCATTTTGAGATGCAAAGCATTCATAATGTTTTGGTTTCCACAGAACAGCTCGCTGACAGCATAGAACAATAATTATCAGAGATGTTCATGAAAAAAATTGAGGTCATATACATCCCAAGCATCCAAAATGCTTTCACAAGCACTAACTTTCCAGTAAATCATGTAATTTCACTCTGACTTTTATTTTTGTAACAAGCATGACTTGGATAAATTTATGCAACCAGTAATACACCATAGTTTTGTAAGTTTTCTGAGAAATGTTAAGCCAATGCTAATGTGTGTAATGTCACAAGTGTGGCAAATTACATGTACATACACAGGCGATATAAATATTTTTTAAAGACTTTTTTACCATGAGAAAGCATATAAAGTTGACAAACGTTAACATGGGCCATGGTGGCCATCTTTCCTGTTCCTTGTTTGGTAATGGCATATTTTCTTCCACTACGCACCAAGTCTATGTCATGATGAGCCATGTTCTGTGCGTCATGTTCCCATGTATGCACACTCGATAGCTGCTATACTCTCCAAGCAATAGCTTATAGCAGCTCAGTAAGCATTGTGCTAAGCATGCTAACAATTACATGTACTGCATGCACTTTCTAAGTTATCACTTACCTTACTTATTTCTCTGTATGCCTATGGAAGTAGAACCTGTTGTATAACTTGATTTGCATATTACCTTTAGGCGATTTGATGACAGTCAGGTAATCTTCTCAGTTGGCTCAAAATGCTAAACTAGGCTAATGTTTTATTCATTCCTTGGCCCCAGATTCCTATATAAAGCCCAGAGAATTCCACTTTTGAGGCGGCGGTTCTGAACAATGTGTTTTTTTTGTACAGCGCCTTGGTATACCTGTATAAAAGTAAACATGTAATAGTGGGACTTCTGAACATTATACTCCTTAATGTGGTGTGATACTACTAGCAATTTTACCTGCTTTGGGCACTCAGTGTATCAGTGTACATTGATGATTTTCTAATTTGTTTCTTGTAACAGGCAATCAAGCTTTTTAGGTGTTACAATGATTCCAAATCTCATGGAAGACTACTTTCTACATGTAAGTTAAACAGCCATCCATCACGGGGTCTGAATTATCTTTAGAACAAAATATACAAAGAATGAGAGAACTAGTCGATCAAAACATTGACTTAATTGATAATTGTTTTGGCCCTGACTACTCTAGAGTTTGTCTGGAATAAGTTTTGTAACACAAGTGCTTTAAACTTTTAATATCTAGAATTGAAGTCATTTCCCCCAAAACAACTAAATAACTGGCTGACCAGATTTTAATTCAAATTTTATGTAGCAACACATGTATTTCGAGGGGTGGACAAGACGCAGTGTCATGGTAGAAAACTGAATTGCACATACATGTACAGGAGAACCATATATGAGCTGAAGCAGGCTAGGTTATAATTATAATGGTTACATGCTGAGTGGTTGCAATACCCTTGGTCCAGTGTCTGCCTTTTGATAGAAATTTGGAATTACTGGTTTGAAAAGGATTCTGGAATTTAAAAAGGGAAACAAAAACACTTTCACTTTTGGGTCTTTTCCATACTAGTAATGGATACAAAAGATAACTATTGCAATGAGACATGGAAGGGTAATATAGAATCAAAATTTTGTCCCAATTTGTCCATGTACATTCCTAAGCCATTTATGATTTTACTTAAAAAGAAATAAAAAGGTACACATTTGGGGCTATTTAAGAACTTATAGGGTCATCTTCAAGATGTAATATTTGTCACGTGGACAGAAGTTCCCAGAATTTTAGATAAACAGAAAAGTGAATTATAGTACTACTATTAAAAAACATGTGCAATATATCTAGAATGGGATTAATAATCCTTTTGTATTGTGTGCAGTAGGGATGCAACCAATATAATTGCCTTTGTTGCGGTAATATACAGATTCAACGACATGAGTCTGTTGAGCTTGGAGTGTTGAAGCTTGCTGTTCCCATCATGTAGAATCTGTTATTATTATTATGTATACACATATTGGAATGCTTGAAGACAATGTCTATCATAAGAGGCTTGTGGTCCAGAGGTAAGCATATATTCTGATTTTGCATACAATGCCATGGACTATGAAGGTTGGCACACTTTGTGCTTGTAGGTTACTGTAATAGACATCCCAAATCTCATCACTGGTAATCTCTCCAACAACTAACTAAATTTGAAAGTCGCTTCAAACTAACTAAAATATAAGGAATGAAACAATCAGTGAGGTGCTGTATGTCCTGTTTGTTATAGCTGAGAAATGTATGGAAAGGAGTTTAACTAAATAGACATTAAACAAATTCAGGTACATGGTTCAACATTAAAAGATGTGGTTAAAAATGTTTTTAGAAAAACAGTACTCAGATTTATTTAGTTATTTATTTAAAATTAGTAAGTTTGCAGTGGAAAACTTGTCCTGAAAAAAAAAAAAAAAATTATGCCAACTAGCTTGCACCCCAGGCCTATGTATTTTGTGCTTGAAAGGTCAAGGCAATTTTCCATTGGTAAAGACAATTTCATTTAGAAAAATTTAGAATTGAGGGTCACCAAGTCAAAAGTACAAATGCCTCCTGTTGCCTCCTTGCTGATTATGTGTTGATTAAGATCATGTGTTTTACATTTGTAATATCCAGAACCAAGCAAGTTTTTTTTGGAATGAAGGGAATGAAGATATAGTATCACTCTTTAATCAGCTGTTAAGACCGAGTTACCATTGATGTGGAAGACTTTTCTGTTGACAGTGAAAAGGTATCATGGATTCAGTGCCTTTTAAAAGTACATTTATTATTCTGTAAAATAAAACCCAAATATAAACAAAAAGTATTTTCTACGAAAAATTTAATTAAAAGATTGCTTTAGTTACTTCAAACCTGTTGAGTTTTCATCAAATAACTTATTGTTAGATATAGGTTAACTGTTTCACATAGGTACCATGTGAAGGAATTGTATAAAATGAAAGTTTTACATGTATTGCCCCTTACTACACCAGCAGTTTTACATTGTAAAACTGCTCCAACACATTGTTATTTAAAGTTAAAACATTAAAGGTAATTTATAATAACTTGAAATTGCTCTCATTATTCCAAAAGCTTATCATTATCATAATTCTTGCAGAAAATATCAATTGTGCTGTGCATGGAATAAATAGAAAAGACACTTAATGACAAATCGAGTATGGATTTGGTTTGATAATTTTTTTCATTGTTGTTAATCATAATTTTACCTTTGAAATATAGATTTCATTAACAGAGCTATTGATTTTATTCATCATGATGGAGAGATGTATGAGATAATCCCAAGTTCTAATCCAGATTCCCCTCCTATTGAAGCAGAACAATTACACTGATGTCAAACAAGACATTACCAAGAGAAGGGAAAACATGTGTAGCATGTTCTGGTCATATAAAATTCACAGCAGATAACAGCACTGCTCCAGTGGTAACAATTATTTATTCAATATATTTGTCCCATTTCTACTTTCACTGAATACATTTGGTTTCATATTCCACAATAATAATTGATCCTCCAATCCCTCTGTATAAAGCTAAGGGTAAGAATTTAAGAAGTCAATTTTTAAACTAGAGCTCCAAAGTGTTTTGTTGGAACAAACACTGCGTGTAAAGCTTCAGTTCCAATCAAATTATCGTCGATGATGTCAATATATTTTGCAAGGTGAATGGTCTTTTATTATATAAGCCAATATAAACTTTCATGATTCAAAATATATCAATTTTGCGTTAGAAATGTGTTGAATTTGAACTTCCTGTTTGGACCGGAAGTAAAAAGGTCCAGATCAGGTGATTTGAAGGTCATATATGACACAATGAAACTTGCTCCATGATCATGAAAATAATAATATTAGTACCTGCTTTGGGTTTCCAATTTCTGGGATTGGAAAATAATCCCTTTTTTAAAAAATGCACAGCTGAGGGGGTGCTCATATTTCTTTGAGAATATCAAGATGTCACCTTATAGTCACTTTGATTACATAAAGTCATATTCAAATTTCGTATGGTTTTGAGGAAAATTATTATTTTTCTAAACCCATAGCCGTAGAGGGCACTGTCACAGGTGATGACATCTCAGTCCACATTTTTAGAAAAGGTCACATGTCAATAGTAATTTCGTCCACGGAGAGCACGTCCAAATACTATATCATGTTGGCTGCAGACCCTATAAAGATAGCTTCAGAATATTTTTCAGTTAAACTTCGGTTTCGACTGGAAGGAGAGGTCAGATTAGGGGTCATGTTTGGTATACAAAGTGTCTGTAATTCAAGATCTGTAAAGATGATGCAAAGATTGTGTATGAATATCTTTTGTGGTTCATGAGATATGATTTTTGAAATATTAAATTTTTGATTTTAGTGTATTTCGATATCTTATGGCGTCACCATGGAAGTCACCTGAAATTACCTGAAACTATATGTCATAACTTTATTCACAACTACCATGTTATGGTCTAAGTATGTGTCAAGTTTGAAGGCTCTGTGAACTTTGGAACTATGTTTTTTTTTTGGTGATAAGTCTCATTGAGAAGGAGAAGAAAGAAAAAAAATGAACAATTTCAAAGAGGTGTTCGTGGAAGAGCAGCAAAACAGGCTACAACTTAATTTAGACAAAGTAGGCAGAATGATGCATTATATATACTATTACATTGTGTTTTTTATTACACATTTAGAATTGCTTCAATAAAAACCACTCAATCTTGATCCCCCAATTCCTTTAGCTCGAGGTATATTAACAATGTGGCCAGGCAATATGGAAATCTTCTATCATCAGAGGTTGGACTGTCTTTTGAGGTTTTAAGCCCCCAGTCCCTCCTTGGAACTGCATCTGTCCCTGACCTTATGTTGTGCCAAATAATTGTGAGGGACCCCAAATCAGGCATGTAAATCAAAACTGAGTACAGGACTACTAGATGTTTCCACATAAGGTATGAATTCTAACAAAAAACATTTGCAGGGTCATTTTATGAGGTGTATTTAAATAATTGTTCTAAATAGATTAACCTTTTATATGAACAGATTTTTTTATAATACAAAACAAAATTAATTAGTTGATTTATTTTTGCAGGGTTATTTACATTATTTACATTTGTTCAACAAGGACAACAATGAATACAAACAACATCCACAGTGCACAGTATTCTACTATGTAAAATTTAAATAGCCCAAATTATTTATAATTTTCTTGCTTTCTCCCTTAAGGTCATGCCCTTTATTGTGAAAATGGTTTATCAGTGAACATCCACTGATGTACTGTATCTCATCAACTTCAAAGGTTGCCCATTTATGCAGATGTTTACTCCTAAAGCTGGTATGTTGATCTTTGTCAATTCATTTGTCCAGGCTTACCCTAATGATGAGACATATATTCTGAGGTAAGAAGTGTTTGTGTATTTAATTGATTATGTTTGATTTGCTAATAATGATGGACACTTAAATAGCATTGATGTCCATTGTGGTTGTCACCAATGATGACATCATCTCCTGATGGCTTCATCCAGGTTTCTGAAATTGGCACAATGTCAATATTGTTGTCTAAGACAAAGTTCAAATAATGCCATGGTTTTTTATTCACTGATTGATTAAAGGTAAGAGTGCACAACATTTTTCTTCATTTGAATTTGGGAAAAGTTATTGTAGAGGCAAACTAAAGTTGGGTTCAGGTAGAACATGGAAAGTGTAGGCTGGCTGTGTTGTTTTTATTCCGCCTCTGAAGATCACTTTTTAGTTTATTTCACTGCTCCAAAAATTTTAGAGCTTTGTATAGTTGAGTTATATGATCATAAATCTACAGAAATCACAAAACCAAATTACTTCACAGAAGAATAATGACTGCAATTTTGCAGAGATCCAAGTTGAATATATGCATAACCTGGTTTTCTCTCCAGAGTAAAAGCATTTTGTACGTACAATCCTTTGTAATGCCTCATAAACAATGAAAAAATAAGTCTCTGTAAATTTGGGGTAATATATTCAACAAAACAAATGTTTTTGTTAGAATATTACCTAGAATTCTGAACAAATTTACGAACTTGCTGATCTGTGGAAAATCAGACATATTGCTTTAACACATCAAAAACACGGGCTTATTTGAGAAGTTTATTATTTTTGTCAAAGGCTGGATACCTACCCTTTTAGCATTTATCAGTGGTTAACCCTCTCTCAATACTGAATTGTTTTGACATAAACAACCAGCTGGTGACCACATTGTTTGACCACTCAGCGTGAAGACACATTCTTACACAACAGAAAGCTTGTGTTCAAAAATGGCCAAATTACAAACTCTATTATCACACCTTAAAGATGTCGTTTTACAGAAAATAAGTAATAATAATTATCTTATTTAATTTCTATATAATCAAAAATCATTAAGATCGGTCAATAAATGTCCAAGTTCTCTCAATCTTTGTTGTTTTCCTCAGTGTGATCGTCTGTAAATTCGAACACTTTTTGTACACAAACAAATGGCACTCCGTAGGTGTTTGGCATTTCGGATCTTTCAACTCCAACTTGAAGGGATTGCATAATAGCAACCTTATTTTATTTCTACCATCAATGGAAAGATCCAATCTCTTTCCACCCATTGTAAGCTTGGTATGGAGGGGTGAGCATGGACAAAACTACAGCTTTATAACAAATGGCCTTTATGCTCAGACTAGAGTGCTTTTTTGTGTGGAGAAGCTTGGTCAAAGCCAAAAGTCGCCTATGTGGTAAAGAAGAGGGGTATGAGTGCAGTCGACAAAAGAGTCGCCTATGTGATGATAAAGAAGGGGATGAAGGTGCAGTCGACAAAAGTCGCCTATGTGAATGGTGCAGTCGAAAAGAAGGGGTATGAGTGCAGTCGAAGCAAAGAGTCGCCTATGGTAAAGAAGAAGGGGATGAGAATTGCAGTCGACAAAAGAGTACGCCTATGGTGAAGAAGAGGGTATGAGTGCAGTGACAAAAGTGCGCCTATGGTAAGAAAGAGGGTATGATCGGGGTGCAGTCGACAAAATTCGCCTATGGTAAAGAAGAGAATGTATGAGTGCAGTCGACAAAAAGTCGCCTATGGTAAAGAAGAGGGGATGAGTGCAGTCGGGCAAAAGTAGCCTATGGTAAAGAAGAGAGTATGAGTGCAGTCGACAAAGTAGTCGCCTATGGTAAAGAAGAAGGGGGTATGATCGAGTGCAGTCGACAAAAATTCGCCTATGGTAAGAAAGAGGGGTATGAGGTGCAGTCGACAAAAAGTCGCCTATGGTAAAGAAAGAGGGGGTGGCCTTGAGTGCAGTGACAAAAAGTGGCGCCTATGGTAAAGAAGAGTGGGTAGGGTGCAGTGACAAAAGTCGCCTATAGTAAGGAAAGGGTTAATTAATATTGATAGCAGGAAAATAATAGTTTGGTGGCTTTAAAGTTTAGATCTTAAGCAGGATCTTTATCAAAGGCAAATAAACAATCTCTTAAAGAAACAAGAGCATACTAGTAGAGAAGAGATTGTTTTAGTAGAATGAAATTGCCAAAAGGATGGTATTAGAACCAGTTAATCATTACGGAATCCAGTCAACAATATTAACACCAAAGAATAACAGCAGTTGTTACAATCCTCCATGCCTTTTTAATCACTTAAAAACACAATTACTATTTTTTAAAGACTATTCTTCAGTTGTATATCTTCTGTGATTCAAATAAACATCAACAAATAAAATGCTACAAAATTTTGACCCCTGATCCTATTCTTTATATACAGACTTTGAACTACATGTATGTCATAATAACCTTTTAATGTGTGAGATTAAAAAGAGTTTTAATGACTACTTGTCTGTATTGGATAATTCTTCAGATTTTGTTGTTGATATTTTCATATATTTTGTAGGAATGAAAAAAGTAATATATCCTGAATTTAAGCTGGTGATGGACTACCAACAATCATCTCTCTAACAGACAACAAAGGGAACAGATGGGTAATTATGTTTGAGATTGAAGATAAATTGTCTGCAATGCTTACCTGCAGTAGGTTTTGCTACAGACATTGTAGCTTCGCTAGATTGGGCTATTTCACTCTAAACTTGGGTCATGTTTTCTTAGTTTTTCTTTGCGTTGCATTTATTAATTAAAATCAAGCATTCAACATCAATGAACACCTACATCAAGAGAATCGAGTCGAAGAGTGGATGAGTTTTTCTATACTCGAGAAACAACATGCTTTAACTAAGGATATAAACAAAAGAAATAACAAATGACTGGAACAAAATTAGCCAAAGATATAAAAAGCCATCTGATGAACCAGTAAGCTCCTAATCAAGATCAAGCTCAAGCTCAAAGTGAAACTAAAGAAGATTGATGCTATTAACCTAAGGTATTATAGTATCCTGATAGATCGTGAAGGGACAATTAAAGAGAGCATAATTCGCACGCCACAATTAGACTGGTCATGTTATTGCATTACAGCAGGCAGTGAGAAGGTCCAACTGGTAAAGCAATTCTCCACCTTGTATTTAACAAAAAACCTCCACATCCCTGTGTTATATAATTCAAGGTATATAAATCTTCATCTACCTCTTCCAACACACAAATGAACAAACCCATCCACTGTCATTATAACGTGTATAATTATACACCTTTCTCTTTCCCCAACACTAAAACCCTCTCACTTATACCCTGTCATTTATACAATGCATATAACCTCTACCTTTCTCTTTACCCAACACACAAACCCTCCACTTTACCCTGTCATTATACAATGTATATAACCTCTACCTTTCTCTTTACCCAACACACAAACCCCTCCACTTATACCCAATGTCATTATACAATGTATATAACCTCTACCTTTCTCTTTACCAAACACACAAACCTTCCCTCCACTTATACCTCTGTCATTATACAATGTATATAACCTCTACCTTTCTCTTTACCCAACACACAAACCCTCCACTTATACCTCCGTCGTGTACAATGTATATAACCTCTACCTTTCTCTTTACCCAACACACAAACCTCCACTTTACCCCCGTCATTATACAATAGTATATAACCTCTACCTTTCTTTGCAACACTAGAGCACTCCACTTATACCCCGTCATTACAATGTATATAACCTCTACCTTTCTCTTTTAACACACAAACCTCCCACTTATACCTCCAGAGTCGTTATACAATGTATAACCTCTGCTTTCTCTTTACCCAACACACACAAACCCTCCACTTATACCCCTCCACGTCATTTATACAATGACATATAACCTCTACTTTCTCTTTACCCAACACACAAACCCTCACTTATGCCTCCAGTCATTGTGATAGCCCTGTAACCTCTACTTTCTCTTACCCAACACTGAGCCCTCCACTTATACCTCCGTCATTTATACAATGTATATAACCTCTACCTTTCTCTTTACCAACACACAAAACCCTCCACTTATACCTCCGTCGTTATACAATGTATATAACCTCTACCTTTCTCTTTACCAACACACAAACCCTCCACTTATACACTCCGTCATTATACAATGTATATAACCTCTACCTTTCTCTTACCCAACACACAAACCCTCCACTTATACCTCTGTCATTATACAATGTATATATAACCTCTACCTTTCTCTTTGCCCAACACACAAACCCTCCACTTATACCTCAAGTCTTGTTATACAATATGTATATAACCTCTACCTTTCTCTTTACCAACACACAAACCCTCCACTTATACACTCCGTCATTATACAATGTATATATAACCTTTCTCTTTACCCCAAAATAATTTTTAATTTTAGAATTCAACTTTAAAAAAAATTTCATTTTTTAAAAATGAAATTTTAAAAAAAATTTAATCTTACTCTTTTTTTAATTTTTTTCCCAAAAACGATCTTTCTTTTTCCCTGTAATTTTTTTTTTTTAAAAAAACTCCCTATTGTTTACATTTTTTACTTATTCTTTCCCACCCCAAAATTCTAACCATATGTAAATTAATGTTTTTTTAAAAACCATTTAAAATTTTTTTAAATATAATTTTTTAAACTTTGCAAAAAAAAATTTAAAATGTGGGCAAAATTTAAACTCCCCCCTCTTTTTAAAAAATTTTAAAATTTTTTCCCCCTTTTTAAAAAATAAATTTTTCCCCCCTTTCAAAAAATTTTTTGGGGTTAATTATCTTGTTTTCCTCCTTTACTTAAAAAACCCCTTTTCCCCGTTTTAACATTTTTTTATTTTTTTCCCCCAAAACACCCCAATTTTTTTTTTAACATGTTTAACCCCAAAAAAATTCTTTTCCCATTTTTTAATTTGGTTTTAAATAAATAAAAAACTCCCCCCAAAAAAATTAACCTTTTGATAATTCCCTTTAAAAACCCCCGTCTCGTATTTTAGGTTTTTTACCTTTTTTTAAAACAACCAACCCCCCAAAAATTTTTAAAGGCTTTTTTCCCAGAAACCCCTTTTTTCTTTTCCACTTTTTTTTTCTGTTGTAAGAAATTTAAAATTTTTTTTAAACAAACTTTATATGGGTCATTTATAATTTTAAAAAAACCTTTTTTTTTTAAAATAGGCCCTTTTAATTTGACTTTTTTACCCATTTTTGCGTTGGCCCCCCCCTCCAAAGGGGCCCGGTTTTTTTTGGGGGCCCTGGGTGGGTTTACTCTAAAACCCAAAATTTTCTTTTTTTCCCCCCCGGGGGGTTTTTTCCCGTTTAGCAAGAAAGGGATAAAAGTAATTTTAGTAGGGGGGACCCCTTTTTAAAAAAATTTTTTGAAAAATTAAACCCTTTGGGGCCTTGTCCCCGGGTTAAAATTTTCCCCCAAACCCCCCAAAAAAATTTTTCCATGTTTTTTCCCCAAAAAAAAGTGTTATTATTTTTTTGTTTCTTTTTACTTAAAACCTTTTTAAAAAAAACCCCCCCGTTTTAAACAGGAAAAGGTTTCTTTTGGGGGGGGGTTTATACGAGGAATTTAAGAAAAAAAAAATGAAAAATTAAACAAAAATCTTGGGAAAAAGAAAAAAACCCAAATTTATTGTTCTGGGAAAAGGGTTGGTATTTAGTTAGTAACCCCCTTTTAAATTTTTTTCAAAAAAAAAATTTGCAAGTTCGCCCCATAAATCCCCTGCTATTTTGCGGGGTTTTCCAAAAGGGCCTAAAATCGATTGTGGAAACAATAAAATTTTCGTTCCAAAAAATTTGAGGGAAAAATTTTTTGGGGCCTTGTTTTTTATACCGTTTGTAAAGGGGAAAAACCCCCCAACCCTTTCGTGCCGAAAATTACGGAAAAAAAAAAAATGTCGCAAAGCGGGGTGAAAATTTCGGAAAAAAGGCCCCCAGTTTTGTTTCCCCCCTTGGGGGGAATTAGTTTTAAAAATAGAGAGTTTTAAAAGGGTCCTTAAGATGTAAAAAAATAAAAAATTATAAAGGGGGCCTTTGTTTTTCAACTTTTTTAAAAATTTATTGTTTCGTTTTACGGGTCGGTTGCTTTGGTTTTTTTAATAATTTTCCAACCAACAAAGTTTTTGTGGCGATTACCACAGGGGGTCCCGGGCCCGGGGTTGGTTATGGGTCCCAAAATGGACGCTAATTTTTTTTGGGATTTTGGGGGGGGTTTTAAACCCGGGCCTTTTTCCAAAAATTTAGGTATATTCAACAAAAATTTTATGTTTTTTAATTTAAAATGAAATAATTAAAAACTTAAAACTGGGCATTGAAAAGTTTTAATTTTTTTTTAAAATTTTTTATTTTTTGGGTTTATAATTTTTGAAATTTTTAAACTGGATTGAAAAAGGGTTTAAATATTAATAAATTTTTTTTTTGGGTTTTTTTTTTAAAAATTTAAATTTTTTTTTAAAATTTTTTTTTTAAAAAAATTGGGGGTTTTGGGGTTTCTTCCCCCCGGGGGGGGTTTTCCCCGAACCCCCCCCACCTTTTTTTTTTTTAAACCAGGACCCTTTTGAATTAGGTTAACCCATATTTTAATTTCACCAAATTTGCACCCTTTTGGGGGTTTAACCTTTTTGCTATGAAATTTTTATAACCCTTTTAAAAATATTTTTTTTTGAATGGTTTTATTATATTTATTTTATTATATTTTTTTCATGTTTTCAATTAAATTTCTGATTATTTATTGAAAATTAATTTAAATGTTTAAATATATATACTAATGAAAAATAATGGGATTTTTTATAGTGTTTAAATTTATTTTTTTTTTGAAAATAATTGGTATAAAATAAACTTTTTGCATATTTTTGAAAAAAAGGTTTTAAAAAAGGGTTAAAACCCTTTTAGGAAAACATAAAGGTTAAATTTTTTTTTAATAACCCTTTGGGGGGAATTAAAATAATTGATAAAAATTTTTAAAAAAAAAGTAAAATTTAAAAATTTTTAAAATAGAATATGTTTAAATTCAAAATCATATTTGGATTTAAAAATATCTTTGTATTAAAATACCGATTTTCCCAAAATATAGTTTGTAAGACTAAAAAGAAAAATAACGGAACCCCTTTCCCCCCTTAAATGTTTTTTTGTTTTTTCCCGGTTTCCGGGGTTTTTAAAAAGGGGAAATTTCCTCTCCGGGAATATCGCACGGGTTTACATTGGGGTTGTTCGCAGATGTAGAACTGTGCAGGTCGTCAAAGTCCCCTTATTCTCAGCTCTGGATGGGGGTGGCATTTTTAAACCCAGGTTTTTTTATGATGCTTGGGGGAGTTCTAAGAACTCGGGTTGTTTTGGCTGTTTGGGTAACTGTTTTTTCCTCCAACTTCCCCGAGAACCCCTGTATTTTTGTCAATGTTGTTAATTACATTTTTTTATTATTTAAAAAAACTGGTTAGACAATATATTTATCACTGATATCATGGGAAATCGAATCCACCCCCACTCCTGCTGTTATTTGTGGGATGATATTTTTTCTTCAGCTTTTTCTTGGGGATTTCCTTTTTCTTAATTTTAATTGATCAAATTTAGAATTAATCCATTATTAAAAATTTAGATTTGAAAATTAACTGATAATTGTATTTATTTGATGACTTGATATAACTGATTATAATGTTTTGCTTTTCTTGGTATCTTCATCTGATTTTTGTTTTATTTTCTTTATTTGGGGTTTACAGAAATGAATGGGCTGTTTGTGTTTGAATTATGTATAAGGCGCAACCCCTAGTGAAACCCTACAAAGGGGACACCAATGACCATACATTCATCATATTGAAAACCCTTGTATTTTGAAGGGTATTGCTTGGTTAATTATATTTAAATTCAAAAATTACAATGATGTAAATTTTTTGGGGATTATGGGCAAATAAAGGTCATTATTGTGACGTTTGCCCACCATTGGGATGTACTGAAAAACGTGGATAAAAGATTAACCAATCATCACCCCCACCAACACCCAAAATAATTATGAATAGGGTGAAGTGAACTGTAAGCCAACAAGCCCCCGTTGTTTCCTATTATTAAGAAAAATTTAAAAAAAGGTGATAATTTTCTCACCAGACTGATCGGGGTCAAAAATTTGACCTTCGGGGGTACAGGTTGCCATGGTCCCCAATTAGGAAGCCCCAAAGGTGTACCTTATATATGTCGACGAAAAACCCCAATGGGGCCATTCTTTTTTGGTTAAATGCCAAAAAAAAACCAAGACCCCCGGGCACCAAAAAAAAACATCAAAAACTAATCATGAATAAACTGCAAATTTTAAGTCTGGCCGGGGACTAGATAAAATTTTCAAAATAAAATAAGTGTTTAAGAACAATTTTTGGTAATTTAAATTTTTTATTTAAATGCATTAATGTAAAAGTTTTTAATCCGGGAAGTTGTTCTGTTTATTGCACCAGTATACAATTGTGTTTAAAATATTTTGTTAATTTGGGTAAACGCCAAAAGTCTCTGGTTTCTGGGCTCGCGTGTGCCCCCAGACCCAGGGGTTTGGGATTTTTTTTTATTTTTTATTTATTTTTTGCTTTCGATGTCCAATTGCAGCAAAAATTTTTAGATGATTAATTTTTGTTTAAAACTTTTTACACAGGAGTATTCCCAAGGAGGGGCCCCTCTTTGCCACCATACATTGTATTGAAATTTCCCGACAAAAAAAAAAAAATATATATATTTTTTTTTTGTTAAAAAATAAAATTGTAAAAAAAATATATCCTTTATGAAATGTTGTCACCGATCCTTACAATGGGAGTTTAAAATCTTTTGGACAAAAGTCATCTTTTTTATTGAGTTTTTGGAATATGCCCGGGAAAATTTTTTGTTTCAATTTTAAAGCCTTTTAAATTTTTCCAATGTCTTGAAATTTTTTCTACAATGACCCCAGCCCCCCACAAACCCCAGCCCCACCCCCCACCCCCCCCTAACCCCCCCCCATTAACAAATCTTTGAAGTAAACATGCACACATACATTTTTCTGGGCCCTTTCCCCCCAATTTGTTTCACCCCTTCCCAAAGTCCCAAATTTCCTTCTTTATATAAAAAAATATTGTTGCCTTTTTAGTAACAAAAGGTTTTACCCCCAATAGAAAAAAATGTGTTTTTTTGTTTCTAAAAATTTTTTTAAAGCATTATTGTGCCCAGTTGTACTTTGTGATGTCAAAAAAAAAACGGCTTTTTAGCATCCAAGCCATGGTCCCGCCTTTCTATTTATGTATAAAGGCAGTCTGAATAAAAGGGGGCAAAATTTTCAATGGTTTTATTCTTAATGATAAAAATGATTTTGGTTTTAAATATAAAGGGATCTGAATATAAAAAGATTTACAAAGCATTCGTTAAAGGCATTTTTTTTAAAATATCAAGGGGAATTGAATATAAGGGGGCGGTTTTCAATGGTTTTTTTTCTTTATGATGACTGATTTTCTTTTGGTTTAACTATAGAGGAGTCTGTTAAAGGGCGATTTACAATGGTTTATTTCGCTATGAGACTGATTTTTGGTTTAAAAAAGGGGGTCGAATATAAGGTTGGGGTTTAAAAGGTTTTTTTCCATGGCGAAACAGGCGAGTCTGAATTTAAAGGGGGCGAGATTTTGGTTTTTTTCTCCATGACTAAGACTGATTTTTTTTTTAATATAAAGGGGGGGAGTCTCATTATAAGGGTGCCCGTTTAAATGGGTTTTATTTCACAACAAACGATTTTTAAGAAAACGGTCTAATATGGGGCGGTTTTCAATGGTTTATTTTATGATAAGACTGATTTTGTTTTTTTTTAAGATAAAGAGCAGTCTGAATTTGGGTAGTTTAAATGGTTTTATTCTCGCATGGGGGACTATTTTTTGTTTAATATAAGGGTCTGAATGTAAGGTTAAAAATTTACAATGGTTTTTTTCTGCATGTAAGACGTTTTTTTTTTAATAAGGCAGTCTGAATTATAAAGGGGGCAGATTTACAATGGTTTTATTCGAGGAAACTGATTTTTTTAAAATAAAGAAACGTCTGAATTTTAAAAAATGCAATTTAAAAAGGTTTTTTTCTCCCAGACTAAGACGATTTTTTTTTTTAAGTATAAGGGGAGTCTCATTATAAGGGGGCCAGTTTTTGGTTTCATTCACTATAAGAAAAGGTTTTTAAGATTAAAAATCTAATATAAGGGGGAGTTTAAAAGGCTGCTATTAAAGACTGATTTTTTTTGTTTTTGTTGAGGGAGTCTAATTTTAAGGGTGGAGTTTAAAAGGTTTATTCTCCATGATGACTGATTTTTTAATTGGGGGTCTGAATTATAAAGGGGCTTAGATTTAATGTTTTTCGCTATGATAAGACTATTTATTTTTGTATAAAGGCAGTCTGAATTATAAGGGGGCGGTTTTAAAAGGTTTTTTCCTAGATGAGACGATTTTGGTTTAAAAGGGGATTGAATATAAAAGGGGGTAGATTTAAAAGGGTTTCATTTCACATAAAACATTTTTTTTGGAAAGAAAAGTCTGAATTAAAAGGGGGAATTTAAAAGGACTCTTGAGAGACGATTTTTTGGTTTAAGAGGGAGTCTGAATAAATTTTAGATTTACAATGGTTTTATTTCGCTATTGAAAATTTGTTTTGATAAGGCAGTCTGAATTGGGGCGGTTACAATGGTTTTTTTCTGATGACTGATTTTTTTGTTTTAAGTATGGGGAGGCCTCATTATAAGGGTTCTGGGACCACCCCAAAATATTCATGGGATCCTGGTTTTGGTTTTCAAATGTCTGATTGGGCAATGTGTTTCGCCTAGTCTTCAGCATGCTTCCCTAAACGGATGGAAACTGTGAAAAACAATTTTTACGGCCCCCTCCTTCCTCCATGGTCCGACTAATTTTTTCTACATGTACCTTCTTTTATGATTCCATTATTTTCCATAAAAAGCCATTTAAAACATACATCAACATACATCATATAAAGTTTAAATATAATGATTCTCGAATTGAATTAAAAGAAGAAAATTAAATCTTTACCCCAAAATTTCTATTATTTTAATTGGTTTTAAAAATCTTTGGGTTTTAAGGGGATTGTAAATTTTTAATTTTTATGTTAAGATGAAGTTTAATCCAAACTGAGATAAAAATCAAGCTTTTGGGAAAAAAACATTTCATGCAAACTTTGCTCTCAGAAAAAAAGGGGGAAATTTTAAAGTTTTAAATGAAACATACATGTTGATGTTCTTTAATGTTTACGCGGTGCTTTAATTAAGTTGTTTTTGTAACTTTAATGTTTATTTCGTAACTTGTAACTGCATTTTCAATGCTGGCTGACGACAAACCTGCCCCATCTCTTCAAATCAAAAAAAAATTCCCAGGAGGTTTTCATTTTTCTTTGATGAGATTTTTTAATGTAATCAAAATTTAAAATCCAAATCATTTGGGAAATTTGGTTTTTCATGGAAAATCCCCAAAAAACAGGTAAATAAACCTTTTTAGTTTTTAAAAAAAAACAAATCCCGCAAGTTTGGTTTTAATCAGCATCTGAGTCTCTAACTTTCATTTTTGGGTTTGCAAGCCAAAAACAGATGCAAATTCACCCCCCAGGGAAGACCCCATGTCTTCTGATAACTTACTTCAAATGAGCAGCATTTGATGACATTAAAAGAATTGGGGGCAAGGATATTTTTAAGATCTTTTGGTTTTTGCCAGGGAAAATTTAAATTTAAAAAAGTTAACAGTTTTTTCCCCGGGCCCTTTTCCGGTTAAACCCATTTGGGGATGGTCATGGGGGATAAGGACTGGCGTTTTCCCCTTTTATTTGGCTTTAAAAAAATTCCTTTTTTAAAATTTAAAAAGAAAAATTATGGCATTTATAAATGGAATACAAGTTTGACCTTGGTCTTAACCGCTTTGGCTCGGTTCTTTAAGACCATGCCCAAACCCTATTAACCTGCAGTAAAATTTGGACAAACTTTAATTATTTTTAGTATTTATTTTGTTTATCTCTGTTTTAAAACCAATAGTTCCAAATCTGAAGAAAACCCCATCAGTCCCCCTGTTTTTCTTGTCGTATTCTTATAATACATTTCAAATCAACACTGTTGGGTCTTTAATTTTTGGGACCCGTTAAATTAATTAACCTCAACGTTTGAATCTTTCTCTGATTGTGATGAAAATTGGTGATGATGATTACTTCTTCACACATTTTGAAAATTATCTTGGGCAATTTTTTTTGATGGTAGCTGTTAAAAAGTGGAACAAATGAAAAAAATTATTTATTTATTTTTATAAAATAGTTTTTTTTTTAAAACTTTATTAGTAAAAACTTTTTCCAAAAAAAAATGTCCCCAAATTAAAACCTTTCATTAAAAAAAATGTCTTTTTGTCTCAACTTTTTTTTGGTATTTGTTTTAACACATGGTCAACAACCAAACATTTGTTTAATTCCCAATAACAACCTTTCCTAATTTGTTTCTTACTTAAAAAGGGACTTATAATTTTTAAATTATTTAAAATTAAAAAAGTCCAACCCTTAGACCTGGGTAAAGAGCTTGTTCTTCAAATCTACCTGCAGGTCTTTCATCAGCTGATGAAAAATAAGAACAATATAAAATCAAAGATTTATACATTGGGAGATTTTGGGATCAACCAATGGATAAAAGATGAACAGAAGACAGGAAATTCACGGGAGGACTTTTTACCAAATGGGATTTTGATGAAACGGACACCCCAAAAGAAAGATATAAGCTTCTTAGATCCAAGTAAGGGGCATTAATTAACCCTACTATTTGGGGTTTTTTTATTTTAAAAACTATTTGCCACTAGTGACTGCATTTACATATAATAAAAAATTAATTCAATAATTGTGTGGTACTTTTTTGGTTAAAACATTACTTGTCATAAAAAATTTTAAAAATACTTTTAATATATAAAAGGGGAAGTCCTTTATCTCCTAGCTATGGCTTTTGCTGCCCTCAAGAACCTGGTCCAAAAAGTTTCCCCATATCTCTAGCAAAATTTTTTAACTTCATCAATAAAAATAAACCCCAAACAATTGTCCCCTTTCGAAACAGTGATTTATAACATTACTGAACAGCTCACATGGTGCAATATTAAAATTTTGGGTGGGGGCCCTGGGTTTTATAATTAGGTCTTTTTTTGCGGTTTTTGAAGTTATATTGGATAATAGTGTAATTGATTGTTGAATAATATTTGGCTGTGGTTTTTAATTTAAAATTAAAAAAAGGTTTTGATGGGATTTTTTTAACCATTCTGGGGGGGAGCTGAAATTAAATAGATTGATGCAACGGGATGAGAGGGAATGAACACTTTTTCAGTTTTTTAATCAATCAGGGTGTTTAAACATTTTAAAAAAATTCTTTGTTCTGTTCAAGCTTTGTGTCAATCTTTTTACTTAATTTCACCTAAATTTAATGGTTGGTCACAAGCAATAAATAATTTTTAATATTTCTTTGTTTGCCCAAACCCACAAGTTTACACATCAGTCAAGTAATGAAGTCTTTTTGAGAATACAAACGACTGCAGAATAAAAAAACCCCTGTGAACCCTTTCCCCTTGAAAGGGTGATGCTGAACATAATACTACCATTTCTGTTGGAACATTGATCTGAAAATGTGAAAAAAAATAATGTTAAAAATCTTGTATGAATTAAGGTATAGGAATATTTTGGAGAAAATGTTGATATTTTTTTTCCTGCATTTAGCATTTTTTTGTCCTAGAATTAAATTTGTTTGGGGCCCCAAGGTGCTACCAGTCTACAGTTTCCCCTAAAATTAAGTAGCATTTTAAAAATAGCCGGGATAAACAAATGAATTGAGGTTTTTAATCCCAAACTGTTGTGCCCCTATCTGCAAAGCAGCACTACCTTTTTGGGTTTTTAACAGTAATTGGTTTGTGTTTTTTTTGAATGACAACAAATAAAAAAAAAATATTGAAATTTATGGAGATGTTAGCATGGGCCTAGATGGCTCAATTGGGACATCACTTTTAACAGGGATGAAATAGTTTAAAATTCAAATTCTGCTTTGGTAAATTTTTCTTTGTTACCAAACAATGTATTTTATACCCACGTAGTTTTTCCTTGTGGTTTATTTGATTATTTCAAATAATAATTTCCAGGATGAATTTTCTTGATAGGTTTTGGGACTTGGGATTGGGATATAAAACACTTTTTTTTCACTTTCACTTGGGCATTACATTAAAAACAAATGGTATATTTCTACTGTTGTTATTATATTGGGAATAGTTTAAATATTAGGATAAAAATTGGAAAATTGTCGTAATGGTTTGGGGTCTTTTTATTCATTTATTCCCAATAAAAAATTTAATTTTTTTCGTTAAAAAACAATATTGTCAAATCCGGGGTTGGGTGCATTTTTGATTCTCAGTGACGAAAATACCCCAGGGATGGGCAAAAACCATTGCTGCAGAATAAATAACCCAGTATTTCAGTCACTTTTTCTTGACAATTCCCTCCCTTTGAAAAAAAAGTTGCTCTGATTGTGATGATATACCCCCGTCAACTCTAAAATTGAGATACATTTATCTTTTTTCATGAAAGGCATTTAGAAATTTATAATTATCTGAAATTGATTTTAAAAAGTTTTTTATTTTTTGGGGGTCATTTTTTTGAAAAAAATACAATACACTATTTTTATTTAACAGAAAAAACCATTTTATTAGAATGTTTATTAATCATTGTTTCCCGGTCAAAAATGAATGTTGGGGAGACTGTTTAAGTTAATTGGCTCAAAGGTCACCAACATCGATTTTTTTGCATCTTGATCAAAGGGAAATAAATAATCCTAGAAAAAAGATAGTACTGTTTGTGATTCCAATGTAAAATAAAATTTTTATTTTTGGTTTATACCAAATTTAGATCTGGGTTCATCAATAAAAATCAAATTAAAGGATATATAGCAAAAAAAAAATGTTTATACAAAAAATTCATTTAAAATTTATTCACCTTCATAAATGCCCAAGACAGTTTAGACAATCTGATTGGGCAAAAAAATCCTAGGTTTTAAAGGATGGCAAAAGGACTTTTGGGTGGTCCTTTTTCCTGTATTAAAACCCTCATTAACCTGGGGAAAACCCAAATAAACTTTATTCCCTTTTTTGAACTCAAGCATAAAATGATAGCTTTTAACGTTTAATTATCTCTTGAGCATGTATGATTGGTTGTTCAGCTGCTTTCCCCTTCCCTTGCTCATTCCCATTATTAAACATTTCCATTTGACAAAACAGCCTTTTTGAAAACTTTCATTTCATTAAGTATATTTTTTAACCCCTTTGGGCTTTCTGCTGCTAATATAACATTACTTGTTGAAAGTTTTTCCCCTTTCTTTTATTTTTTAAAAGTTTTGTTTCATTTTTTCTATAGACCAAAATTTTAATTTGGGTAACTTTTAAAAGTTATATCAAGATAATGTTATTTCTCAAAATCCCCACAGTATGCAGATATAAGTGTTGATGAGAGAACTGGATTGTCAAAAAGTTTGCCAAATGTGATTGTGGGTGGTAGAATCTTTCAAGAATTGGCTAAATATCTTTACAAACTGCCACTGTTTATCTTACAAAAAGAACACAACAACCCAAACAGTGTAAGTCATGGTTTTAAACCCTTTTGTCCTCTTTGAATACTTTCTGCACACAGCTTGCTTTTTTTTTTATTATTAATTTTTTATTCTAATCTCACTGTGGAATAAAAAACTTCTTCATTTAGTATATATATGTCACCCCCTTTGATCTTTGTACGTATAAACCCCCTTTCATTATGAACAGATATCCCATAAAAATAGCTAAAACTGATTCAATAAACTAACCCCACTTCTCATTGGTGACCACTAGACCCAACTAGATAGAGTGACCCTTTTCCCATCAACTTTGACAACCAGACCCCCTCACATACATTTTCCCGATCTTTTGACCCAAAACAGCATAGAACAGTTGAATCTGATTTCCTCTTTTTTTCATCAGTTATCCTTGGGGCAAACTTTAATAATCTTGCCTTCCCTTTAAGCTTCAATCGGGGAAATCACTGAAAAACAAAAGAATTTTCATCAAGGTTTGTGAGTTCCCTCTTAATTTTCCCAACTTTTAAATATAATTTATTTTTTCCCATTTTAAACCCCAAAGCATAAAACCCAAAGAGATAAACCATTCAACTAAAATTTGGATACCATTTTTCAGAAAAAATTTTTCCCCCTTTTTTAAATCTTTAAAATTTAAAACAATTCAAAGGTTCTCAATAGCAGTTCTTTTGTAAAAATCTGCCATTCAATAAATCTGCCTCTTGATCATGAAAATGGAACGTCAGATGTTACCTGTGATATAAAAATCTGCTATTGAACTCAAAGGGACCAATACAAATATACAACGCGTGGGAAGTCTTTCCCTACATAATTTTATTTTAAAATTCTTAAATAAACAAAACAATTTAAAGACAATATCAATATACAATCAAGAACTAGAGATGTCAAATTTCTTCACAAGGTTCAAATAGTTAATCTGGAAATTTAAATTTATAACTTCAGGAAAAAAAAATTGTCCCAAAATGGAGTATCCTTTTTCAAACATATATCATAATTCCCTGAAATTTAAAAATAATTGGTATAATTTGGTGGGTTTCTAGATAGTGAATCTCGCAATTGATCCATCATATTGCGAAAAAACACAAATCAACATCATGGAATAAAATGACTGGGTTCAGGTCATTAAAAATACACTTACAGGTAATGCAAAGCCCCTATTCCAAATGTTTGCTATTTAAAAATTTTGGCTTTACATCTCCATAATTTATAAATCAAAAAAAAATATTTATTAAAATTTAAATCAATTAACAGTCTTAAATTTGGGGTTCTCCCAAACAAAAACTTTTTGGGCAGGCTAGAACTGAAAACGGGGAAAAAAATGCCTGGGGGGGTTTATGTGGGAAATTTTAGGTTTTGAAAATTTTCAAATAAATTTTTTAACATCTTGAGAGTTTTAGATTAAAAAAATTTTTGATAAGTAAAAATTTACCGAAGAAGGGATCGTTCAGAAAAAGATGAATTTGTTCTAATTTGGTTTCAAATGAAACAAAAATTTTTAACTTTGAGTGTTTTCGACAGAGCAACCTCCCTGTACAAATTTGGTATTTCGGAAAGGTCAGGTTCCCCCTTTTTATGTTGAATAATTTAGTATTTATAAAAAATATTAAAATACCAATGAAAATTGTAACTTTAAAATCGAATTCCGTTTTTAATTTTCGTAAAAACAAACCTAAAATTATAACTCCGCTTTAGTCCCGTTTAAAAATATCATTGAAATGAGGATTTTACTTTCA
>CM055827.1:2999949-3046091 GCA_029582265.1 Zoroaster sp. YZ-2022 | reverse complement strand
TGGGATATCGCGCTGCCAAATGTTTCCAACTAACATGATTGAATGGTGGGTGTGGGATGTACCAACAGGTTTTTACAGTACCAGTGTAGCTCAGTTTAAAAAAAATAGTGCCAGTAAAGAGGTTTAACAAAAGCTCTACCTAGCTAGAATAAGCAATAATGATTGAACACTTAATGGAAAGGTCGCATAAACTTAATGCTATGAAGCGAAATTGGTCTATACCAGTTTCGCAGTTCTATGGGGAGACTAGAGGGGGCCTATAGTACCCACAAAAAATCTCATATATAGACCTTGAAAAATATATATAGGTTGCTGTTACCATGATATGTACATTCATATCATTATTTAGTTCCCCATGTTAGCTATACCTATAAATGGCAATTAAACGTTAAAAAAGAATATAATATTAAATATATCTGTCGCTTTGTTAAAACGTCCATCAGTCTCTTCGTGAGCTTGAACCCCCCCCAAAAAAAACCCCCAAACAAACAAATAAATAAATAAATTGCATATAAAAAAATTTAACAAATTTATCAAAAGTATCTTAGAGGGTTTGTACATTTTGTACTTCTTCACAATAAACTCAATATTTGTTTTTTAAATGTTCCAGTTGATTACTATTTGAGATGGTCCAGTGTGCTGTGTTTTGCCCGGTGCAGTTTTGACCTTTGGGGCTCTTTTGTAAACATGTGTGATCACTGGTCACATCGTTCTAAACTTAGTGATTTTGTTCGCTGAAGGGGTGACCTTTGCAAGAGCGACACGTACCAGAAAGGCGATTTTTAAATGCGTCATGAAAAAGCAGGCAATTTTGTTTCCCGATGTGGTAGGCTTTTCTGAATTTGACCCAAAAGGGGCTCGAGAAAGTGACTTTTACAATATTTTACTGTGAGTTTAGATGATTAATAAAACGTAGGCTCTATGTTGTTTAGTTTAATTAATATTTTGCTTCATTAATATTAATTTATGTTTTCTCCCAAAAAATCTTCAGTTTGTGCACCAAATTAATGTCAAGTAGTGATTGTTTACTGCACTTTCCTTAATTCCCCTGTTACCCTTCTTAGATACAAATCAACTTACGTAGACAATTATTTCACAGGAAAAATGCACAATATTCATGACTGCAATACATGTACTTGTATAAGTTGTTAGTCCTGTTCTCCTGGGGAGGCCTCTCTCAGACATCTCTCATGAAATTATGAGACTCGGCAATTTCCTTAAATACCTTTCCTCTTTTTGATGTGAGTTTCATGGCAAGAACATTTCTTAAATTTATTACACATTGTCACAAGAATAATTGTAGTGCAATTTTGAAAACAACCAATGCCTTTTCAATTTCAATGGTCCAAGCTACTCAAAAAATTATACACTGTTTTCCCCATTCATATTATAAATTAGAACTTCTCTGAATTTTTCAAATACGTTATTCTTGGTCCATGTACTTGTAAAACCCTTCTATACTATTTTTGTACAGCTTGTGTTCATCTGTGACCTGTATTATTTTCCTCATTCACATAAATTAGAACGCGCTTCTCTGAAATTTCAAATACTTTATTCTGAATGGTCCATGTACTTATAAAACTTTCCTATTTATTTTTTTACAAGCATGTTGACTCCAATACATCATGCATGGCTCATACTAAGTTCCAGCCTACAGCACCCCGAGACAAGCGTTGACACCATCATCCAAATGCAGTTTGTAGGCTACATGATGGTATGGTTTAACGTCTTACGTTAACAGATCATTTGAGAATCCGTGCACAATTAATGGAAGTGGTCTTCATTACTTGGTTTTCGCTTTGAATGTACGTAAACTTTCACATTTTTTATTTAGATGTATGTTCATTTTTAGTATAATTTTATGGATATTGATTACATAAAACCATGGTTAACGTTAAAAACCTTGAGTGTGGCCAAATAATTATCATGTGCCGTGCCTGGAGTAAAACAGGTAAACTCGTACGTACTCACTGTACTTCTACTGTTCACACTTATTTGGTCCAACTCAACCCGGAAAAATATTTATTACTGAATACTTGCACTGGCGTAAATGCGTACGGGTTGACATCCGGTCAGGAGTACGCGTTGGTAGAAGTACAAGTTAATTTAGCTACACTATAGTGTCCTGTGGATTCCCTCATAATACTAGTGGTACTTATGTCACTGTGTGGTGATAGCTTGCATTGCAGTTTACTTTATACTAAATTCTTCTCACTAAAGTAGACCAGAAAACAAATATCAACACCTTTTAATTGAGATAATTAAAACAGTCACATCATGGAGGAAGGAAGACGTCACATGTATTTCTTATTCCATTGTAAAACCTAACTTAAAGAGCATTGTTCTACTGAAAGGATCATTTTCTGAAGTTACATCAATCCATCATCCTGATAATAACATATATAAGAACATTCTAAGACATATGTGTGTTTTGTTAGCATGACCCATTATTCTTTTCGTCCCTCTTTGAAAACATTTAATATTGTTTTTGGTTATTGATTCGTTTATATTTCAGATCAACGATATCCATTTATGCTACTGCTACAAGGTGTCTTAATAACTTTGTGGAGTCCAATGGCCAGCATTTGAAGTTCATCCATTCATCAAAGGGAGTTAACGTATTATTCAAATTATTTTATATGGACTTATCCTATCATGTGGCAAAGTCTTTACCTTCTCAAGGGAATTGTTTTTTTTTCAGGGACCTCCAAGACACATCTAGGGTCTTTCTAGGAATTTCTTTAACATGTTAGAGACAAAATGTAGTACTGAGGAATTCTTATTATTTTTTTGACTGGACCAAACATCCTCGCAAATGTAATTATTAAGCAATATCTGTTGGTGATCTAGTAAAATATATATTGCCGACAGTGAATCACTGGCAGTTAGGCCACCATAAACTTAGTAATGTACCCCCCCCCACCCAATCTTCATTGTATGGGTGTGTCAACTGGAATACCTTTGCCAGATCACCCAATTAAAGTTCCCTATTTATTTGTATGCTCGCATTGGGATAGTACGCTGATCATCAATCCCATAAACACAATTTGGTTAAAAGACGAGTATCGTCACGATCAGAACAGACTTTCTACAAACGGGCATGGAATTGGTGTCCTAGGTTTAAGACGAACATAGTGACTAAAAATTACTGGCTCATTTATGTAAGCAGCAACGCGAATATGACCTTATCATGTGCCAGTATTATTTTCAGTCACTGGAGTTAAACTAGAACGAACTCTGATACCATGCCCTGTTGATCCGTGAAAGATATTGCCACCTTTTAAACCAATAACTTTAATATTACTATTTATAGGGAAAATGTATTTTCAACAGTTAATGACACATAAATACATATACATGTAACAATCAGAAGATCATATTTCAGTACATTTGTTTTCTTTTTCTTTTACAGTTATCCTTCAAATTACATTGTGCTGTCTCTTCCCTATAAGCATTGTTTTAAAACTGAACCAAACCCTCACCTCAGGCCAAATTTAAATAGTAATATTAGTAAAGCTGTGATGATACAGTATTTAATTCCACCATAATGTAATAATAGCTCTGTATTCGTCGAGGACAAAACACCTAATATCGTACAGATCGTTAATTGTCAAAAATATTTACAAAAGGTGACCCCACTTTGACCTTTACGTACTGTCCAAACCGGAAAGTGAAAGTTTTAATATTTAAACAAATCATAATCTCAACAACTACAAGAGGTAAATTGAAATTTTGAAAACCATTGTACAGATCGTTAATTGTCGAAAAATATTACAAAAATTGACCCTAATTTGACCTTACTTCTGTCCAAACGGAAGTCAACATTTATTAATATTTATGATCGATGTATGTAAAACCATCCGGTGAACAATAAAGATTCCGTGACCAGTTTTTAAAAAAAAATCAGAAATATTTTGAAATTTCAGAGGTAATTAACATATGTTGGTCTTGAGGAATTCCCTTGTAACCTTGTTGAGGAATCTTCTAGGATGTAGTATGAAGAGAAGTTTTGACTTCAATCATTATCATTCTTTTATTATACCATGCATTTTAGAAATGAAGTTTGAATTATGGATAGGGAACCTAATGTGATTAAGTTCAAATTATTGAAATGGACTTCAAAACAAATCATCGTTGGTAACCACATCTGTATATTTTACAGGGTACTCTTTCAATATGAAAAACAAAAATAATACAAACGGTTTCTTTAAAAAATATTCTGACGTCATCATCACTGCCCTGATAAAACTCGAACACCTATGTGTTTGTAATATAACAAAACACTTAGAGTCTAGTTTTTAGGTGTTCGAAACTACAAGCGCGAGGCACCTATTGTTTTTATTCGTTTTTAGGTGTCGGGTATGCTTGAAACACCTATTATTATTATTCGTTTTTTTTTTAGGTGTTCGGGTGTATGCGCCCGAAACACCTATTGACCCATTGATTGTCGGTTTTTTTTTTTTTCTTCTCCTTTCTTCTTTCTTCTTCTTCTTTTCCGGATCGATTGTCTACAAAAAACACATACTTGCAAAACTTCACATGAACTTGAAACATTGGCACATACTTAGAACATAACACGTAGATGAAAACATAATTTGTCACGTCATTATTAGGGTCATCAGATCTCGAATTTCGATCAATCATACTTTTATTAGTTAAAACGTTTGATTACATTGCAAATGAAAGACTACACGAGCTTTTTCTCAACGCTAAAAAGTGCGCCCTCTGTTGGTGAATGTAAAATCAGCTCTGGTGTCGTGCTCATTAATGTATGCATGTTTGGGGAATTGAGCGTACGCTAATTATGGATTGACCAACTCTCTCACTCGGCAAAAACGATTGTCCTACAAAAACACATACTTGCAAACTTCCACATGAACTTGAAAGCTTGGCATATACCTTGAAAAATAACACGTAGAAGAAACATAATTTGTGACGTCATAGATTGGGTCATCGAGATATCGAATTACAATAAATCAAAGTTTAATATTTAAAAAATCATATCTCAACAACACACAAGGTAAATTCACAATTTTTGTACCATTGTATAGATTGCTAATTGGTGGAAAAATATTTACACAAGGATGACCTCTAATTTGACCTTACTTCCTGTCCAAACCAAAGTCAAATTTTAATATTTAACAAAATCATATCTCAACAACCACAAAGAGATAAATTCACAATTCTTTCACCATTAGTACAGATCGTTAATTGTCAAAAAATATTTTCAAAAAAAGGTGACTTTTAATTTGACCTTTACTTCC
The DNA here is from genome assembly GCA_029582265.1 of Zoroaster sp. YZ-2022. Classification (NCBI taxonomy): domain Eukaryota; kingdom Metazoa; phylum Echinodermata; class Asteroidea; order Forcipulatida; family Zoroasteridae; genus Zoroaster; species Zoroaster sp. YZ-2022. The sequence continues at coordinate 3,040,827 of CM055827.1, read as the reverse complement.
TGTCCAAAACCGGAAGTCAAAGTTTAATATTTAACAAAAATCATATCTCAAGCAACCACAAGAGATAAATTCACAATTCTTTCCACATTGTACACAGATCGTTAATTGATCAAAAATATTTTCAAAAAGGTGACCCCAAATTTGACCTTTACTTCCTGTCCAAAACCGGAAGTCAAAGTTAAATAATAAAAAAAATCATATCTCAACAACCACAAGAGAGAGAAATTCACAATTCTTTCACTATTGTACAGATCATGTAAATTGTCAAATAATATTTAGAAAAGAGTGACCCCAATTTGACCTTACTTCCTGTCCAAAACCCGGAAGTCAAAGTTTAATATTTAAAAAATCATATCTCAACAACAATAAGAGGGTAAATTAAGTGTTTTGCACCATTGTACAGATTGTTAATTGTCAAAATATTACAAAAATATGACCCTCAATTTGACCTTTACTTCCTGTGTCCAAACCCGGAGTCAAAGTTTAATAATCCAAAAATCGTATCTCAACAACAACCACAAGAGGTAAATTAAAAGTATGTTGTACCATTGTACAGATCGTTAATTGTCAAAAAAATATTTATACCCCAATTTGACCTTTACTTCCTGTCCAAACCGGAAGTCAAAGTTTAATATTAAAATAATTTCTAAATTCAGTATTGTATTGTATTCAAATAAACTTTCTCGCGAGAACTTCAACCTTGAGACGTTAACATTTGACTTCTCCAACACTTCGAATTTATGACGTAACCATTTTTAACTTCAACCCGAACACCTTGTTTTTGTTATGATAAAAACTTATATCTGAGGTTAGGTGTTCAGGTATGCAAAAACAATTTGCCATTCCTATTGTTTTGTTCGGTTTTTAGGTGTTCAGTATGCGCCTGAGAACACACTATTATGTTATTATTCGGTTTTTTTTTTTTTTTTTTCTTTTTATTTCTTCTTCTTCTTCTTCTTCTTCTTTTCCGGATCGATTGTCTACAAAAAAAACACATAACTTGCAAACTTTACATATGAACTTAAGAAACTTGTGGCATATACTTAGAACATAACACGTAGATGAAACATAATTTGTTACGTCATTATTAGGTCATCAGATATCGAATTTTCGATAAATCAAAAAGATATTAGCTAAAACGTTTCGCAATTTACGTTGCATGAATCAAGCAGCTACATGTATACGCTGGCGTCTGCACGATCTTTAGTTACAATGGAGCTCCATGTAACACAATCGACGCTGTTAGTGTTAGGATCTTGGAATTCGTGTGAAAATGGATTGCCAACGATCTTTGGTTACAATGGAGCTCCATGTACAATCGAATCAACGCGCACTGTTTGTTACAGTGTGTTACTGTATTTCGATCAGTACAAATGGGACTGCCTTAACACAGATACAGTCACTAAAGCGGTGGTATCTTGAATTTAATTTTTAAGAAGGGATTTCCTGTATTTATCTTCGTGTTTTTATAGAAGAAAGGCCATTTCTTTAGAGGGACTACAAGAGTTCGTCGTTGGCATTGTACCTGTTTAACTTAACGTTACTCGTTAAGTTGAGGCCTACGTAAGGGCTACGTGAACATACTTTGGACAGTAAACAACTTCCAGTTTTCCTAACAAAATATGAACAGATGTCAAAATGTATTTAGAATATATAAATAAGGATAGGAAAATTCAGTTGTTAAGGTTATGGCAATTTTTCAGAAAGAATTTTATGCCATATTTTTGGTAATTTTATTGTAATAACTCAAAAATCTTCAGTTTGTGCACAAATTAACATTAACATCTAAGTGATTTACTGCATTCACAATTTTTGTACCATTGTACACAAACGCTAATTGTCAAAAGAATATTTACAAAAAGATGACCCTAATTTGGTCATTTTTCCTATCCAAACCGGAAGTCAAAGTTTAATATTAAAAAAAAAAACCATCTCAACAAACCACAAGAGGTAAATTCACAATTTTTGTGCAACACCATTGTACAGACCGATTTGACCTTACTTCCTATTGTCCAAACCGGAAGTCAAAAGTTTAATATAAAAAATCATATCTCAACAACCACAACAGGTAAATGGACATTCTTTTGCGCTATTGTATAGATTGTTAATGGTGTCGAAAAATATTTACAAAAACATGACCCCAATTTGACCTTACTTCCTGTCCAAACCGGAAGTCAAAGTTTAACATTAAAAAATATTCATATCTCAACAACCACTGAGAGAGGTAAATTCACAATTTTTGTACCATTGTACAGATCGTTAATTGTCAAAAATATTTACAAAAAGGTGACCCCAAATTCTGACCTTACTTCCTGTCCAAAAAGAGTCAAAGTTTAATATTTACAAAAATAATATCTCAACAACCACAAGAGTGTAAATTCAAAAATTTTTGTACCATTATGTTACAGATTGTTACAATTGTCGAAAAATATTTACACAAAATTGACCCCTAATTTGTTGACCTTACTTCCTGTCCAAACCGGAAGTCAAAGTTTTAACATTAAAAAAAATCATATCTCAACAACCACAAGAGGTAAATTCACAATTTTGTACCATTGTACAGACTCGTTAATTGTCAAAAAATATTTACAAAAAGGTGACCCCAATTTGACTGCCATTTCCTGTCAAACCGGAAGTCAAAGGTTTTAATATTTACAAAAATAATATCTCAACAACCACAAGAGGTAAATTCACAAATTTGGTACCATTATATACAGATCGTTAATTGTCAAAAATATTTAACATACCCCAATTTGACCTTACTTCCTGTCCAAAACCGGAGGGGAAAGTTTGTTATTTAAAAAAATCATATCTCAACAACCACAGGAGGTGAAATTGACATTTTTGTACCATTGTACATATTGTTAATTGTCAAAGAAAGTATTTACACAAAGGTGACCCCTAATTTGAACGACACTTACTTCCTGTCCAAACCGGAAGTCAAAGTTTAATATTAAAATAATTTCTAAATTCAGTATTGTATTGTATTCAAATAAACTTCATGAGAACTCTCAAACAGACGTTAACATTTGACTTCTCCAACACTTCGAATTGATGACGTAACCATTTTAACTTCAACCGAACACCTTGTTTTTGTTGTGACAAAAACTTATATCTAGTTTTTTTTTTTTTTCTTCTTCTTTTCCGGATAGATTGTCTACAAAAAATACATACTTGCAAACTTCACATGAACTTCAAACTTGGCATAGTACACATTTAGAACTTAACACGTAGATGAAACACGAGTTGTGACGTCATGATTAGGTCATCAGATATCGAATTACGATAAACCCAAAAATTTAATATTTAAAAAATCATATTCTCAACAACCACAGAGAGGTAAATTCAATAATTTTTTGTACCAGTATACCAGTCATTTAATTGTCAAAATATATTTACAAAAAAGGCATGACTAATTTGACCTTACTTCCTGTCCGGAAACCAAGTCAAGAATTTAATATTTAAAAAATCATAGTCTCAACAACCAGAATATTAGGTAAAATTCGACATTTTGGAACCATTATATAGATTCAGTAATGGTGTCGAAAAAATTTTACAAAAATGTGACCCTAATTTGAGCCTTAATTCCTGTCCGACCGAAGTCAAGAAGTTTAAATATTAGAAAAAATCATATCTCAACACAGCCACAAGAGGGAAATTCACAACTTGTATACCCATTGTACAGATCGTTAATTGTCAAAAAATATTTACAAAAGGTGACCCCTAATTTGACCTAACTTTCTGTGTCCAAACCTGAAATCAAAGTTTAATATTTAACAAAAATCATATCTCAACAACCACAAGAGGTAACCCATTCACAATTTGTGGTACCATTGTACCAGACTCGTTAATTGTTAAATACTATTTACAAAAGGTATTTTACCCCATTTGACCTTACTTCCTGTCCAAACCGGGAAGTCAAAGTTTAACTATTTAAAAATCATATCTCAACAACCACAAGAGATAAATTGAGATTTTTTTGCACCATTGTATAGATTATTAATTATCGAAAAAATATTTACACATAGGTGACCCCAATTTGACTTACTTCCTGTCCAAACTTGAAGTCAAAGTTTAATATTTAAAAAATCATATCTCATACCACAAAAGGTAAATTGATATTTTTAAACCATTGTACATAGATTGTTAATTGTCGAAAAAATATTTTTACACAAAAGGTGACCCCTAATATGACCTTTACTTCCTGTACAAACCCGAAGTCAATGTTTCATGTTTAAAAAAATCATCCACAAGAGGTAAATTCACAATCTTTGCACCATGGCAGTACAGGATCTGTTAATTGTCAAAAAATATTTAAATAAAGTTGACCCCAATTTGACCTTTACATCTCCCGAACACCTAGTGTTTGTTCAAACAAACACTTAAGCTCTAGTTTTTTTTATTTTTCTTCTCCTTCTTCTTCTTCTTCTTCTTCTTTTCCGGATCGATTGTCTACAAAAAAACACATACTTGCAAACTTCACATGAACTTGAAACTTGGCACATACTTAGAACATAACACGTAGATGAAACATAATTTGTCACGTCATTATTAAGGTCATCAGATATCGAATTTCGATCAATCATACTTTATTGAGTTAAAACGTTTTGATTACGTTTGCAAATGAAAGACTACACGGCTTTTTCCAACGCTAAAAAAGTGCCGCCCTCTGTTGGTGAATGTAAATCAGCTCTGGTCGTGCTCATTATGTATGCATGTTTAAAGGAGGAATTGAGTGTACGCTGTATGGATTGTCGCTCTCTATCCGGCAAAACGATTGTCTACAAAAACACACACGGTAAACTTACCAAACTTCACATGAACTTTGAAACTTGGCATATACTTAAACCCTAAACTTAACACATAGAAGAAACATAATTTGTGACGTCGCTTGATTAGGTCATCAGATATCCAATTACAATAAATCAAAGTTTAATATTTTAAAAAATCATATCTCAACAACCACAAAGGTAAATTCACAAATTTTTGTACCATTGTATAGATTTTGTTAATTATCAAAAAATATTTACAAAAGGTGACCCCAATTTGACCTTACTTCCTGTCCAAACCCGGAAGTCAAAGTTTAATGTTTAACAAAATCATATCTCCACAACCACAAGAGGTAAATGTGACATTTTGTATCATTGCTATAGATTGTTAATTGTCGAAAATATTTTACACAAAGGTGATCCCTAATTCTGACCTTTACTTCCCTGTCCAAACCCGGAAGTCAAAGTTTAATATTTAAAAAAAATCATATCTCAACAACTACAAGAGGTAAATTACAATTTTTGTACCATTGCACCAGATCGTTAATTGTCAAAAAATATTTACAAAAGAGTGACCTAATTTGACCTTAACTTCCTGTCCAAACCGGAAGTCAAAGTTTAATATTAATATAATTTCTAAATTCAGTATTGTATTGTATTCAAATAAACTTCTCGCGAACTTCAACAGACGTTAACATTTGACTTCTCCAACACTTCTGAATTTGACATGACGTAACCATTTTAACTTCAACCTGAACACCCCTTGTTTTTGTTGTGACAAAACTTATATCTAGTTTTTTTGTTTTTTGCTTCTCCTTCTACTTCTTCTTCTTCTTCTTTTCCGGACCGGATTGTTCATACAAAAAAACACATACTTGCAAACTTCATATGACTGATCTTGAAACTTGGCACATACTTAGAACATAACACGTCAGATGAAACATAATTTGTGACGTCATTATTAGGTCATCAGATATCGAATTTCGATCAATCATTCTTTATTGAATTAAAACGTTTTGATTACGTTGCAAATGACAGATCTACACGGCTTTTTCAACGCTAAAAAAGTGCGCCCTCTGTTGGTGAATGTAAAATCAGCTCTGGTCGTGCTTCATTATGTATGCATGTAAAAATCATATCGCAACAACCACAACAGGTAAATTGACAGTTTTTGCACCATTGTACAGATTGTTAATTGTCCAAAAAATATTTACACAAAGGTGACCCCAATTGTACTTTCCTGTCCAAACCGGAAGTCAAAAGTTTACATGTTTAAAAATCATAACCTCTCGAACAATCACAAACAGGTAAATTTGACAGTTTTTGCACCACTTGTAACACAGATTGTTATAATCATGTCAAAAATATTTACACAAAGGTGACCCCTAATTTGACCTTACTTCCTGTCCAAACCTGGAAGTCAATGTTTAATGTTTAAAAAATCATATCTCAACAATCACATAATAGGTAAATTGACAGTTTTGCACCATTGTAACAGATTGTTAATGGTGTCAAAAATATTTACAGGCCAAAGGTGGACCCTCTAATTCTGACCTTTACTTCCTGTCCAAAACCGAGGTCAAAGTTTAATGTTTAAAAATCATCATCTCCACAACCACAAGAGTGGTTAAATTGATATTTTTGTATCGTGTATAGATTGTTAATTGTCGAAAATAATTACATAAAGCAGTGATCCCATCGATTTGTTACTTCCTGTCCAAACCGAGTCAAAGTTTAATATTTAAAAATCATATCTCAACAACTACAAGAGGTAAATTCACGAATTTTTGTACCATTGCACAGATCGTTAATTGTCAAAAATATTTACAAAAAGGTGACCCAATTTGACCTTACTTCCCTGTCCAAACCGGAGAAGACAAGTTTAATCATTTAAAAATTCATATCTCCAACAACCACAAGGGTAGTGATTCACAATCTTTCCACTATTGTACAGATTGTTAATTGGTGTCAAAAATGTTTACAAAAACATGACTCAATTTGAACCTTTATATTTACCGTTCTAAACCGGAAGTCAAGGATTTAATATTAAAAACAAATAATGATGCAAAAGTCTTCTTTTAAAAACATTCTGACGTTTCGTCATCACTGCCCTGAGCAAAACTCCGAACACCTATGTGTTTTACAGCCATTATCGCACAAATTTCACACAAATCTGGTTTTCTTTTTCTTCTTCCTTTTCCGGATAGATGGTGTCTACAAAAATACATACTGCCTGTAAACTTCACATGAACTTCAAACTTGGCATATACTTAGAACATAACACGTAGATGAAACTAGAGTTGTAATAACGTCATGATTAGGTCATCGAGATATCGATTTTCGATAGATCAAACTAATATCTAAAAACGTTTCACTTACGTTTCACCCTCTGTTGGTGAATCTAAATCAGCTCTGGTCGTGCTTATTATGTATGCATGTTTAAGGAACTGAGCATTTACGCTTCGAATATGCAATTCGACTCGGACTATCGTGACCCCTGAAAAAATTGTGTTTCTGATCAATTCGTTTCGCCATAATGTATTATGTGATTGACTAAAATCCTTTTAGTTTTTTTTTTTTTAACATCAGCATAATCTATTTTATTCCTGGAAAAAAGGTCACTTTATTAATAGCTCTTTTCGAGGTCGTTGAATCGATTAACTGCCACATGTTTCAAACAGTTGGATTGCATCATGGAGGTGCGGAGAGAAACCCTTCCCACAAAAAGCGAGTTTTTCACTATTTTTCTGAATTTTTCCTATCCACCTAGTGCATGTTTCATCGTTGAAAACCAGACGTTATGCACACCCTTAATTGGAGGAGTAAGTCCTGGGCAATGACAAATTTACGAGAATCTTTTGATTTAAAAATTAGCATTTTAACCGGCTTCAGACATATTAGATGTGTTGTAACGCGTTGGTTGATGCATGGCATGCATGAGGTTGATGACAGCGCAGTCAGTAATGTGTACGGTATGGGCGCCAGTGAATGGCAGTACTAGTACTTTAAACGATTGGAAGGACTAATTTAGCGGGTACCCGGTTTTATGTAAACAAAAGTAATGCTTAAGAAATTACGTGGGTTTTCCTCCATGACTCTTTTGAAATACTTAGACTAGTGCCTGTAAAATAGTCTGTAACAAGTTAGGAGAGTGAAGCTCAGGTGCATGAGTACAATTAGTTAAATTTAAAAAAAATTATGTTAACGTTAGATGTGGTTAATCGGATGTGAGTCAGTGTAATAATATTCTAATGTTAGCTCTGTGAAATTAAAATAATTGATTAATTTAAACAAACAAATAAATAGTCTGAACAGTGAACAACAATATTTAAGGGCTGAAAACATTTAAAAAGCGATTAGTAGTAGTACAGCTGGACATGTTCATTACCAATGTCATGCATGCATACTATACTACTCCTTCTGTACTTGCTGTAAATTATGTATAATGCAAATATTCTCCGACAAGTCCAGAGTTGTAGCAAAGGTACATTTTAAAATAATTTTGGTTGACACTAATAATATTTACAACAACAATCATGACATTTAGGAAAACTCAGTGTAGCTTTGCATGGTGAAGAAGATAAATAAGAATATTTTAGAGTGACACCATGTGGAATACGCTAGTGAGTATAGTATTAGTTCTGAAAAGAAGTAGAGGCCACAACTTGACATTTTAACTCATTATGCTCTGATCACGTCCCTCAGGATTTACTACTACCAATAGAATTTCACACGTAGGTGTCACCGTAATTAGTCTTGCTTAATCATGAAATTTAACAAGTATCATTTATGATACTTTTTCAGATTTGTGATCACATGAAATCATGAAATTGGTTTTGAATAACAACAAAATAAAACATACCTTATTTTGGGTTTAATTTCTTTCTTTCACAGCTAATCTTCCTAGATGGAACTCCCTCCAATTTCTGGTGTGTGGCGATGGTTTTGATCACTGTATGGGAACATTGCAAACAGTAGGATATAGCTGCAAAGGTAAAGAGATTATGTCATATTAGGAGTAACAGTCCGGCAATGGGTTGAGAAATGAATAGACTTTACAGATACTTTTATTGTTTTAAAGTAGCAAAACTCTTTGTATGTAAAAAACCGTGCACCATGTATATACAAAGGGAAGTTACAACAACGGTAAATCTAAAACCTCTAAATCAATCATCAAATGATTTGGTTTCATGTTAGAGAAAAAGAGGAATCGTTGTTCAAAACAGGAAAAAACGGCCATGTAACTGATTTTGCTTATATTTTTACAAGGATGTGTTAGTACCATAATTACCACCAATGTTGTATAATATTCCCTTTATTTTACCATTCCCTTTATTTTATATTGCATTTTTAGAATACATGGACCCCCAATGTAAAATGTGGGCAATAAGGCCCTGAACTATTTGACCGATGAAAGATTTTCTAGAGATTTTGATGTACTACAATGAAAAACCACAAATGATACACGAGGTAGTGCATCCCATGTGTATGTATACATACATGTACATATGTGTAAACAATGTTTTTTTCTTATTTTTGACAGATCTTTATGCATGCCCTTATTCTGGTATTGTGGCCAGGTGGTGATGGCACCTGCATGATGCTTAACAACTTTGCAGAGGATCTTTCATTCCGTGAACTTCACGTCCTGCAATGTTGAATTCAGTATGTACCAACTTGCACGCATATGGCACCTCCAGTGAGACCAATTTCTACTTTATACATGCATAAATGTAGCTTTGGGGCCAATGTTGATTCCAGAGAAACTCTCAGTAAATTCAGTAAATTCAGTAAATCCAGGGTACAATGTCTGTGTCAAAACAAGCATGGAGTCAAAGAGTTGAACAATTTGTAATATCTTAAGGAGTGTAGGGCTGAACAATACATCCAAACTATTATTGCGCGGGATTTCTAAAAAGAGGATATTGAATGATAAATCTGATGTCATACGCAATATCTGCAAACATTTCGAACTAAACCTGTCCCCAATCAGTGCACTATGACATTTCAAGGTTAATCGTCCTTTTGGGGCTAAACACTGTTCATCAGTACATCATTGTTACATTCAAAATATTCTTGAAAATATTTTTCTGTGTACTCACCTATTTATCAGTGCTTATGGTTTATAGTTACACCCATGAACTTGTTTTGGTGTGGGTTAAGGTGAAACAACTTTTGTGGTATCAAAAACGCGTAAGCATCTTAATGTGATTAAACCTATTGCATGTAGCCGGTTAATTTATTATGTATTATTTGAAAATAAAAAGTTTTATGCACTCTTCAGTGCCAAAGCAAGGGTGTGTATCGCATAAAGACTTTTGCAGACTAGACTGAGTTAAACAAAGAACCAGATACAGCATGGACATGAATATAAAGATTGTACCCATCTCTACAAACATTTCAAAAAATTAACGTATGACAATGTTGCCAGAGAAAATATTATAATGATTCCTTTTTAAAATTACTATTTTTGTCATAGTAAAAACAAAACAACTGAAAGTTAGGAAAAGAAAATTGAAATAAATGTAAGAAGATGTGAATCCAAAAGTACTCCCATGACTTAGTTTATTGTATGTGTAAAACTGTACCGTAGAACATTGCTGTAAAAGGAAGTTACAACAATGGTAAAATCTAAAAACCTATAAATCAACTCATGGACCGACCCCAAAGTGTAAAGTGTAACACAGGCCCTAGTTCTAACTTGACCAATGAAAAGAATTTTCTAGATATTTCATGTAACAATGAAGAACTGTTCATTAACGTGAATGTATGTGTATGTAAAATACATGTACTCAACGTGTGTGTTGTAACCTATTGTGATTATTACTGTGCTCAATATTGGCGCGATTTGCTTGGTATGTGTGTATCGATACATACGATACACGCATACACGCTAAATACGACTATGCACCCACATGATGCAAACTAGTCGTGCACATGTATGCGATTCCATGGCTACGAAACCTGTATTGTTTAGGACTGAAAAAGTCGTTTTATATTGAAAATGTCTGCTCATTGCCCACGAATCAAACAAGCTAAAAAGATATGCGGAAATATGTGGTTTCTACAATGAATGCGTCTTCATTTTCCAATTAAAAATTCCAATCTATAAAAAGAAAAAAATGCTAAGGTTTAGTATAATTTTGTTATTATTTTTTTTTTGCTATAGCAGTACTGGCATTTCAGTCCAAGAGAAGGGTGTGTAACATCTTTCAATCCATGTCAGTTAAACATTTATTTAAATCTAAGCCCTTACTCCCTATTTTCCAACATCTTGCAACTTCAGATATGCAGAAATTGATGCTGGGTGTGATTTTTTGACATAATGAAGCACCAGTCGTCAGCTCGATGGAATTAGTAATTTGGGCCTCTTTATACTTTTATTGCTTATGTTTGCCCTCTCCCTTCCCTAGTTCTTGGATTCTATAGTGCTGCAATGATAGACAAAAGAATTTTAGAAAACAAATGTGTTGGTTCATCACGCAGTGGCAGTATGCCATCACCAAGAACTTGGGGGAGAAGACGGCAGACATTTATTCAAAATTAAACCGGATTCCAATGACAACCCCTGAATGTCACCCATTCTGAAATGTCACCTAAATCGTACATACAGAGCATAATTTATTATTATAAATGCAGATTGATTCTGTTTTGTTGTCAACAAAGCGATCACATGGTTGGGTTCATTTGACTGAAGTCATTTCACTTGTTACATTAATAAAGACCATGTACACTGAATTTCTAGATTGGTTACAAGTAGGTTAAACAGGTCAACAAAGTGGTTTCAATCTATTATTTGGGGGTGTGGGAGTGTGTAACCACAAAAGACAAAGTCATGTAAACCCAACAGACAGTTAAAATTTACAAGCACCCATACAACTCTTTTCGATTGTTTCAAATGTCTCAACAATTTATGTGCAATAAAATGGCATCTGATATTTAGGTTGTAATTCTGTAATATGGATGCAGCTACCAGTACATTTTGCCAATCATGTGTACAACCTTGAAAATGTAAAAATCAATGTAAATTTGTTTCAAAATTTATATACAATTATTTTTAATTATTTGCAGTATAGGTGAAAACAAAAGACAGAGTTATAAGCATGTCACAATAAGGAGATGCTTGATTACCTTTGTCTTCTCCTCCCGAACACCTAGTGTTTGTTCTACAACAAACTTTAAGCTCTAGTTAGGTGTTCGGGTATGTATAACCGAAGCTTCTACCTATTGTTTTGTTCGTTTTTTTGACTTACGTTTTTTTTCTTCTTCCTTCTTTTCCGGATAGATTGTCTGCAAAAATACATACTTGGTAAACTTCACATGAACTTCAAACCTTGCATATACTTTAGAACATAACACGTAGATGAAACTAGAGTTGTAAATCGTCATGATTAGTTAATCAGATATCGATTTTCGATAGATCAAACTAATATCTAAAACGTTTCACCTTCTTGCGTTTCACCCTCTTGAGTGAATCGTAAATCAGCTCTGGTCGTGCTCATTATGTATGCATGTTTAAGGAATTGAGCATTTACGCTTCGAAATGCAATTGACTTTGGCAACTATCGTGACCCTGAAAAGATCATTGTGTTTCTGATCAATTTGTTTCGCATAATGTATTATGTGATTGACTAAAACTCCTTTTTAGTTTTTTTATGTCAGCATAATCTATTTCCATTCTGAAAAAGGTCCACTTTATTACAGCTCTTTTCGAGGTCGTTGAATCTGATTAATCCGTTGCTGCCACACATGTTTCAACAGTTGGGTGCATGCAGATCTGCGGAGAAAAACCAGCTTCCACAAAAGCGAGTTTTTCACTATTTTCTGACATTTTTTCCTATCACCAGTGCATGTTTCATCGTTGAAAACAGACATTATTATGCACTTAATTGGAGGTAAGTCTGGGCAATGATAAATTTACGAGAATCTCTTTGATTTAAATAAACATTTTAACCGGCTTCAGACATGTCAGATGTGTTGTAACAAGCATTGGTTGCAGTCGCCTATTGCCAGCATGTGCATAGGTTAGATGACAAAGTCAGTCAGGTAATGTGTACGGTATGGGCATGATGAATGGTACTACTACTAGTACACTTTAAACGTTGGGACTAATTTAGCGGGGCAACGGCCGGGTTTTATGTAAACAAAGTATGTAAAATTATTACGTGGGTTTTTCCTCCATGACTCTTTTGAAATACTCTAGAAACTAGTGCCTAGTGGTGGTAAATAGTCTGTGTAACGTTAGGAGTGTGAAGCCTATAGGCATGAGTACAATTAGTTAAATTTAAAAAAAAAAAAAATTATGCTAACGTTAGATGTGCATCAATAGGATGTACTTTGATGTAATAATATCTAATGATGTTAGCTCTGTGAGATTAAAATAATTGATTAATTTAAACAAAGCAAATAAATAGTCTGAACAGTGGACAACAATGTTTAAGGGCTGAAAACATTAACAAACATTAGTACAGCTGGTTGTGTCTACCAATGTCATGCATGCATGTATTAATACATACAGGTACTTTGTAAAGATATATGTCACAATATTCTCCGACAAGTCATCAGAGTTTATTAGCAAGGTACAGTGCTTAAATAATTTTGAATTCGACACTAATAATATTTACAAAAGAAACAATGCATGACATTTGAGAGGAAACTTTGTAGCTTTGCATGGTGAAAGAAGATAAGTAAGACTAATTGCGGTGACACCATGTGGAATACCGCTAGTGAGTAAAATTAGTTCTGAAAAGAAGTAGAGGTTACAACCCACACATTTTGATCAGTATACTCTGATTGTCCCTCAGGTTTACTACTCAATAGAGAAAATTTCACATGGTGTCACCGTAAATTATTCTTGTTAAACTCATGTAACAAGTATATCATTTATGATACTTTTCAGAACTATGATCATGAAATCATGAATGATTTTGAATACAACAAAATAACAACATGCTTATTTTGAGTTTAACTTTCTATTTACAACTGATCTTCCTAGATGGAACCTCCCTCAATTCTGACTTGCAAGTGGCGATGGTTTGAGTCACTGTATGGGGAAACATTACAAACAGTAGGATTAGGCTGCAAAGGTAAGAGAGATTGTATGTCATATTAAGGAAACAGTCCGGCAATGGGGTTAGAAATGAACAGACTTTACAGATACTTTTATTGTTTTATCCCAAACTCTTTGTATGTGTAAAACCAGGTACTATGGAAATTTTGCTGTGATAGGAGAAGTTACAACAACGGTTGAAATCTAAAAACCTATAAATCAATCATCCTGAGAAATGATTTGGTTTTCATGTTAGAGAAAAGAGGGAATCGTTATCAAAAACGGGAAAAAACATGTAACAGGTTTTGTTTATATTTTTTACAAAAGATGTGTTAACTACCATATACCAATGTTGTACATTCCTTTATTTTTATATTGCATTTTTAGATACATGGACCCCAAAATGTAAGTAAATAAGGATTCTCAACTATTTGGACCGATTTAAAGATTTTCTAGAGATTTGATGTAACAATGAAAAACCACAAATGATACACGAGTAGTACATCCCATGTGTATAGCCTGTATTCATACATGTACGTAATAATAAAGCAATGTTTTCTTATTTTGCGACAGATCTTTATGTGCATGCCCTTATTCCTGGTATTGTGGTGGTGGTTTACACTTTCATGATGCTGCTTTTAACGCTTTTGCAGAGGATCTTCCTGCATTCCAGCTGAGACTTCACGTGCCATGCTTAATTCAGTATGTACCAGCTGCCACCTTATGGCACCTCAGTAGACCAATTTCTACTTTATACCATATGGCATATAAATGTAGCTTTGGGTAATATTTGATTCCAGAAGAAACTTGCAGTAAATTCAGTAAATTCAGTAAATCCAGGAATTACAAGCTGTCTGTGGCCAAAACAGCATGGAATCAAGGAGTTGAACAATTGTAACATCTTGGAGGTGTAGGAAAAACTGAACAATATCCGTACCTATTGCGCAGGATTTCTGTAAAAAGAAGGATGTGAATGATAAATCTGATGTCGCGTACATCTACCCAACATATTTGAATCTAGAGGTTAACCTAATGTCCTAAATCAATGCACTATGACATTTCTGGGTTAATCGTCCTTTGGAGCTAAACACTGTTCATCAGTACATCATTGTTGACATCATTCAAAATATTCTTGAAAATATTTTCAATGTGTACCAGCTAGGCCCAACTATCAGTGCTGCTTAGTTTATAGTTATACCCACTTGAACTTGTTTTGTGTGGGCTGGGTGGTGAAACGCTTTTGTGGTGTCAACGTAAGCACTGTACCGGTCAAATGGAATCTTCACATACCCCCTCGACCTCGTTTCAAGATTCGACGCCGTTTCGACGTCGAATCTTCAGGGTCAAACAAAATGGGTAAAAAATTTATGGGTGGAAACTTGACCGTAATTATTTTTGGGAGGTGTGTGAATCTTGGATACCTAAAGTTTTCAAAGAAGGTGAATTTTTTGCCTAAAAAAAAGTACATGTGTGTGGGGGAAACCTTGTCGAAAAATCCTCATTAATAACGATGGAAGTATCCGACGAACTTGAAACCAACTAATGCGTCAAAACGGAACTAAAACAAATAACTGACTAGTATTTTCCGTTTGTCAGTTCGAGATCTCGATAAGGTTCGGTATGTATAGTAGCCTGAAGGTGCCTTTTGCGTTAGCCACTCACATTAATCTCAAAGAAGCTAATTACCTGGATGTTTGCTTTGTATCATATCAGCGTGTTTCCACAGCACATTATGACAGCATCTCGCATCCTCCTAATAGTATTTCTATGGTATCAGCATATACTGTCTGTTGCCGTGTCATAGAAATACATTGCGACAACCATTGTATCATATCGGCGTACTTTCCAACACGCGCTACGCCATTGGCTTCATTCGCATCCTCTGGCTTAGTATTTTATGGTATCAGCAGACTCGTCTGCTGCGTTATGGAAACCATTGCATTGCATGACTCGTGATGTAAACCCAACCCGACTTCAGTAAACAGTCACAGGGTGTGTGGGAAAAACGAAAGTAGACGGGTAAATATCTTGGAACTTTTTGATTATTTGGATTCCATTGAGTTTACCTACCAAGCTTGTATAAATTAAAAGATCTTTACCCATTTTACTTTTGTATATTTTTTCAATGATACGATAGCTGGTGTTGGGGAAATATGAGCACGGTGTGCCCTCTTCGCTCTGGATACCAATAGTGATATCACTGCGAGCAAGCAGAGACCCTGATCAGGTGTTGCAGCTAGGACTTGGGCAAACTACGCTGAAATGGTAACGCGTTAATGTTAGAAGTGCTTTGAAAATGATGTCGAAGATTAATAATTTTCATAAAAAACGTAGACTTATTGGGTCATGCGTGAATGGTGATCCTGGAAAATTCGATCACTGTTATAATTCCAAGTTAGTGTAAAATTCGAATTTGGCGTAAATGTTGCTTGGTTTCTGAGTAATACTCAACATTAACGTTAGAGATATGTAATGTGTGGGCCGTATACGTTAGAGACGCTTAAGGTTACTAGGCCTATATATCCATAACGTTAGGCCCAAACTATACGTTTAGTATGTACCTAACGTTACCTCGTTAGTACTTGTGAAATAAAGGCCGGTTAATTTAATTATGGCTCTGGGCCAACATTTTAGAATTTTTGTCACAACCCAGTTCGTTTCATAACAACATTACACATGCATGTTTACCAGAGCGGGAATTTTTATATGTGATGACAATAAATAAATGTCTGTCAACAAGAAATGAACAACGACAATGAAAGAAAAAAAGGGCCTGTAAGTTGGAATTGAGCTACACAACGAATATAATTACAAGTTAAGGACCTAAGCTAATACCTACATGGTTTGACAGGTTTATTAGCAATAAAACAGAAAAAATAGTTCAGTCTCATAATATTTGCTTCTGACTGCCACATGATACCTTTTTGTCAACAACAACGGTGAGATCCCTTTTTTTCCATGGAAAAGCGGAGTGTTTATTATAGGGCAGAGAGAAACGTCTTCAAACGTTTTTTATATCTTTTTTTTTTGTTTTCAATTCTTGAGAAGGAAAGAAAGGGAAGCAAACAGACATTTTAAAGTTGTGCATCATATTTATTTCTACTCTCAGCCTGTACACTTTTTATTTCATATGTGCTGTTAAGATAAAAGCTACCATAACACAAACAAATGTAACATCATACAAGAAATATAACAGAAGAGTAACAAAATAGAAAATGATGATGGTACAAAGGGAGAAAAAGGGTACCTGACTTTACTTTACTTTTGACTGATTTGAAGTACACGTGTGTCATAAAAGAAGGAACCAAAAAACTTGTTTTCTCTTTGGTGAATCTTCACCTAAAAAAAATTTAGCTGAGGTGAATCTTCACCTAAAAATGGCCGTGGTGAATCTTCACCCGAATTTTTTAGTAATTGAATCTTGACCTGATTTTTATTGGGCGAATTGGTAGATCTTTGCCCTAAAAATATTGCATGCAGGTGACATCTTGACCTTAAAAAAATTCATATAAAAAGTTGAGAAGTAAATGGGGTGAAACGCCGAGGGGGCGTGTGAAGAAGATGTACATTTGATGCTGCATTAATGTGAGTTAAAACTTGCATGTGGAATTAATTTATGATGTATTATTTGAAAATAAACGGTTTTTATACACTGATTTCAGTACCTGAAAGTTATGTTTGCATAAAGACTGCAGAACTAGACTGAGGTAAACAAAGACAGATATGACATGTGAATATAAGATTACTACCATCTCTACCAAACATTTCACCAATTTAACATGTGACACGCTATTGCCAGAGAAATTATTATGGGGCTGTGATTCCTTTTTTAAAATTATTACTATTTTGCTTGATAGTCAAAACAAAACAACTGAAAAGCTAGGAAAAAGAAAATTGAAATAATAAAATGTAAGAAGATGCATGAATCCAAAGTACTCCCATGACTTATTTGTTATGTGTAAAACTGTTCTTACCATGAAATTGCATGTAAAGGGAAGTTACAACAATGGTAAATCTAAACCTATACCTACTCATCAATCAACTATGGACCCCAAGTGTAGTGTAGTAACATGGGTCCTTTGAAATTGCTTGACCAACTGAAAGATTTTCTAGATATTTGACAAATAATGAAGAACTGTTCGTTAACGTGAATGTGTATTGTACGTAAAAATACATGTACTCAACGTGTGTGTGTATGTACTGTAGATTATTACTGTATATAATGTTGGCGCGATTGTATGTATATGTGCACGGTGCCACATACGTACACGCGCCACCTATACAAACGACAAATACCACACACATGATGTAAGACCTAGTCGCGCACTGTGTGTGAATTCACGTAATAGCACGCGTAACCTGTATTTTAGGACTGAAAAGTCGTTTATATTGAAAATTTCTGTCATTGCTCACGAATCAAACAAGCTAAAAGATATGAAATAATGTAGTTTCTAAATGAATGCGTCTTCATTTCTTTCCAATTAAAAATTCCAATCTATAAAAAAGAAGAAAAAACTGGAAGGTTTAGTATAATTTGTTATTATTTTTGTTATAGTAGTATCATGGCATTTCAGTCCCGGTCAAGAGAAGGGGTGTAACTTTCCAATCCATGTCAGTTAAACATTTATTTAAATCTAAGCCCTTACCCTATTTTTCAACATCTTGCAACCTTCAGATATGCAGAATTGATGCTGGGTGTGATTTTTGACATAATGAAGCACCAGTCGTCAAGTCATGTGGAATTGCAATTTGGGCCCCTTATACTTTTGTTAGTTTGTTTGCTCCTCTCCTTCCCTAGTTCTTGGGTTCTATAGTGCTGCAATGATGAACCAAAAAATTTTTAGAAAACAAATGTGTTGGTTCATCACCAGTGGCAGTATGCATCACCAAGGAAACTTAGAGGGGAGGGCAGACATTTTATTCCAAAATTACCGATTCCAATGACAACCTCTGAATGTCACCCTAGGCTTCAAGAACTGTCATCTAAATCGTACATACAGAACGTACATTTATTATAGTAAATGCAGATTGATTCTGTTTTGTTGTCAACAAAGGATCATGGTTTGGGTTCTATTTACACTGAAGTCATTTCACTTGTTACATGTGTAAGACCATGCACACTAATTTTCTAGATTGGTTACAGAAGTAGGTTAAACAGGTCAACAAAGTGGTTTCAATCGATATTGTGGGGAAGTGTGGGGTGTGTAAAACCACAAAAGTCAGAATCATGAAACCCAACAGACAGTTAAAATTTACAAGCACCCATAACAACTTCTTTGATTATTTCAATGTCTAACAATTTATGTACAAAATGGCATCTGATATTTGAGGTTGTAATTCTGTAATATGGATGCAGCTACAGACATTTTGGCCAATCATGTGTACAACCTTGAAAATGTAAAATCAATGTAGAATTTGTTTTCAAATTTTATGAATTATTTTTAATTATTTGCATGTATAGGTGAAAAACAAAAGACAGTTTATAAGCATGTCAAGCAATAAGGAGATGCTTGATTACCTTGCTCCTCCCTGAACAATTCCTAGTGTTTGTTCAAACAAACACTTAAGCTCTAGGTTTTTTTTTCTTCTTCTTCTTCTTTCTTCTTCTCCGGATAGATTGTCTACAAAAACACATACTTGCAAACTTCACATGAACTTGAAACTTGGCATGTACTTAGAACTTAACAAGTAGATGGAAACACGAGTTGCAGTGACCCTTAGATTTGACCTTACTTCCTGTCCAAAGCCAGGAAGGGTCAAAATTTAATATTTAAAAATCATATCTCAACTTAACCACAAGAGGTGAAATTGACATTTATTGTACCATTGTATAGATTGTTAATTGTCGAAAAAATATTTACACAAGAGGTGACCACACTTGACCTTACACTTCCTTGTCCAAAACCGGAGTCAAAGTTTAATATTTAAAAAAATCATATCTCAACAACCACAACAGGTAAATTCACAATTCTTGCAACCATTGTACAGATTGTTAATTGTCAACAAATATTTACAACAAAGGTGACCCCTGATTCTGAGCATTACTTCCTGTCCAAACCGGAAGTCAAAGTTTAATATTGAAAAAATCATATCTCAACAACCACAATAGGTAAATTGAAAATTTTTTTGCACCATTGTATAGATTGTTAATTAGTCAAAAAAATATTTTACAATAAAGGTGACCCCAAATTGTGACTCCTTACTTCCTGTCCAAACCGGGAAGTCAAAGTTTAATATTTAAAAAAAATCAAGTATCTCCAACAACCACAACAGGTAAATTCAGTTTTTGCGCCATTGTACAGATTGATAATTGTCCAAAAAATATTTATACCCCAATTTGACCGCTTAGCTCTGTGTCCAAACCGGAAGTCAAAAGTTTAATATTTAAAAATCATATCTCCAACAACCACAGGAGGTAAATTGACATTTTTTGTACCATTGTACAGATTGTTAATTGTCAAAAGTATTTACCAAAAGGTGACCCCTAGTTGACCTTACTTCCTGTCAAAACTGGAAGTCAAAGTTTAATATTAAAATAATTTCTAGAATTCAGTATTGTATTGTATTCTAAATAAACTTTCCTCGCGAGAACTTCAACAGACGTTAACATTTGACTTCAACACTTCGAATTGATGACGTAACGCATTTTAACTTCAACCGAACACCTTGTTTTTTGTTGTGACAAAAACTTATATCTAGTTGCTTGCTCTCTTCTTCTCCTATACTCATGTTTGTCCGCAAAAAACACATACTCTGCAAACTTCACATGAACTTGAATCTTGGCATGTACTTAAAACTTAACAAAGTAGATGAAACATACGAGTTGTAGAGTGACCTCCAATTTGACCTTATTTCCTGTCCAAACCGGAAGTCAAGTTTTAATATTGAAAAAAATCATATCTCAACAACCACAAGAGGTAAATTCACAATTTTTGTACCATTGTACAGTTCGTTAATTGTCAATAAATATTTACAAAAAGATGACCCCAATTTGACCTTACTTCCTATCCAAACCGGAAGTCAAAGTTTAATATTTAAAAAAAAATCATATCAACAACCACAAGAGGTAAATTCACAGTTTTTGCACTAACCTTGTAACAGATTGTTAACGTGACCCCAATTTGACCTTTACTTCCTGTCTAAACCGGAAGTCACAGTTTAATATTAAAAAAAATAATAATGAAGTTTCTTTAAAAACATTCCTGATGTCATCATCATTGCCCTGACAAAGAAACTTCGCCGAACACCTATGTGTTTGTAATATCACAAACACTGCCGTCTAGTAAGGTTTTTATTTTTGTTTATTTAATATTTATTGATTTAATGTGTGTTTATAATTTATTTTGAATGGTGATATAAAATAAAACATAAAACAGAAACATAATTTTCCCTCACTAAAGTAGACCAGAAACAAATATCAGCACCTTTATTGAGATAATGAAACAGTCAAGATCATGGAGGAAGGGAAGACGTCACATGTAACTTTGTCTCATTCCATTGTAAAACATTGTTCTAAAAGGATAATTTTGTAAAGTTGCATACCTTTTTCTGAAGTTACATCAATCCATCATCCTGATAATAACATATGAGAGCATTTCTAAGTTATGTGTGTGTGTTTGTTAGCATGACCCTTTATTCTTTTGTCCCTCTTTGAAAACATTTAATATTGTTTTTTACATGATTCGTTTATATTTCAGATCAACGGTATCCATTTGTGCTTTACTGCTACAAAGGTGTGTAGCAGAGAGTTCTGTCTAACTTTTGTGGATCTAATGGCCAGCATTTGAAGTTTATCCATCTACATCAAAGGAGTTAATGTATGATTCAAACTGCATTTTATATACAGGACTCCCTCCATCTGTGGCAGTCTTTACCTCCTCAAGGAATTGTTTTTTCAGGACCTCAAGACACATCTAGGTCTTTCTAGGAATTTCTTTAACATGTTAGAACACAAATAGTACTGAGGAATTCTTATTTATTTTTGACTGAAAGGACCCAAACATCCTCAACAAATGTAGTTATAAAAGCATATATCTGTTACAGGATCTAGTAAAATGTATATTGCGTCAACAGTGAGACTCCTAACAGTTAGCCACTATAAACATAGTAAACCATACCCCCAATCTTCATTGCATGGGTGTGTAGCCAGAATACATTTTGCCAGATCACCCAATTAAAGTTCCTATTTATGTAGGTTGCTCGCATTGGGATAGTACTGACCATCAATCCCATAAACACAATTGGTTAAACAGACAGTATCGTCACGATCAGAGCAGATTCTTTCTACAAACAGGGCATGGAATTGGTGTCCTAGTTTAAGAGAACATAGTGACTGGAAAATTACTGGCTCATTTATACGCGGCAGCAACGCGAATATGACCTTATCATAGTAGTATTATATTCAGTCACTGAGTTAAACTAGAACTTGAACTCTGATTCCATCCCCATTGATCGTAGAAAGATATTGCCACATTTAAAGAATAACTTTAAAATGACTATTTATGAAAATGTATTTTCAACAGTTAATGACAAATAAATACAAATACATGTAACAATCAGAAGACTCATTTCAGTATTGTTTGTTTCTTTTTAATTTACAGTTATCCCTTCAAATTACGTTGCCATGTTGTCTCTTCCCTAATAGTATTGTTTTAAAAACTGAACCAAACATTTGGGAATATTATAACACTTGATTGAATTTATCAGTTGTATTGTACAAGACCTGCACACACCCTCACCTCGGGAGGAAAATGTAATGTCAATCAAGCTGTGAATGATACAGTATTTTATTTCTTTTTTCTTTTACTTTATGGGCAATCCAATTTCAGGGTAACAGTTTTCGGAATGCTCCCTTGACAAAAAGGTTTTCAGACACTTTGAGTTTAATTTAAATACAAAATCAATTAGAATTTGGACGTATGTATTTTAACTTATGTATTTTATTCTCTTTTCTTTTTATTATTTTATCCAACTTAATTAAATTTACTTTTTGCAAATGGAATAGTATGTGTAAAATTTTAAACTTTAAAAGCATCAATAAATTTCCACTACATGATTGCTTAATAAACAATGTGGCAAAAAAGGGTCTAGGACAAACAAAATGGTTGGTAATTTTTTTTCCAAAATTGTTAGGTGTGTTACTTCTTAAATATTGGTTTTGGTTAGCCTAATTGAAAATTTCTAAATGGTCAGTGAATTTTGTTTTCATTTTAATTTATGTAATAACCAAATAATATGTTTTCATTATCATTAATAAATAAATTAAAAGATTAAGGCCTAAACATTTTCAGCATTATTTCAGATGCAGAAATTTAAAAACTTACCACATAGTTAGGACCTTATACGTACAGTTGTATCCTAGTTTGTGAGGTCTGCTGGTTTAAGGCATCAGATACTCGAATTGACTAAATCAAAGTTTAATATTTCAAAAAATCATATCCTCATGAAGCTACCAAAAGATATTTTCACAATCTTTGCCCCTCATCTTAAAGACATGGAATCACTATAGCACATTTCGTTCGCAGGCATGACCCTAATCTGACCTCTCTCCTTTCTTTCTTTCGAAACCAGAAATGTTTAAGCGAAGAAATATTCTGAATCCACTATTCTGTAAATGTATATTTTTTGCTATCTTGAGAAAAAATTAGGAATTTTTACCAAATTTGGCACAATTGACAACCCATATTACGAGGAAAAAGTTTGTATGTATTCTCTCTCTCTCTCTAGGTCGTCCTCAGACGAGCCTCCATCGACGCTTTCCTTCCAGTCATCCCGGTTCTCTCCATACATCTGGCCAGTTCGTTGGTACTTAGCACTCCTGCATCCTTCCTGAGTACGTCCATGTATGTTGAATGTAGAGGACGTCCTCGTGACCGATGCCCATGTGTTGGTTCCACAGCACCAATTTGCTGGATGGCAGCTCTTGATGTCTTTCGGCAATGTCCTGCTCCTGCGGATGTCTCCGCCGCTGGAAGTAGCAGGATTTGGGATTGACTTTGTTGTTCTCATGGTTGGCTTTTACTCATGCTGGATTGTTAAGGACTGTGGGGCGCAACTCCTCGCAGATCCTGGTTTTAGTTCAGAGTGTCCTTCTCCTAGATGAGGCTGCCTTCTACTACACGGCTATGAGCCCCCATCTGCCCATGCTATTTGCCCACATAGCTGGGACAGCAGTGGTTGGCAGGCGCCAGGGCGTGTCCACACACCGGTGGGCCTGCAAAGTGCCTTGCCTCTGGAGGCCCACTGCTGCCTCCAGAGATCCCCTCACAGTTTAGCCTGGGACCTCAAGGTACCCAGTTGCAACCGCCAATGTGCCACGAGGAGGCACTACCCAGAAGTTCTTTGGCGATGGAGCGGCTTTGGTGCTACGCATCACACAGCCTACGTGCATGCAAGCGATGCACACACACTGTGTATTACTTCACATGATTGAACCGGAACTTACGGTTGGAAGAATTTAAATTATATTGGATGACTTTAGAACTTCAGGAAGTTAATGTATTCAGTATAGCACATTATATGTCATTTTTATTATTATATAATATGAAAACTCATACCTCCTGAGGTAACTCTTGTCTTTTATTTTATTTTTATTTTTATATTCTGACCACAAAACATCAAATTTAAAATAAAACATAGTCTTCCCAAATCACCTTGTTAATTTCTAACGTATTGCTTAAATCTCACAACTTTTCCCAAGTTCTACAGCCAATATCTCAGGAAATAAATGGCCTATTAGAAAACAAAAACACAATTAAATTCCTTACCATTAATAGCTTGTAATTCTTGTGAAATGGAGATTTTTTTTTTTTTTTTTACCACTACAATGCTTCGATAATCAAATTAATGGCACACGAAGTAACGATTTTAAAAGGTTATATCATAGCTTCAATTCGATGTATAATAATTTACAAACAAAGCTGGGGAAAAATAAAATGGGGTGTTAAAGCTATATAATAGTAATCTTACCTGCTCAAGTGTAAGGTGAGAGAACAAATGGATGATGATGGACATATGTATACTTCAAATTATTCCAAGATATTGTTTCATGAAAAATCAGGCCTCGTGTTGAGATTTCTGGAGGCAATGTGAATGGGAATTTGACATGGTTCACCAATGTGTATGAACTATTCTTTGAAATATATATATATCAAAACTATGATCAATGACGTCATTACTACGTCACTACGGAGAAAATTAAAACAGGTCGAAAAACAATTATTTCTCTATCTCAAAAGTTATAGATCAGAATTTTGTCAAATTTAGAATATAAACAATCTATGTCAATATGAAGACAAAGTTTCATCTTAATCACGTGACCAAAACTTAATATGAGAATAAAAAAGTAGTTTACGATATAATTTTAAAGGTTAATAAACAAATTAGGCGATGCTGTTTCTCTTCGCCTATAATTCCAAACTAGAAGAGGCGCTATGCACATTGAGAGCGGTTGGACACCTTAATGCCTTACGTCCAACCGCTCAATGTATAAGCGCCCTCTTCTAAACTTACAGAACCGAAACCATTGTGACATTCATTTAGGCTTTGGATCTCTCGATATTGTAATCAAATTAATTACTGGTATTCAAATTTGACAGATACTTGCTTACCACATAACATGTAGTTGTCAATAAATTGATGACATATAGTTTCGTAATGAGTTTGTGACGTCATGGTGACGTCATCAGAATAACGAAATACACTAAAAATCAAATTTTTAATATTTCCAAAAGTCATATCTCATGAACCACAAAAGATATTTTCACAATCTTTGCATCATCTTACAGGATCTTGAATTTATGTGACATTTCGTACGCAGACATGACCCCTAATCAGATTCCTCTCTTTCCGGTCGAGAAACCGAAGATATGGTATCTATCATTTCAGGTGGACGAAATTACTATTCGTGTTTATGTGACCTTTTTAAAAATGTGAAGGATGACGTCTCATCACCTGTCACAGTGCCCTCTTGTGGCAGGTTTAGAAAAATAATAATCTCTCAAAATCATAGAGGAAATTTGAATATGACTATACGAATAAAGTGGATAGTGACATCTTATAATCTCAAAAATATGTTTACGATAACATACATCAAAGTTCCAATCTCAGAAATTGAACTAAAGCAAGTACTAACGTTATTTTTTCATGGATCACGAGAAAGTTTCATTGTGTCATATATATGACCTTCAAATCACCTGTTCTGACCTTTACTTCCGGTCCAAACAGGAAGTCCAAAGTCAACAGATTCTAATGGAAAGAGTGATATATTTTTGAATATAGAAATTGATATTGTTATAATAAAAATATGATACACCTTTTGCAAAATATGATATTGACATCATCGTTGATAATTTGATTGAACCGAGAAGTTGACTCGAACGCACCGTGTGTTTGTTCAAACAAAAACTTAAGCTCTAGTTTTACTTCTTCTTCTCAGTGGCGGCTGTCCCGGCAACAAAATGCTGCACGTCACTTGCTAAGCATATACAGCCTTCAAACTTAACACATAGAACAGAACATAACAAGCTGACGAAAACCAAATCAACTTCTGATGCCATTTGGTTCTATTACGGAATGATGTTTTCGAACGAAAACGCAGACGACTAAACGAATAATTTAAACGAAAAGCCTACACTTTTTCCCTCGCAATTGACGCACCACGCGTATTTTTCATGTAATCCCTTCATGTTACCACTGTGCATTAGTATTCTCTATTGGTGTCATTCGCAGCCAGGAAACTGCCTGAGCAATGTGTCTTACTTCGCTCTGGTATCCGAAAATCATACACAGTCACTTCGCGGTGCATCATGTCGCGACGCGTCGGTGCAATCCCATCATTGAACTGTCTTTGTTGCGTGGTTACGGTGTCTGGCGACCATTCTTTGTAAAGTAGAGACAAATAACGTGGAAAGAATGTCGTATCCGGCCGCCACTTTTTAAAGGGCTTTTTGATTTTTTTGCAACCACTAACCAGTTAAAAAATCATTCTATCGATTTTTGGTGGTACAGAAAAGCAAATACTTTATCTTTCAAAATCCACTTTTATTATGGTTTTCGGACTTGATTTTCCCTTCTAAAAAATCCTCCCCTTCGAAAATAGAAGCATCCTATTATAGTTGCCACTACGCATGTACAATGACTATGTTAATGGTCACTAATTGTGGAGTTTACAAGATCAGACTGACATGACTGAGGAAGTCATGGCGTATACCAAAAAATGCCTGATTTTTCATAAAATAAATATCCTGGAATAATTTGAAGTATATATGTCCATCATCATCCATATGTTCTCCACGCCTTACCAGGTAGGTAAGATTACATTATTGGTTATATTTAATGAAAAATAGTGGACGTGCCAGATACAACATTCTACCCATAACAATATTCTTAACAGTCATACACTGTTAAGCACGAACAGACATTTTAGTAGAAAAAAGCCTATTTAGTTTCGTGTTTTGCCAACGAAGGTTACAGTTCGTGTGGTTCCTCAGTGTTGTTGTTTTGCATCAGTCATGAATATTGTGGGGGAAGTCAAGGTACATGACTACAGCTACATGTCTACCACTGGGCCAAAAATGAGGGAAAAAATGCTTATAAATTGAGGGCTTGATAGACCATCCGATCAACTATGGAGAAAGGCATAGACTGAACAAACCGGTGCTTAGCAGCATCTACCTGGACATGGTGGATTCTGGGTGAGCATCTTTAATCATGATCAATATTAATTTTGCATTGGGCTTATCGGTAGAGCATAACATGATGCATAATACTATGAACACAATCATGACAAATCCAACTGGCAATTATGTGCAAACCCCTGATTACATACTCTACATATTTGACAGGAAAAATGGTGAAATGGAGAGCTTAGAATTTTGGTTTTAGATTCTCATATTATCAAACATTTTTTATTGCCCCAGTGGGGAGACATATAGGCCTTAAGGACCAAATTAATTTGTCCGAAGTGCTTTTATCTTAGAGAAACAAACAAAAACAATTATAATAAATTTTTTGCATAAAAATTCAAGAAGTTACCAGACATAACTTTATGCGAAACACACCCTAAGTGGCAGAAACACGTAAAAAATCACGTGTTATCAACGTTGTGTTACACGTCTTTATGACGTCTTCGAAATGACGTCTTTATGACGTAAATTTGCATAGATGTAAAGACGTCATATCGACGTTGTACATTCCACGTGATTATTACGTCTTCCCGACGAGTAGACACACGACAATGTCCCTTAAGACGATGTTAGGACGATGTTATAAATCTCTTATTTTGGTCGTATATGCAAAACAAAACGAACATCTTTTTTCTAAAGAAGCATTACGGTGGAAGTTTCTCAAATTGTAGCGGACGGAGTGCTGCAATCATGCTATGAGATGGATCTACAGATGCTGAAATTAATCAATGCAATTGTTAATTGTATAGAATGTTTTCACTTACCCACACGTACACGTAGTCTGGTTACGACTCCTGATCCTCTCCAGTTACTTAAGTACGGAACATCATGTATGCTCACCTATATACTGCATCTTTTTGGTGTTCGAGCGGCGCGAACACCTATTGATATTAATGTTCGTTTTTTAGGTGTTTGGGTTTGGTGCCCAGAAGCACCTCTTGATATGTGTTCGGTTTTTTTCTTCTTCGCTATCTTTAAGAATTATCCAGAGACAAAAAAACATAGTTGCAGAGTTCACAAGACACCCTTAAAACTTCACACATAGTTAGACTCTTGTATGTAGTTTTGTTGTCAAATCAGGACGACGTCATGAGTGTGCGGAATCATCAGATATCGAATTATGCACACAAAATCAAAGTTTAACTATTTTCAAAAAATCATATCTCATGAAACACAAACGATATTTTCACAGTCTTTGCCCCACCATGTTATAGATCTTCAATACAGTTTTTCTTGTACACAGACGGCGACCCCAATGGCCGACCTCTGCTTCCGAGATCGAAACCAAGGAAGTTGAAAATTTCTAAAAATTCAAAAAATCATATCTCATGGAAACTGGCTACAGAAAATATTTTCACAATCTTTGCATCATCTTAAAGACCTTGAACCAATGTCACATTTCTTTTACACAGGTACATAGATCCCCAATTTGACCTCTCCTTCCGGTCAAAACAGAAGTTTAAATGAACGACTATTCAGAAGCAATAGCCATACTGACGTTCTCTTACACACGAGACATATCGGCCCTACAAGGTAGTGTGTATGCATTATCTAATTAGAATAAGAATAGTTCGAGTTTACGAAGACCGCGCGCGCAGGTCACCGCGACTCTGCCATGCATGCACGCGCACAGTATAGTACCATGCAGCAGCAAAACAATGGCTTTCCCCTAAGTGTCGGCCCGTCTGCAGAAAAATACGTCGCAAGAAAATGGCACTAATTTAGCATGGAATCCAATTGTTATCATTTTTTGGAGATGAGTTGGGACAAAGATTTATTTCATGTACAGAGTTGGGATGGAAGAACAGACTGGTATGGATTGAGTGTGATATTGCCAATGTCTAAGCGTTAGGGCTGTTGGAGCTATGATCGTACATAACATATACGTCGCAGCTAACGTTACAGGTAATGTAAGGAATTAATTTTAAAAGAATTTGAAAAATATCTCGGACCTAATTCAGAACTACATATATTTACAGTAAAATAGTTGGACTTGAGGCCTATATGAAAAATATCCTATGACAATTTAACTTATGCATCTTCTTAGACTTTTAATATCTCATTGTGATCTGTCCCTCAGTATCGTGCCAGTGACAATTTTAAAAATAAGATTCATCTCCTGCAATGATTATTTTTCAATAGTTACCATATAACCCTTTCAATACCGAGCTATATTTGATCCAGTCTCATGCCTTGGTATTGCTACCGGTTTTGCATAACATGTTCAGTTCTTTACCAGAGACTTTTTAACAATTTTCAGTATAGCGCCCTCACTCCAACAACATCATGAAAGGCCACTCTTGCAATGACAAATAAATAACTCCACAAGTTATGAGACAAGAAAAATATTGATTAATAAAACAAATGCTTGTTTGTTTATGGGTGGTTCATAAACCCCAACAGCAATAGGTGATATATTTTAGGTTCAGGTGAAAGGAATGTTGCGGTAATGTGCACAAAATTGATTTTACTGTATAGCAGTAGTCAAGTTTAAATGAGGTTGCTCTACATGCCACCCAACCCCATTCAAGATTGGCTTACCATCAACCCTTACCCTTCCCCATTTTCAATGTTGTGTTGCTGGTGTGCGCACTGTCACTTCAACATTGAAATGGGGGAAAGGGGGAGACGGAAGGACTGCCACAATTGGGTAAATGTTTATCACACACTGTGAGAACTTCTCAAAGCATGGCAGCACACTTTGTTGGCTTTGTAACACTGCTTTACAAATCATACAGAGGTTTATTTACCCGCTTGGCTATTTTAGTGATACAAAACTGAGCAGTTGCATTTTTTGCTGGGAGTGAGCAACACATTAGAAATGCTGGAGGATGATACCCTACTAGAACACAATCAAACTACATTGATGGTAAATGTTTTATCACACACTGGGAAACTTCTCAAAGCATGGCACACTTTACATTGGTTTAACACCTTTTGTTTACAAATCATACGAGTTTGTTACCACCAGCAGCTTGGCTTTGAGTGATGCAAAACTGACACAGTTGCATTTTTGCTGGGTGAGCAACATTGAAATGGGGCGGGGGATGATACCTAGAACACAATCCAAACTACATTGATGAAATGTTTATCACACACTGTGAAAACTTCTCAAAACATGGCAGCACACACATTGGCTTTTTAACACTGCTTACAAAATCATACAGGTTTGTTACCGCTTGGCTTTAGCTGATGCAAATGACACAGTTGCATTTTTTGCTGGGTGAGCAACTTGTTAAGGAAATGGGGAGATGATACCTAGTAAGACACAATCCAAATCCATATTGGGTAAATGTTTTATCACACACTGTTGAAACTTCTCAAAAGCATGGCAGCAGCTTTACACGTGGCTTTTTGGACACTGTTTACAAATCATACGAGTTTGTTTCCGCTTGGCTTGTAGTGCTTATGAAGCGACACCAGTTGCGCCTTTTGCTGGGCTCACTTCTCCCCAGGATAATGCGTTCTACTCGAAAGACACGATGGCTCATTGCGTGTGCTTTTTGTTCGGTTGTGACACTTCAGGTGGAAAAGAAGTTCATTGACCACCTTCACGCGGAAATCCAAGCTCGTCAAGTGCTGGCTTTTGGTAGGAATTCGGTTGTAGACGACGGTAGCGTTCCGCAAACACAGATGTCAATAATGGCCATGAAAATTCTTTTCCACCATTTCCAGCGATCTATGGTGGTGTGTATAATACTGACACAGTTGCGATGCTAGATCACTTCCACCCATGTATTTTATTATAATCACTGACGAGAACAGGTTTTTTGATTTCACGAAGTCCAGTGGAACTGTATTTGTTGCGAATTTCTTTTAGTGTGTCCATACTGCAGTCACCATAATTAGTCAAGAAGAGTTACACGCTTTGCATCCTGCCCAAACAACACATAGTTGTTCTGCTTTTGTGTAAAAGTGCGGGTCATCGCCTTTTTTCATGCGGGGGAACTTCTTTGGGTTTGCACTCTCCGGAATCCCTTGGGTGTGGTGTGTCACGTAATGTTCCACGAGCTCCAAACCCTCAGCTGTGACAACTTGGACGAGAGCCGGGCTGGTGTACCAATTGTCCATGAAAACAAATGTCCCTTTATGTTCGAGTCCTTGCAGTAGTTCCATGACTATTTTGCCAGACACTGCTGAAAGGTTAGATGGATGGTTTGCTGCTGCATAAGCAATTGAGGATGTCTCGCAATTGGTACGATGTGGGCTCTGAACCAGTGAACACCTTCCACGCACATGTGTACCCGGTTTCAGACTCGTTCAATGAAAAAACATTTCAATCAAACTTAGCAGACTTGCGTGGCATGTACTGTTTAAAACCGATGCGGCCTTTAAACTTTATCATAAATCTCATCTGGCGAGAGGTTTCGTCCAGGTTTATATATGCGACGAAACAATGGCGAGGTACAGCCAATGTGGCTAACAGCGGGCGTTAACTTTACACAGTTTGTCACGGGAGAGTCATCATCCATTTCAGCTCTAAGTTGTTGGCAACGCTGGAAAAATCTCAGGAGTGCACGTCAAATCGGTTGCCGAGACATAGTTGATGAGTACACAGGACTTCGCAGGAACTTCAGACCTGGACCAGTGCATGGCGTAGCGTGGCCTTTTGTTGATGCCCATACACAGAAGCAAGGCCACACGTGCCATCATCTCAGGGGATATCCGTTGGAGTCCGGGCATGCTGGATGATTGGCCGCATCTGCACCCAGCGTTTGGTCAGCACTAGCGATTGGTCTCTGTCACCATCAACTTCCCAGACCGCCTGACAGAAGAACAGTTGAAAGATCTGCCCAGGCGAGAGGTTACTGAAATCTTCAGGCAACATCCAGTCTCTTCAGTAAAGTTCATAGAGGTCGCTTCGACAGGAGGGTTGCTTTATGCCATCCAGACCTGAAGTATGGTATTGTTACAGGAAACTTATGTATGATGGTGCTATATGGAATTAAGGCACATTTTGCTTGATGATACCATAATACAAACATTTTCAGCCTTTTTTCAGATATGGCCGACACAATAGGAGGAGTATTGAAATGCCGTATGGGGATTAAATGTGTATAAAACTGAGAAAAGAATCAGGAGACGACGATGTAAATATCATGCCCAATTATTTAAATGATTATGACATCATAACAGAATTTGTCAGACATCATAGAAAATTAGTGGTGACATATAAATGAAAAAACTAAATAAGATTATCTCTGAGTATAATAAAGACATGGCGTAATAATGAAATAAAGAATAGGAAGTAACTGTGCCTTTGTGCACGGTGGCTTTTAGTTGGTAAAACAAAATCATCATAAAAGCCACTGCGCGAGGCACAGTTACTCTATTCTTTATTTCATATTTTGTCTTAAATCATTAGTATACTCAAGAGATAATCTAATTTAGTTTTTTTCATTTTTATATGTCCACTTTTTGTATCTTTCTATGACGTCATAATTCTTTTATGATGTCCTTGTACATGTACCCTGCCATTTAAATAATTGGGCGTCTTTGATTGCCCTGATTCTCAGTTTTGTACATTTGTCCCCCATGCAGCATTTACACTTGTATACTACTGGGAAGCATCTGGCGATTTGGGTGTAATGAGCTTTTATGCAGTTATTTACTTTTGGCAATGCTCCAGCAAAACCATCATCGGAAATTTATGCATAGTCCCACTTTTCTTGAAAATGATTATTTTTACGACCAGGTGCTTTGCAATTTGTATGACCTTCCTGTGTTATCTAATCATACACTCGACCTATGGTTGGATGGGGTGTTTGAGATCAACTCTGTCCAAGAGTAAACTCTGTCCAGATAATTGGTACAAGCTGCAAGCCAATTAAAGTAAATATAGGCTGTATTCTTGGTCGAAAAGGGTGCTGTAACGTTTTTGGGCACGAACACTAACCAGAGTTGGGACCGGAGTTGACCTGGGACAGAGTTGACTCGAAACCTAGATGGCACTCCGAATGTTAAAATGCTCTTTTGATAGATCAAAAGATGATGTACCCAACTGTGTAGAGGATGCCAATGTGCTCTCTACGGTAGAGCAAGTGACATCCTCATCATCTCATTCATACTTGATATGGTGCAAGAAGTTCAGAAGTTAAGGCCGACTCTGCATTTATACTGCACACTTTTTGGGACAAACTTTGTGATTTTATTCATGTCTTTTTTCTTCATAGTAAAAATCATCAGATTAATTCAAATGCATGCCAGTCAACTCGCCCCTGGCAATCTCGCCCCTTACAATCTCGCCCTCACAAACTCGCCTCCTGACAAAGTCAAGCCCCTGCAGGTACAAACTCAGCCCCTAACAAACTCGCTGCCTCACAAACTCACGCCCTCTCAAAACTCGTTCCCCCGGAAAACTCGCCTGCCAATTTTTGTGACTCATCTCACGCTATTGAGACTGGTTTAATATATAGTTTTTCCGGGGTGAGTTTGAGTGGGGCGAGCTATGGTATCGGACGAGGATTTATCGAGAAACGACTTTGTGAGGGTGGTTTATCGAGGGAGCGAGTTTTAACCTCAACAGAGGCAAGGACTTTGTCAAGAAGGCGAGTTTATGAGGGCGAGATTGTGCAAGGGCAGAGTTTGCCAGGGGCGGAGGTTGACTGGCATCCATTCAAATATACTTATTATGAATTTCGTTAGAAAGGCAATTGGTAAAACCAGATTCCCCGGATCTAATATCCAACGTAAAGTCGGACCTTACTAGATCCATCCTACATAAAAAGAAGCCCATTTCACCTGCAATATTTGGCAAATTAAGTTAATTAGGCCTACATTCAAACGTAAGGTAGGCCTAATTCTTGAAATACTTGAACAGTTAATATTCTTTGAAATGCCATTTCCATCCATCATTCCTTTGAAAGAAAAAACATTTTTCTTCGAAGGGATCCAGGAAAGTCTGACTACAATGTAGGTCTGGAGGATCCGACTTTCAGTTTCACTGCAACACCCTTTAGAAAAAACATAAAAAGTAGGCCCAGGGGCTACATTCCAGAAGTATATCAAAACATAGATTGTTTGGCTCTTTTCTAATCGGTAACGTTAGCTGGTGGAACAGTTATTGTGAAAGTTTTCAGCTAGGCCTACGTCTTAGTTAAGAGCCTACCTGAAGTTCTACTATGTTGATGACCTTGGTGGGTAAAGTGACAAACTCTTCTTCACCTTTCTTCTGATGTGGATGAGGGGACTGGTCATCGGATATTTCTGGAACCATATCCATAATATTTTCGTCAATAATTTCCAGCGCGTCATCCGCAGCTGTGCGGTCGACTGTCGGCTGTAAAACAGCTAAGTGAGCGTCAGCGGTCACGGAAAAAAGCTACAGCTTTATATATAGAGATCGCTAAAATCATTCATACTGACGCGCGCATTGTCCTGCGATTGATTAATCATGCCAACGTCAAGTGAGGCGCTTATTTACATTTCAGTTACGGGTTTTCAGGCGTTAAAAGCCGGAGAGGAGCCTTGGGAACAAAAGAGTAGTGAATTCCTCGTGACATAGCGTCCCTTTGGTAAAAGAACATACATTCCACATTGAGCACGGTGGCACCGTTTGGGGTTGAAAGGGTTAATACCTTGACCAACAAAATAAACTATAACCTAACCACCCCAAATCCATCAAAAAATCCTGAAAGGGGCACTTTTTGGGGAAAAAGATCAGCACTGTTGAAAAAAAATGGGATCTTTATAATGGAGTTTTATCAGATACTCTAAAAAGTAATACTACATGTATTGTAGTTGCACAAACATAACTTGTACATGAGCCAAGAATATTCAACCCAGGCGGTGTAAATAGGCAATGGAAATCGAATCAAGCTGAACTAAAGTTTGGGTTACTTTTTTTCGCATAGTGTATACAATGAAGATGGATGCTGACCCAATTATTTATTATTTGCTACATGTATGGACGAATAGCCGACATTCCTAAAATTAATTACCGATTCGATTTACAGATTTATGGGTACCACTCTGAGTGGTCACAAATGCTTCCATGCCATTTGCAGGGCTGAGAGGAAGAACAAGATTAAGAAGAAACAGAAACATCAAGGTAGGCAAATATTGAAAAAATACGGGTGAAATGTCGCATCAACCGCCACTTTTTCTCATTCAGTATAACCATTAAAGTAATCTTACACACTACCTCGTAAGGTGGGAGAAACATATGGATGATGATGGACATATACTTCACATTATTCCAGGATATTTATTTCATGAAAAATCAGCCATTTGCTATACGATGAATTCCTCAGTCATGTCAGTGTAAGTCTGATGTCGTAAACTCCACAATTAGTGACCAACACAGTCATTTGGTGGTTACATGCGCAGTGGCAACTATAATAGGGATCCTTCTATTTTCTGAAGGGGGAAGAGATTTTTAAAGAAGGAAATAAAAGTGGATTTTTAAAGATAGTTTTCGCTTTCTGTACCACTGCCAAAATCGATAGAATAATTTTTTAACTGGTTAGTGGTTTGCAAACAAATTCCCAAAAAACCCTTTAAAAGTGGCGGTCCGGATACGACATTCTTTTCCAAAAATTCAATCAAGTTTCAAGTATGCAGTAAGCTTGGCGATAACGATTTTTTATCCACGATATATCGGGCAAAACATATTGCAATTTTCAATAATATCGCAATTCTTTTTTGCATTCATGCATGATTGCTTTAAGGAACCAACTAACCACAGGTATCTTGCCCTCTCATAAGTAAGTCACAATAAATGTAATAATTTGCTTGCAGAGCGTGTATGTACTTCTAAAGAAGTAGTTTGCTTTTGCTTTCTCATTTCTAAAAGCCTCAAAAGACTAATGGTTTTGCCTTCCATGGAATGTCTGACTTGACTCACAATGTCGATTTATATTTTATTGTGATATGTTGTATTCGCGATTCGCCGATATGCCGATAACTTAAATAGGTTCTCGATATTGTAATCGAATAAAAAAGTTATTGCAATATTCGATATCGTATTTATCGCCCAAGCTTAGTATGCAGTAAAATTGTTTCTAGTTATATATGTTGTTTTTTCGTTTCTTTCTTTATCTGTTTACCTTGTCTTGTGTGTGTACTTTTTGTTAATTTTCACTCTCTTTTTGTCTACAATGCCCCATTCCCCATACTCACTTATTTCTCTATTTCTGTTAAATATTTATCATCTTCTTTCCATGTCGCCATATTCAGGTCAATATGAGCTCGAGCGGTAAGAACGCAAGCACTGAACCCCAGAGAAGAAAACCGTGGTCTTCCATCAGACTACTCCCCTGACAAACTGAGAAAAATTGAGAAAAAACTGATAAGTATTCACAGTGCCAAACCTTGATTGCATGCCAACTGTTTGAAGCAGCCTCAACGGAAAGATGAGAGGTTACTTTTGCAAATCGAAGATAAAGATCTTGTGGGTTTAGAAGTTATGCTATCACTGTCTTTGCTATAATGTAGTATGTACCCAATTCTTGACAAAGGCCAGATCCACTGAATCAAAATACCTATTTGGTACAATGATGCATAAATAAAATTCTGTGAAGAAGTCATCCAGAAGAGAATAATAAAAACAATGAAATTCTTTTTACGAAAGTCATTACATCGTAAGTTCATCAAGTACATGTATGCGTACAAGAAGTGGAGGAGTTGATTGGAGTTGACCCTAATAATCCCTGAAAACACGTCTGAAAGTACATTTCCTACGCTGGTAATTCATAGATCATTTACTAAGAATACAGTTGACTTGGTGTACAGCCAAACTCTCCCTGCAAAAAGGAACTGGTATAGAGACTGCAGTTAGCTCAGCATGGCTATGTTATGTGCAGTACTGATACAGACAGTAAGTTAAGGTGCTGGAGAAGCAGAGAGATTTTACATAAAAGTGCATATCGTATCACACACTCTTCCAATGCATCAGCTGTACTATATAATACACTTATAATGAAAGGAAATCACATGGCATTACAGTTGCCCTGGCCATCAACTTCAGATGACTTATCCTTGCACACTGCTTAACAAAATGAGCCAGTAATTGTACTCATAATTCCCTGCTTTGTTCATCTTACACTAGGACACTGATTCCATGATCCGTTGAAAGTCTACTCTGATTGAGATGATATTGCCTTACTTTTAACTGTATCTATCTTAATTGAAAATTCTGTTGACTTTCTTTTCATGCACCAGTAAAGGTTTAACAATACTAGCCAAAACCAATTAATGCCAGGGACCTACAGAGTTCACTTGTTGGAATATTTAGTACTTCAGAAAAAAGATTATTCTTTTCATTGCAAATTATAGAGCCTAGAAGTTTTGAGATAACTCTTTATCCTGTAAGGGAAATGGATTACTATTGATGGGTGCAAATATGGATGGAAAAGGAGTATCATGACCATGACAAAATAAAGCACTGAAGTGTCATTTCCTTTATTACTTATTAATTGTGTGTATTAACGAAAAAGATATGTGTGTTTATCAATTTAAATATTTACACAAACATTGACAATTAATAACCAATACTGAACTTTTTAAAGATGATAAAAGATTTATGTAAATTGGTCTCTGATGTAGGCAGGAGTTAGGAATCAGGGTTGCGCCAAAGCGGAGGTGGGGGCCTCAAAAGGCAAGGGAGATGGGGATGGGAAACGAAACCCCAAAATATTGGAGATGTATATGGTCAATTTAGATTGTTTTCACATGATCAATTAAATTGGAATACTACCCCTAAGACAACATGGATCTTACCCTGGGAGTAAAGGGGGTATGAGGACTGGGGGGATCAGACAGGTTGAGACCTTTTTATTCAATACAATTTTTTTTTTAAACTGGTTCATTTTTACAATGACAAAATATTCCCCCAAATATGTAGAATCCCTTTCCAAAGCCTCTTCCAAACATAAAAAACATAGCCCATGTGAACTATTCAAATTATGTACAAAATTGAAATGTACATTAAAATGTACAGTTTTCTAAAAATGGCCGAAAGAGGGCGCTATTTTCATGTCATTCAAATGCAAATATCCTGCCAAACGGGCAAGTTTCGTGATTGTGGTTATATATTTAGCTTAATTTACATGTAATGATCTACTGTTTCCATCGCTCATGCCTGATATGTGTCACAAACTCAATTTCTGAACACACTTTCATTGCACACCCCTAGTCTAGTAGTCCTGAAGTCAAATTACACCGGAACTTATCTCCTCGTAGCCTATAGTCTCTTGTCAAGTCGTGCACTTGACACCACTGGATGCACAGTTTTGTCATGGAAACCTTTCTGAAGAGAACAACCATATTTACCAAGTTCAGACTTGTTTAGGTTGGAGGAATTTAAAATTATATGGGATGACTGAACCGGAAGTTAATGTATTCAGCACATGTTATTTTCATTATATATCATAAAAACACATATCTCCTGAAGTAACTCATATATTACTGAGGAACAATTTTGTGAAGTATGAATGACGTCACATAGATTGAACCAGAAGAGGATTAATGTATTCAGTAGCATAACACAATATGTGGTATTTTATATATATTACACATTATGAAAACGAGCATATCTCCTGAAGTAACTCTCTGTCTTTTTTAATAACTTTTTAGGTGATGATGTCATATTAGGCACACTCGAACACCTTGGAGTTTGTTTTTAACAAACTCTATACCCTCTAGTTGAAACTATTTTTAGTCATGGTAGCATGCAATTATAACCTATATTTCAATATTTTTAATTTTTGAAATGTACTTTTTTACATAAACATAGAAAGAGAACATCAAAAATCATACCTTTTAATCATAAAATTAACATTAAATTATTTGAAATGGCGTTAAATCAATTCCATTTTACATATGTTAAACATTAGGCGATTCGAGCGCAAAGCTATGTCATCAAAGTAAAGGTCAGATCATTTTACATATTGAATATATCCCAGAGTGCAATGGGAGCGGCCATATTACGGGTTTCGGCCGTAAAACACGGAGAAAGGGATGATTACGGTAATTCAACCGTAGAATTTACAAACTTTTCGGCGTAAAATTACGCTGTAATCCAGTCACCAAATCAGGAGGATCGGGAACCGTTCTACGGACGCGTGTGCGCGGTCGTAAAACGAGAGGCATATTTTTGAAATAGACTAAAATCGTGCAAAACCTTTGAAACTGCCATTCTTCATTTATAATCATTTTACACGGCCTGAATTTCTCAAATTTAAATTAACTTACAATTACGTGAGGAAATATTGCAATCTTTCTCCCCACTTCGAGGAAAATTCGTTTTCCTTGGCATCATCCCTCGCCAGCACCTTAATTAAAAAGTACGTCGTGATTTTTTACGTGAATATCACGTGATGCCAATGGTCGTAACTTTGTTGTAGTGAGCGACGTGATTATCACGTCATATTCCAGTCAAGAAAACATGCCGGAAAATCTGGGTTTAAATATTGATGGAAAATCACGTCATAATATGAGTCATCAAGAATCTTGAATTTGACGATAAAACTCAATTCATGTAAGACATAATTCTCACGTCATAATTGGCGTCAGTACATACGACGTACGACGAGATTACCTAGTTGACGACGTCTTCGTACGACGTCAGTCTGCTATCGAGGGACGAGGGGGGAGCAATTCCTATTTTTAATAAATTTTCACAGATTTTCCACATACAATTTTTCAGGAGATCTAATGTTAACGATGAATTTCATTTAATTTTTAATGGTTGTTTTATTACAAAAAATTAGGTTTAGTCTAATTTGTTTGTTATTTTTTGACTATAACTTAGTACTGGCATTTTCAGTCCAATAGAAATAAAGAAGGGTGTATCTGATAACCGCCTTTCCAATCCATGTCAGTTAAACAACATTTATTTTCAAATCTAAGCCCCTACTCCTCTTTTCAATCTTTTAATTTTTTTTAGTGAAGAGAGAAATATTCTTCTGCAACTTCAACATGCAGAATTGATGCTTGGTGTGATTTTCAAGACATAATAGAAGCACTAGTCATCCAGTCCAATGGAGATTGGTAATTTGGGCCTCATACTTTTACTGCTTGTTTGCCCTCCTTTCCCTAAGTTCTTTTTTTGGATTCTATAGTGCTGCAATGATAGACCAAAGAATTTCCAGAAAACAAATGTCGTTGGTTCTCATCACTCAGTGGCCAGTACACATGCCATCACCAAGAACTTGGGGAGGCAGGCAACGAACATTTATTCAAAATTACCGATTCCAATGACAACTAACCCTGAATGTCACCCATTCTGAA
Source organism: Zoroaster sp. YZ-2022 (assembly GCA_029582265.1). NCBI lineage: Eukaryota > Metazoa > Echinodermata > Asteroidea > Forcipulatida > Zoroasteridae > Zoroaster > Zoroaster sp. YZ-2022. Next base: position 3,000,094 of record CM055827.1, on the reverse strand, counting down.
CTGTCTCACTAAATCGTACATACAGAGCGTACATTTATTATAAATATGGTAATTGTTTCTGTTTTCTTATCAACAAAAGGATCATGGATGGGTTCATTTACACTGGAAGTCATTTCACTTGTTACATGTGTAAAGACCATGTCAC
>CM055827.1:2947707-2999449 GCA_029582265.1 Zoroaster sp. YZ-2022 | reverse complement strand
ATACAACACTATACAGCGTTACACAAAACAACATTTCTATGGTTGGAATAACTTTTAAAAGTTTTAAGGGAGGCCGATAATTTATATCTAAATTAAAGCTTAGGTTCTCCCTTTCAGAAAAACACCATACTTTTGAATTTGGATAATTATTTCGTACCTTAAACGGCCTCCATGGACACATAGCCCTCTGTAAATACGGTCCTCTTGCATGCGGTTTCACCAAACAATACAACACTATACAGTGTTACAAAAACATTTCTATGGTTGGGAATAACTTTTAAAGTTTTCAAGGGAGGCCGATAATGGAATATCTAAATTAAAGCGTGGGTTCTCCCTTTCAGAAAAACACCATACTTTTGAATTTGGATAATTATTTCGTACCTTAAACGGCCTCCATGGACACTTAGCCCTCTGTAAATACGGTCAATCTCTGTATGCGGTTTCACCGCAAACAATACAACACTATACAGTGTTACAAAAACACATTTCTATGATTGGGAATAACTTTTAAAGTTTTCAAGGGAGGCCGATAATTTTATATCTAAATTAAATCGTAGGTTCTCCCTTTCAGAAAAATACCATACTTTTGAATTTGGATAATTATTTCGTACTAAACGGCCTCCATGGACACATAGCCCTCTGTAAAATACGGTCAACTTGCATGCGGTTTCACCGCAAACAATACAACACTATACATGTTACAAAAAACATTTCTATGGTTGGGAATAACGCAAAGTTTTCAAAGGGGAGGCCGATAATTTTATATCTATATTAAAGCTTAGGTTCTCCCCTTTCAGAAAAATACCATACTTTTGAATTTGGATAATTATTTCGTACCTTAAACGGCCTCCATGGACACATAGCCCTCTGTAAAATACGGTCAACTTGCATGCGGTTTCACCACAAACAATACAGCACTATACAGTGTTACAAAAAAAAAAATTATATGGTTGGGAATAACTTTTAAAGTTTTCAAGGGAGGCCGATAATTTTATATCTAAATTAAAGCAGGTTCTCCTTTCAGAAAACACCATACTTTTGAATTTGGATAATTATTTCGTACCTCAAACGGCCTCCATGGACACTTAGCCCTCTGTAAAAGTACGGTCAACTTGCATGCGGTTTCACCTGCAAACAATACAACACTATACTGTGTTACAAAAAAAAAAAAAATCTATGTTTGGGAATAAATTTTAAAGTTATCAAGGAGGCCGATAATTGTTATATCTAAATTAAAGCGTAGGTTCTCCCCTTTCATAAAAAAACCATTCTTTTGAATTTGGATAATTATTTCGTACCTTAAACGGCCTCCATGGACACATAGCCCTCTGTAAAATACGGTCAACTTGCATGCGGTTTCACCACAAACAATACAGCACTATACAGTGTTACAAAAAAAAACATTTCTATGGTTGGGAATAACTTTTAATATTTTCAAGGGAGGCCGATAATTTTATATCTAAATTAAAGCGTAGGTTCTCCCCTTTCAGAAAAACACCATACTTTTGAATTTGTATAATTATTTCGTACCTTAAACGGCCTCCATGGACACATAGCCCACTGTAAAATACCGTCAACTTGCATGCGGTTTCACCGCAAACAATACAGCACTATACAGTGTTACAAAAAAAAAACATTTCTATGGTTGGGAATAACTTTTAAAGTTTTCAAGGGAGGCCGATAATTTTATATCTAAATTAAAGCTTAGGTTCTCCCCTTTCAGAAAAACACCATACTTTTGAATTTGGATAATTATTTCATACCTTAAACGGCCTCCATGGACACTTAGCCCTCTGTAAAATACGGTCAACTTGCATGCGGTTTCACCGCAAACAATACAGCACTATACAGTGTTACAAAAAAACATTTCTAGGGTTGGGGATAACTTTTAAAGTTTTCAAGAGAGGCCGATAATTTTATATCTAAATTAAATCGTAGGTTCTCCCCTTTCAGAAAAACACCATACTTTTGAATTTGGATAATTATTTCGTACCTTAAACGGCCTCCATGGACACATAGCCCTCTGTAAAATACCGTCAACTTGGATGCGGTTTCACCGCAAACAATACAGCACTATACAGTGTTACAAAAAAAAACATTTCCATGGTTGGGAATAACTTTTAAAGTTTTCAAGGGAGGCCGATAATTGTATATCTATATTAAAGCTTAGGTTCTCCCCTTTCAGAAAAACACCATACTTTTGAATTTGGATAATTATTTCGTACCTTAAACGGCCTCCATGGACACATAGCCCACTGTAAAATACCGTCAACTTGCATGCGGTTTCACCGCAAACAATACAGCACTATACAGTGTTACAAAAAAAACATTTCTATGGTTGGGAATAACTTTTAAAGTTTTCAAGGGAGGCCGATAATGTTATATCTAAATTAAAGCTTAGGTTCTCCCCTTTCAGAAAAACACCATACTTTTGAATTTGGATAATTATTTCGTACCTTAAACGGCCTCCATGGACACATAGCCCTCTGTAAAATACCGTCAACTTGCATGCGGTTTCACCGCAAACAATACAGCACTATACAGTGTTACACAAAAAACATTTCTATGGTTGGGAATAACTTTTAAAGTTTTCAAGGGAGGCCGATAATTTTATATCTAAATTAAAGCTTAGGTTCTCTCCTTTCAGAAAAACACCATACTTTTGAATTTGGATAATTATTTCGTACCTTAAACGGCCTCCATGGACACTTAGCCCTCTGTAAAATACGGTCAACTTGCATGCGGTTTCACCGCAAACAATACAGCACTATACAGTGTTACACAACAAAACATTTCTATGGTTGGGAATAACTTTTAAAGTTTTCAAGGGAGGCCGATAATTTTATATCTAAATTAAAGCTTAGGTTCTCCCCTTTCAGAAAAACACCATACTTTTGAATTTGGATAATTATTTCGTACCTTAAACGGCCTCCATGGACACTTAGCCTTCTGTAAAATACGGTCAACTTGCATGCGGTTTCACCGCAAACAATACAGCACTATACAGTGTTACAAAAAAACATTTCTAGGGTTGGGAATAACTTTTAAAGTTTTCAAGAGAGGCCGATAATTTTATATCTAAATTAAATCGTAGGTTCTCCCCTTTCAGAAAAACACCATACTTTTGAATTTGGATAATTATTTCGTACCTTAAACGGCCTCCATGGACACATAGCCCTCTGTAAAATACCGTCAACTTGCATGCGGTTTCACCGCAAACAATACAGCACTATACAGTGTTACAAAAAAAAACATTTCCATGGTTGGGAATAACTTTTTAAGTTTTCAAGGGAGGCCGATAATTTTATATCTAAATTAAAGCTTAGGTTCTCCCCTTTCAGAAAAACCCAATACTTTTGAATTTGGATAATTATTTCGTACCTTAAACGGCCTCCATGGACACATAGCCCTCTGTAAAATACGGTCAACTTGCATGCGGTTTCACCACAAACAATACAGCACTATACAGTGTTACAAAAAAAAACATTTCTATGGTTGGGAATAACTTTTAAAATGTTCAAGGGAGGCCGATAATTTTATATCTAAATTAAAGCGTAGGTTCTCCCCTTTCAGAAAAATACCATACTTTTGAATTTGTATAATTATTTCGTACCTTAAACGGCCTCCATGGACACATAGCCCTCTGTAAAATACCGTCAACATGCATGCGGTTTCACCGCAAACAATACAGCACTATACAGTATTACAAAAAAAAACATTTCTATTGTTGGGAATAACTTTTAAAGTTTTCAAGGGAGGCCGATAATTTAATATCTAATTTAAAGCTTAGGTTCTCCCCTTTCAGAAAAACCCAATACTTTTGAATTTGGATAATTATTTCGTACCTTAAACGGCCTCCATGGACACATAGCCCACTGTAAAATACCGTCAACTTGCATGCGGTTTCACCGCAAACAATACAGCACTATACAGTGTTACAAAAAAAACATTTCTATGGTTGGGAATAACTTTTAAAGTTTTCAAGGGAGGCCGATAATTTTATATCTATATTAAAGCTTAGGTTCTCCCCTTTCAGAAAAACACCATACTTTTGAATTTGGATAATTATTTCGTACCTTAAACGGCCTTAAGCGGCCCCCTCATCCACACCGTTGTCTAACCTTCCGAAAGTCCTTCCAGGACAATTGGGACAGACTCGGCAAAAGGGCCGCGATTGCGTTCACCAAACTAACGTTGGAGGAGTACAACTACCAAGCGGGCGAGGCAGAACAACGGCTACTGAAGGCAACCAAGTCAGCGCAAGGAGAGATACGGGACCACTTCAAAACCGAGAGAGAGCGACAAACGGCACAACAACTGTACGAGTTCTTCACAAGAAAACAAGCACCCCCGAAACGGGGGAAGAAGCGACCAAGAGAGTGACTTTAAAAAGCTCTTTCGAAACCCACCGGTCTGTTTAAAGACCAATTTCCACCGGTCCTTTTCAGGACCACCACATCTTCTCAAAAGAGATATTTCATGCCATATGTCTACCTTATTACTATCTAATTAATATAATACAAATATAAAAGTATATATTATTGGATTCAAAACTCCCAACTATGGCAAAAAGGAAATTTACGAAAGTAGCAAAACATTCACAATCAAAACGAAAATTGAAACGATTTTCATTTGAATGCTCAAATAAAACCAAACAAAACCATATTAGTCAAATGACTATTTTAGCAGAACAAAGTGAACAATTTATTACAAACCTATCCACAGCGAAGCTATCTCAAATTGAGAAAATTGCTCTGGGTAAAGGTTTAAACTTCGTTCCGACCCCTGCTAAACCAACCCGTTCTACTCTCCTGAGTGATATAAATATCTTCCAAAGAAGAATGAGAATTGCATAACCAATGCTTAACAATACTTCCAAAACCCACTGGCAAACCTAGCCAAACCCATTCAAAAGGTAAACAATAACATGGAAGTACCACTGGTTTTCTCAACCACATATAATCCGTTCGTTAACCACAACGATGTGAATCAAGCAATAAACAAACACTGGCCGCTGAGACAACAAAACCAACAACCCTCGGAAATATTTCCAAAACAACCCTTTGTTGCATTCAGAAAGGCCTAAATGTTTTACTTTCCTTATTAGAGGAACAAATCACATACAAACAACGAACTCTCTCACTCAAAACAAAACAAAACGGACACATTACATTTGTTTGGAAAGAACATCAATTCAATGTCTTATCCAAAAATAAGACAGGAGACCACCAGGCTCATTAATTTGAACCATTACATGCAACTGATGATTGCCGAGTAAGGCATGAAAGCTTAGCTATTGCTACTAAAGGATCTGAAAAAATATCCTGTCTCTTTTACACATTCCCCCAATTTGACCAACCGGTCTTTATTGGTACGTTCATACAAAAAAAGCCTACTATTCCCACAAAACTCATTGTCCAATGGACAACTTTTGGAAATAGTCAAATATGGATTCACTGTATTTCAATTTGTACAACAAATACATCTTGGAAAACAAACACAAAAGTCAACAAAGATGTGGCGTCACTGAATGGGTTTGCACCATCATTATTTACTACTTGCTACTAAAGGATCTGAAAAAATATCCTGTCTCTTTTACACATTCCCCCAATTTGACCAACCGGTCTTTATTGGTACGTTCATACAAAAAAAGCCTACTATTCCCACAAAACTCATTGTCCAATGGACAACTTTTGGAAATAGTCAAATATGGATTCACTGTATTTCAATTTGTACAACAAATACATCTTGGAAAACAAACACAAAAGTCAACAAAGATGTGGCGTCACTGAATGGGTTTGCACCATCATTATTTACTACTAAGCTAATCTAAATTAAAGCGTAGGTTCTCCCCTTTCAGAAAAACACCATACTTTTGATTTTGGATAATTATTTCGTACCTTAAACGGCCTGCATGGACACATAGCCCTCTGTAAAATACCGTCAACTTGCATGCGGTTTCACCGCAAACAATACAGCACTATACAGTGTTACAAAAAAAACATTTCTATGGTTGGGAATAACTTTAAAGTTTTCAAGGAGGCCGATAATTTTATATCTAAATTAAAGCTTAGGTTCTCCCCTTTCAGAAAAACACCATACTTTTGAATTTGGATAATTATTTCGTACCTTAAACGGCCTCCATGGACACATAGCCCTCTGTAAAATACCGTCAACTTGCATGCGGTTTCACCGCAAACAATACAGCACTATACAGTGTTACAAAAACATTTCTATGGTTGGGAATAACTTTAAAGTTTTCAAGGGAGGCCGATAATTTTATATCTAAATTAAAGCTTAGGTTCTCCCTTCAGAAAACCATACTTTTGAATTTGGATAATTATTTCGTACCTTAAACGGCCTCCATGGACACATAGCCCTCTGTAAAATACGGTCAACTTGCATGCGGTTTCACCGCAAACAATACAGCACTATACAGTGTTACAAAAAAAAACATTTCTATGGTTGGGAATAACTTTAAAAGTTTTCAAGGGAGGCCGATAATTTTATATCTAAATTAAAGCTTAGGTTCTCCCCTTTCAGAAAAACACCATACTTTTGAATTTGGATAATTATTTCGTACCTTAAACGGCCTCCATGGACACATAGCCCTCTGTAAAATTATGTCAACTTGCATGCGGTTTCACCGCAAACAATACAGCACTATACAGTGTTACAAAAAACATTTCTATGGGTGGGGAATAACTTTTAAAGTTTTCAAGGAGGCCGATAATTTTATATCTAAATTAAAGCTTAGGTTCTCCCTTTCAGAAAAAACACCATACTTTTGAATTTGGATAATTATTTCGTACCTTAAACGGCCTCCATGGACACATAGCCCTCTGTAAAATACCGTCAACTTGCATGCGGTTTCACCGCAAACAATACAGCACTATACAGTGTTACAAAAAAACATTTCTATGGGTTGGGAATAACTTTAAAGTTTTCAAGGAGGCCGATAATTTTATATCTAAATTAAAGCTTAGGTTCTCCCCTTTCAGAAAACACCATACTTTTGAATTTGGATAATTATTTCGTACCTTAAACGGCCTCCATGGACACATAGCCCTCTGTAAATACTGTCAACTTGCATGCGGTTTCACCGCAAACAATACAGCACTATACAGTGTTACAAAAAACATTTCTATGGTTGGGAATAACTTTAAAGTTTTCAAGGAGGCCGATAATTTTATATCTAAATTAAAGCTTAGGTTCTCCCTTCAGAAAACACCATACTTTTGAATTTGGATAATTATTTCGTACCTTAAACGGCCTCCATGGACACATAGCCCTCTGTAAAATACGGTCAGCTTGCATGCGGTTTCACCGCAAACAATACAGCACTATACAGTGTTAAAAAGAAAAACATTTCTATGGTTGGGAATAACTTTTAAAGTTTTCAAGGAGGCCGATAATTTTATATCTAAATTAAAGCTTAGGTTCTCCCTTTCAGAAAAACACCATACTTTTGAATTTGGATAATTATTTCGTACCTTAAACGGCCTCCATGGACACATAGCGCTCTGTAAAATACTGTCAACTTGCATGCGGTTTCACCGCAAACAATACAGCACTATACAGTGTTACAAAAAAACATTTCTATGGTTGGGAATAACTTTTAAAGTTTTCAAGGGAGGCCGATAATTTTGTATCTAAATTAAAGCTTAGGTTCTCCCTTTCAGAAAACACACCATACTTTTGAATTTGGATAATTATTTGCACCTTAAACGGCCTCCATGGACACATAGCCCTCTGTAAAATACTGTCAACTTGCATGCGGTTTCACCGCAAACAATACAGCACTATACAGTGTTACAAAAACATTTCTATGGTTGGGAATAACTTTAAAGTTTTCAAGGAGGCCGATAATTTTATATCTATATTAAAGCTTAGGTTCTCCCTTTTCAGAAAAACACCATACTTTTGAATTTGGATAATTATTTCGTACCTTAAACGGCCTCCATGGACACATAGCCCTCTGTAAAATACGGTCAACTTGCACGCGGTTTCACCGCAAACAATACAGCACTATACAGTGTTACAAAAGAAACATTTCTATGGTTGGGAATAACTTTAAAGTTTTCAAGGAGGCCGATAATTTTATATCTAAATTAAAGCTTAGGTTCTCCCTTTCAGAAAAACACCATACTATTTAATTTGGATAATTATTTCGTACCTAAAAAGGCCTCCATGGAAAAAAAGCCCTCTGTAAAATACCGTCAACTTGCATGCGGTTTCACCGCAAACAATACAGCACTATACAGTGTTACATAAACATTTCTATGGTTGGGAATAACTTTTAAAGTTTTCTTGGGAGGCCGATAATTTTATATCTATATTAAAGCTTAGGTTCTCCCTTTCAGAAAACACCATACTTTTGAATTTGGATAATTATTTCGTACCTTAAACGGCCTCCATGGACACATAGCCCTCTGTAAAATACTGTCAACTTGCATGCGGTTTTCACCGCAAACAATACAGCACTATACAGTGTTACAAAAAACATTTCTATGGTTGGGAATAACTTTAAAGTTTTCAAGGAGGCCGATAATTTTATATCTAAATTAAAGCTTAGGTTCTCCCTTTCAGAAAACACCATACTTTTGAATTTGGATAATTATTTCGTACCTTAAACGGCCTCCATGGACACTTAGCCCTCTGTAAAATACTGTCAACTTGCATGCGGTTTCACCGCAAACAATACAGCACTATACAGTGTTACAAAAACATTTCTATGGTTGGGAATAACTTTAAAGTTTTCAAGGAGGCTGATAATTTTATATCTAATATTAAAGCTTAGGTTCTCCCTTTCAGAAAAACACCATACTTTTGAATTTGGATAATTATTTCGTACCTTAAACGGCCTCCATGGACACATAGCCCTCTGTAAAATACTGTCAACTTGCATGCGGTTTCACCGCAAACAATACAGCACTATACAGTGTTACAAAAACATTTCTATGGTTGGGAATAACTTTTAAAGTTTTCAAGGGAGGCCGATAATTTTATATCTAAATTAAAGCTTAGGTTCTCCCTTTCAGAAAACACCATACTTTTGAATTTGGATAATTATTTCGTACCTTAAACGGCCTCCATGGACACATAGCCCTCTGTAAAATACTGTCAACTTGCATGCGGTTTCACCGCAAACAATACAGCACTATACAGTGTTACAAAAACATTTCTATGGTTGGGAATAACTTTAAAGTTTTCAAGGAGGCCGATAATTTTATATCTATAATTAAAGCTTAGGTTCTCCCCTTTCAGAAAAACACCATACTTTTGAATTTGGATAATTATTTCGTACCTTAAACGGCCTCCATGGACACATAGCCCTCTGTAAAATACGGTGTCAACTTGCATGCGGTTTCACCGCAAACAATACAGCACTATACAGTGTTACAAAAAACATTCTCTATGGTTGGGAATAACTTTTAAAGTTTTCAAGGAGGCCGATAATTTTATATCTATATTAAAGCTTAGGTTCTCCCCTTCAGAAAAACACCATACTTTTGAATTTGGATAATTATTTCGTACCTTAAACGGCCTCCATGGACACATAGCCCTCTGTAAAATACTGTCAACTTGCATGCGGTTTCACCGCAAACAATACAGCACTATACAGTGTTACAAAAAAACATTTCTATGGTTGGGAATAACTTTTAAAGTTTTCAAGGAGGCCGATAATTTTATATCTAAATTAAAGCTTAGGTTCTCCCTTTCAGAAAACACCATACTTTTGAATTTGGATAATTATTTCGTACCTTAAACGGCCTCCATGGACACATAGCCCTCTGTAAAATACTGTCAACTTGCATGCGGTTTCACCGCAAACAATACAGCACTATACAGTGTTACAAAAACATTTCTATGGTTGGGAATAACTTTTAAAGTTTTCAAGGAGGCCGATAATTTTATATCTAAATTAAAGCTTAGGTTCTCCCTTCAGAAAAACACCATACTTTTGAATTTGGATAATTATTTCGTACCTTAAACGGCCTCCATGGACACATAGCCCTCTGTAAAATACTGTCAACTTGCATGCGGTTTCACCGCAAACAATACAGCACTATACAGTGTTACAAAAACATTTCTATGGTTGGGAATAACTTTTAAAGTTTTCAAGGAGGCCGATAATTTTATATCTAAATTAAAGCTTAGGTTCTCCCTTTCAGAAAAACACCATACTTTTGAATTTGGATAATTATTTCGTACCTTAAACGGCCTCCATGGACACATAGCCCTCTGTAAAATACTGTCAACTTGCATGCGGTTTCACCGCAAACAATACAGCACTATACAGTGTTACAAAAACATTTCTATGGTTGGGAATAACTTTTAAAGTTTTCAAGGGAGGCCGATAATTTTATATCTAAATTAAAGCTTAGGTTCTCCCTTTCAGAAAAACACCATACTTTTGAATTTGGATAATTATTTCGTACCTTAAACGGCCTCCATGGACACATAGCCCTCTGTAAAATACTGTCAACTTGCATGCGGTTTCACCGCAAACAATACAGCACTATACAGTGTTACAAAAACATTTCTATGGTTGGGAATAACTTTTAAAGTTTTCAAGGGAGGCCGATAATTTTATATCTAAATTAAAGCTTAGGTTCTCCCCTTTCATAAAAACACCATACTTTTGAATTTGGATAATTATTTCGTACATTAAACGGCCTCTATGTACACATAGCCCTCTGTAAAATACTGGTCAACTTGCATGCGGTTTCACCGCAAACAATACAGCACTATACAGTGTTACAAAAAACATTTCTATGGTTGGGAATAACTTTTAAAGTTTTCAAGGGAGGCCGATAATTTTATATCTAAATTAAAGCTTAGGTTCTCCCCTTTCAGAAAAACACCATAATTTTGAATTTGGATAATTATTTCGTACCTTAAACGGCCTCCATGGACACATAGCCCTCTGTAAAATACTGTCAACTTGCATGCGGTTTCACCGCAAACAATACAGCACTATACAGTGTTACAAAAAACATTTCTATGGTTGGGAATAACTTTAAAGTTTTCAAGGAGGCCGATAATTTTATATCTAAATTAAAGCTTAGGTTCTCCCATTTCAGAAAAACACCATACTTTTGAATTTGGATAATAATTTCGTAACTTAAACGGCCTCCATGGACACATACCCCTCTGCAAAATACTGTCAACTTGCATGCGGTTTCACCGCAAACAATACAGCACTATACAGTGTTACAAAAACATTTCTATGGTTGGGAATAACTTTTAAAGTTTTCAAGGGAGGCCGATAATTTTATATCTATATTAAAGCTTAGGTTCTCCCTTTCAGAAAACACCATACTTTTGAATTTGGATAATTATTTCGTACCTTAAACGGCCTCCATGGACACATAGCCTCTGTAAAATACTGTCAACTTGCATGCGGTTTCACCGCAAACAATACAGCACTATACAGTGTTACAAAAAAACATTTCTATGGTTGGGAATAACTCTTAAAGTTTTCAAGGTAGTCCGATAATTTTATTTCTTGATTTTAGCTTAGTTTATACCTTTTCAGAAAAAACCTATACTTTTGAATTTGGATAATTATTTCGTACCTTAAACGGCCTCCATGGACACATAGCCCTCTGTAAAATACGGTCAACTTGCATGCGGTTTCACCGCAAACAATACAGCACTATACAGTGTTACAAAAACATTTCTATGGTTGGGAATAACTTTAAAGTTTTCAAGGAGGCCGATAATTTTATATCTAAATTAAAGCTTAGGTTCTCCCTTTCAGAAAACACCATACTTTTGAATTTGGATAATTATTTCGTACCTTAAACGGCCTCCATGGACACATAGCCCTCTGTAAAATACCGTCAACTTGCATGCGGTTTCACCGCAAACAATACAGCACTATACAGTGTTACAAAAAAACATTTCTATGGTTGGGAATAACTTTAAAGTTTTCAAGGGAGGCCGATAATTTTATATCTAAATTAAAGCTTAGGTGCTCCCCTTTCAGAAAAACACCATACTTTTGAATTTGGATAATTATTTCGTACCTTAAACGGCCTCCATGGACACATAGCCCTCTGTAAAATACCGTCAACTTGCATGCGGTTTCACCGCAAACAATACAGCACTATACAGTGTTACAAAAAACATTTCTATGGTTGGGAATAACTTTTAAAGTTTTCAAGGAGGCCGATAATTTTATATCTAAATTAAAGCTTAGGTTCTCCCTTTCAGAAAAACACCATACTTTTGAATTTGGATAATTATTTCGTACCTTAAACGGCCTCCATGGACACATAGCCCTCTGTAAAATACTGTCAACTTGCATGCGGTTTCACCGCAAACAATACAGCACTATACAGTGTTACAAAAACATTTCTATGGTTGGGAATAACTTTAAAGTTTTCAAGGAGGCCGATAATTTTATATCTAAATTAAAGCTTAGGTTCTCCCTTTCAGAAAACACCATACTTTTGAATTTGGATAATTATTTCGTACCTTAAACGGCCTCCATGGACACATAGCCCTCTGTAAAATACGGTCAACTTGCATGCGGTTTCACCGCAAACAATACAGCACTATACAGTGTTACAAAAAACATTTCTATGGTTGGGAATAACTTTAAAGTTTTCAAGGAGGCCGATAATTTTATATCTAAATTAAAGCTTAGGTTCTCCCTTTCAGAAAAACACCATACTTTTGAATTTGGATAATTATTTCGTACCTTAAACGGCCTCCATGGACACATAGCCCTCTGTAAAATACAGTCAACTTGCATGCTGTCTCACCGCAAACAAGAGAGCCCTATACAGTGTTACTAACTTAAGATTTCTATGGTTGGGAATAACTTTTAAAATTTTCAAGGGAGGCCGATAATTTTATATCTATATTAAAGCTTAGGTTCTCCCTTTCAGAAAACACCATACTTTTGAATTTGGATAATTATTTCGTACCTTAAACGGCCTCCATGGACACATAGCCCTCTGTAAAATACTGTCAACTTGCATGCGGTTTCACCGCAAACAATACAGCACTATACAGTGTTACAAAAAAACATTCTATGGTTGGGAATAACTTTTAAAAGTTTTCAAGGAGGCCGATAATTTTATATCTAAATTAAAGCTTAGGTTCTCCCTTTCAGAAAACACCATACTTTTGAATTTGGATAATTATTTCGTACCTTAAACGGCCTCCATGGACACATAGCCCTCTGTAAAATACTGTCAACTTGCATGCGGTTTCACCGCAAACAATACAGCACTATACAGTGTTACAAAAACATTTCTATGGTTGGGAATAACTTTTAAAGTTTTCAAGGAGGCCGATAATTTTATATCTAAATTAAAGCTTAGGTTCTCCCTTTCAGAAAAACACCATACTTTTGAATTTGGATAATTATTTCGTACCTTAAACGGCCTCCATGGACACATAGCCCTCTGTAAAATACTGTCAACTTGCATGCGGTTTCACCGCAAACAATACAGCACTATACAGTGTTACAAAAAAACATTTCTATGGTTGGGAATAACTTTAAAGTTTTCAAGGAGGCCGATAATTTTATATCTATATTAAAGCTTAGGTTCTCCCTTTCAGAAAACACCATACTTTTGAATTTGGATAATTATTTCGTACCTTAAACGGCCTCCATGGACACTTAGCCCTCTGTAAAATACTGTCAACTTGCATGCGGTTTCACCGCAAACAATACAGCACTATACAGTGTTACAAAAACATTTCTATGGTTGGGAATAACTTTTAAAGTTTTCAAGGAGGCCGATAATTTTATATCTAAATTAAAGCTTAGGTTCTCCCTTTCAGAAAAACACCATACTTTTGAATTTGGATAATTATTTCGTACCTTAAACGGCCTCCATGGACACATAGCCCTCTGTAAAATACTGTCAACTTGCATGCGGTTTCACCGCAAACAATACAGCACTATACAGTGTTACAAAAAACATTTCTATGGTTGGGAATAACTTTAAAGTTTTCAAGGGAGGCCGATAATTTTATATCTAAATTAAAGCTTAGGTTCTCCCTTTCAGAAAAACACCATACTTTTGAATTTGGATAATTATTTCGTACCTTAAACGGCCTCCATGGACACATAGCCCTCTGTAAAATACTGTCAACTTGCATGCGGTTTCACCGCAAACAATACAGCACTATACAGTGTTACAAAAAAACATTTCTATGGTTGGGAATAACTTTAAAGTTTTCAAGGAGGCCGATAATTTTATATCTAAATTAAAGCTTAGGTTCTCCCTTCAGAAAACACCATACTTTTGAATTTGGATAATTATTTCGTACCTTAAACGGCCTCCATGGACACATAGCCCTCTGTAAAATACCGTCAAATTGCATTTGGTTTCACGACAAACAATACAGCACTATACAGTGTTACAAAAACATTTCTATGGTTGGGAATAACTTTAAAGTTTTCAAGGAGGCCGATAATTTTACATCTAAATTAAAGCGTAGGTTCTCCCCTTTCAGAAAAACACCATACTTTTGAATTTGGATAATTATTTTGCACCTTAAACGGCCTCCATGGACACATAGCCCTCTGTAAAATACGGTCAATTTGCATGCGGTTTCACCGCAAACAATACAGCACTATACAGTGTTACAAAAAAAACACATTTCTATGGTTGGGAATAACTTTTAAAGTTTTCAAGGGAGGCCGATAATTTTATATCTAAATTAAAGCTTAGGTTCTCCCTTTCAGAAAACACCATACTTTTGAATTTGGATAATTATTTCGTACCTTAAACGGCCTCCATGGACACATAGCCCTCTGTAAAATACCGTCAACTTGTATGCGGTTTCACCGCAAACAATACAGCACTATACAGTGTTACAAAAAAAACATTTCTATGGTTGGGAATAACTTTAAAATTTTTCAAAGGAGGCCGATAATTTTATATCTAAATTAAAGCTTAGGTTCTCCCCTGTCAGAAAAACACCATACTTTTGAATTTGGATAATTATTTCGTACCTTAAACGGCCTCCATGGACACATAGCCCTCTGTAAAATACCGTCAACTTGCATGCGGTTTCACCGCAAACAATACAGCACTATACAGTGTTACAAAAACAAATATTTCTATGGTTGGGAATAACTTTTAAAGTTTTCAAGGGAGGCCGATAATTTTATATCTAAATTAAAGCTTAGGTTCTCCCTTTCAGAAAAACACCATACTTTTGAATTTGGATAATTATTTCGTACCTTAAACGGCCTCCATGGACACTTAGCCCTCTGTAAAATACTGTCAACTTGCATGCGGTTTCACCGCAAACAATACAGCACTATACAGTGTTACAAAAACATTTCTATGGTTGGGAATAACTTTAAAGTTTTCAAGGAGGCCGATAATTTTATATCTATATTAAAGCTTAGGTTCTCCCCTTTCAGAAAACACCATACTTTTGAATTTGGATAATTATTTCGTACCTTAAACGGCCTCCATGGACACATAGCCTCTCTGTAAAATACTGTCAACTTGCATGCGGTTTCACCGCAAACAATACAGCACTATAAAGTGATACAAAAAACATTTCTATGGTTGGGAATAACTTTTAAAGTTTTCAAGGGAGGCCGATAATTTTATATCTAAATTAAAGCTTAGGTTCTCCCTTTCAGAAAAACACCATACTTTTGAATTGGATAATTATTTCGTACCTTAAACGGCCTCCATGGACACATAGCCCTCTGTAAAATACTGTCATCTTGCATGAGGTTTCACCGCAAACAATACAGGACTATAGAGTGTTACAAAAATAATTTTCTTTGATTGGGAATATCTTTTAAAGTTTTCAAGGAGGCCGATAATTTTATATCTAAATTAAAGCTTAGGTTCTCCCCTTTCAGAAAACACCATACTTTTGAATTTGGATAATTATTTCGTACCTTAAACGGCCTCCATGGACACATAGCCCTCTGTAAAATACGGTCATCTTGCATGCGGTTTCACCGCAAACAATACAGCACTATACAGTGTTACAAAAAACATTTCTATGGTTGGGAATAACTTTTAAAGTTTTCAAGGAGGCCGATAATTTTATATCTAAATTAAAGCTTAGGTTCTCCCTTTCAGAAAAACACCATACTTTTGAATTTGGATAATTATTTCGTACCTTAAACGGCCTCCATGGACACATAGCCCTCTGTAAAATACTGTCAACTTGCATGCGGTTTCACCGCAAACAATACAGCACTATACAGTGTTACAAAAAACATTTCTATGGTTGGGAATAACTTTAAAGTTTTCAAGGAGGCCGATAATTTTATATCTAAATTAAAGCTTAGGTTCTCCCTTTCAGAAAACACCATACTTTTGAATTTGGATAATTATTTCCTACCTTAAACGGCCTCCATGGACACTTAGCCCTCTGTAAAATACTGTCAACTTGCATGCGGTTTCACCCCAAACAATACAGCACTATACAGTGTTACAAAAAACATTTCTATGGTTGGGAATAACTTTTAAAGTTTTCAAGGAGGCCGATAATTTTATATCTAAATTAAAGCTTAGGTTCTCCCTTTCAGAAAACACCATACTTTTGAATTTGGATAATTATTTCGTACCTTAAACGGCCTCCATGGACACATAGCCCTCTGTAAAATACTGTCAACTTGCATGCGGTTTCACCGCAAACAATACAGCACTATACAGTGTTACAAAAAACATTTCTATGGTTGGGAATAACTTTAAAGTTTTCAAGGAGGCCGATAATTTTATATCTAAATTAAAGCTTAGGTTCTCCCTTTCAGAAAAACACCATACTTTTGAATTTGGATAATTATTTCGTACCTTAAACGGCCTCCATGGACACATAGCCTCTGTAAAATACCGTCAACTTGCATGCGGTTTCACCGCAAACAATACAGTACTATACAATGTTACAAACAGAAATTCTATGGTTGGGAATAACTTTTAAATTTTTCAAGGAGGCCGATAATTTTATATCTAAATTAAAGCTTAGGTTCTCCCTTTCAGAAAAAGACCATACTTTTGAATTTGGATAATTATTTCGTACCTTAAACGGCCTCCATGGACACATAGCCCTCTGTAAAATACCGTCAACTTGCATGCGGTTTCACCGCAAACAATACAGCACTATACAGTGTTACAAAAACATTTCTATGGTTGGGAATAACTTTAAAGTTTTCAAGGAGGCCGATAATTTTATATCTAAATTAAAGCTTAGGTTCTCCCCTTTCAGAAAACACCATACTTTTGAATTTGGATAATTATTTCGTACCTTAAACGGCCTCCATGGACACATAGCCCTCTGTAAAATACTGTCAACTTGCATGCGGTTTCACCGCAAACAATACAGCACTATACAGTGTTACAAAAACATTTCTATGGTTGGGAATAACTTTTAAAGTTTTCAAGGAGGCCGATAATTTTATATCTAAATTAAAGCTTAGGTTCTCCCCTTTCAGAAAACACCATACTTTTGAATTTGGATAATTATTTCGTACCTTAAACGGCCTCCATGGACACATAGCCCTCTGTAAAATACTGTCAACTTGCATGCGGTTTCACCGCAAACAATACAGCACTATACAGTGTTACAAAAAACATTTCTATGGTTGGGAATAACTTTAAAGTTTTCAAGGAGGCCGATAATTTTATATCTAAATTAAAGCTTAGGTTCTCCCTTTCAGAAAAACACCATACTTTTGAATTTGGATAATTATTTCGTACCTTAAACGGCCTCCATGGACACATAGCCCTCTGTAAAATACTGTCAACTTGCATGCGGTTTCACCGCAAACAATACAGCACTATACAGTGTTACAAAAACATTTCTATGGTTGGGAATAACTTTTAAAGTTTTCAAGGAGGCCGATAATTTTATATCTATAATTAAAGCTTAGGTTCTCCCTTTCAGAAAACACCATACTTTTGAATTTGGATAATTATTTCGTACCTTAAACGGCCTCCATGGACACATAGCCCTCTGTAAAATACTGTCAACTTGCATGCGGTTTCACCGCAAACAATACAGCACTATACAGTGTTACAAAAAACATTTCTATGGTTGGGAATAACTTTTAAAGTTTTCAAGGAGGCCGATAATTTTATATCTAAATTAAAGCTTAGGTTCTCCCTTTCAGAAAAACACCATACTTTTGAATTTGATAATTATTTCGTACCTTAAACGGCCTCCATGGACACATAGCCCTCTGTAAAATACTGGTCAACTTGCATGCGGTTTCACCGCAAACAATACAGCACTATACAGTGTTACAAAAACATTTCTATGGTTGGGAATAACTTTAAAGTTTTCAAGGAGGCCGATAATTTTATATCTAAATTAAAGCTTAGGTTCTCCCTTTCAGAAAACACCATACTTTTGAATTTGGATAATTATTTCGTACCTTAAACGGCCTCCATGGACACATAGCCCTCTGTAAAATACTGTCAACTTGCATGCGGTTTCACCGCAAACAATACAGCACTATACAGTGTTACAAAAACATTTCTATGGTTGGGAATAACTTTAAAAGTTTTCAAGGAGGCCGATAATTTTATATCTAAATTAAAGCTTAGGTTCTCCCTTTCAGAAAAACACCATACTTTTGAATTTGGATAATTATTTCGTACCTTAAACGGCCTCCATGGACACATAGCCCTCTGTAAAATACTGTCAACTTGCATGCGGTTTCACCGCAAACAATACAGCACTATACAGTGTTACAAAAACATTTCTATGGTTGGGAATAACTTTTAAAGTTTTCAAGGAGGCCGATAATTTTATATCTAAATTAAAGCTTAGGTTCTCCCTTTCAGAAAAACACCATACTTTTGAATTTGGATAATTATTTCGTACCTTAAACGGCCTCCATGGACACATAGCCCTCTGTAAAATACTGTCAACTTGCATGCGGTTTCACCGCAAACAATACAGCACTATACAGTGTTACAAAAACATTTCTATGGTTGGGAATAACTTTAAAGTTTTCAAGGAGGCCGATAATTTTATATCTAAATTAAAGCTTAGGTTCTCCCTTTCAGAAAAACACCATACTTTTGAATTTGGATAATTATTTCGTACCTTAAACGGCCTCCATGGACACATTAGCCCTCTGTAAAATACGGTCAACTTGCATGCGGTTTCACCGCAAACAATACAGCACTATACAGTGTTACAAAAACATTTCTATGGTTGGGAATAACTTTAAAGTTTTCAAGGAGGCCGATAATTTTATATCTAAATTAAAGCTTAGGTTCTCCCTTTCAGAAAACACCATACACTTTGAATTTGGATAATTATTTCGTACCTTAAACGGCCTCCATGGACACATAGCCCTCTGTAAAATACTGTCAACTTGCATGCGGTTTCACCGCAAACAATACAGCACTATACAGTGTTACAAAAAACATTTCTATGGTTGGGAATAACTTTAAAGTTTTCAAGGAGGCCGATAATTTTATATCTAAATTAAAGCTTAGGTTCTCCCTTCAGAAAACACCATACTTTTGAATTTGGATAATTATTTCGTACCTTAAACGGCCTCCATGGACACATAGCCTCTCTGTAAAATACTGTCAATCTTGCATGCGGTTTCACCGCAAACAATACAGCACTATACAGTGTTACAAAAAAACATTTCTATGGTTGGGAATAACTTTAAAGTTTTCAAGGAGGCCGATAATTTTATATCTAAATTAAAGCTTAGGTTCTCCCTTTCAGAAAAACACCATACTTTTGAATTTGGATAATTATTTCGTACCTTAAACGGCCTCCATGGACACATAGCCCTCTGTAAAATACTGTCAACTCTGCATGCGGTTTCACCGCAAACAATACAGCACTATACAGTGTTACAAAAACAATTCTATGGTTGGAAATAACTTTTAAAGTTTTCAAGGGAGGCCGATAATTTTATATCTAAATTAAAGCTTAGGTTCTCCCCTTTCAGAAAAACACCATACTTTTGAATTTGGATAATTATTTCGTACCTTAAATGGCCTCCATGGACACATAGCCCTCTGTAAAATACGGTCAACTTGCATGCGGTTTCACCGCAAACAATACAGCACTATACAGTGTTACAAAATTTCATTTCTATGGTTGGGAATAACTT
Organism: Zoroaster sp. YZ-2022; assembly: GCA_029582265.1. Classification (NCBI taxonomy): domain Eukaryota; kingdom Metazoa; phylum Echinodermata; class Asteroidea; order Forcipulatida; family Zoroasteridae; genus Zoroaster; species Zoroaster sp. YZ-2022. The sequence continues at coordinate 2,979,357 of CM055827.1, read as the reverse complement.
TTAAAAGTTTTCAAGGAGGCCGATAATTTTATATCTAAATTAAAGCTTAGGTTCTCCCTTTCAGAAAAACACCATACTTTTGAATTTGGATAATTATTTCGTACCTTAAACGGCCTCCAGGGACACATAGCCCTCTGTAAATTACGGTCAACTTGCATGCGGTTTCATCGCAAACAATACAGCACTATACAGTTTTACAAAAAAAAAAAATTCTATGGTTGGGAATAACTTTTAAGGTTTTCAAGGGAGGCCGATAATTTTATATCTAAATTAAAGCTTAGGTTCTCCATTTCAGAAAAACACCATACTTTTGAATTTTGATAATTATTTCGTACCTTAAACGGCCTCCATGGACACATAGCCCTCTGTAAAATACCGTCAACTTGCATGCGGTTTCACCGCAAACAATACAGCACTATACAGTGTTACAAAAATAAACATTTCTATGGTTGGGAATAACTTTAAAGTTTTCAAGGAGGCCGATAATTTTATATCTAAATTAAAGCTTAGGTTCTCCCCTTTCAGAAAACACCATACTTTTGAATTTGGATAATTACTTCGTACCTTAAACGGCCTCCATGGACACATAGCCCTCTGTAAAATACTGTCAACTTGCATGCGGTTTCACCGCAAACAATACAGCACTATACAGTGTTACAAAAAACATTTCTATGGTTGGGAATAACTTTTAAAGTTTTCAAGGAGGCCGATAATTTTATATCTAAATTAAAGCTTAGGTTCTCCCTTCAGAAAACACCATACTTTTGAATTTGGATAATTATTTCGTACCTTAAACGGCCTCCATGGACACATAGCCCTCTGTAAAATACTGTCAACTTGCATGCGGTTTCACCGCAAACAATACAGCACTATACAGTGTTACAAAAAACATTTCTATGGTTGGGAATAACTTTAAAGTTTTCAAGGAGGCCGATAATTTTATATCTAAATTAAAGCTTAGGTTCTCCCTTTCAGAAAAACACCATACTTTTGAATTTGGATAATTATTTCGTACCTTAAACGGCCTCCATGGACACATAGCCCTCTGTAAAATACTGTCAACTTGCATGCGGTTTCACCGCAAACAATACAGCACTATACAGTGTTACAAAAACATTTCTATGGTTGGGAATAACTTTAAAGTTTTCAAGGAGGCCGATAATTTTATATCTAAATTAAAGCTTAGGTTCTCCCTTTCAGAAAAACACCATACTTTTGAATTTGGATAATTATTTCGTACCTTAAACGGCCTCCATGGACACATAGCCCTCTGTAAAATACTGTCAACTTGCATGCGGTTTCACCGCAAACAATACAGCACTATACAGTGTTACAAAAACATTTCTATGGTTGGGAATAACTTTAAAGTTTTCAAGGAGGCCGATAATTTTATATCTAAATTAAAGCTTAGGTTCTCCCTTTCAGAAAAACACCATACTTTTGAATTTGGATAATTATTTCGTACCTTAAACGGCCTCCATGGACACATAGCCCTCTGTAAAATACGGTCAACTTGCATGCGGTTTCACCGCAAACAATACAGCACTATACAGTGTTACAAAAAACATTTCTATGGTTGGGAATAACTTTAAAGTTTTCAAGGGAGGCCGATAATTTTATATCTAAATTAAAGCTTAGGTTCTCCCTTCAGAAAAACACCATACTTTTGAATTTGGATAATTATTTCGTACCTTAAACGGCCTCCATGGACACATAGCCCTCTGTAAAATACGGTCAACTTGCATGCGGTTTCACCGCAAACAATACAGCACTATACAGTGTTACAAAAAACATTTCTATGGTTGGGAATAACTTTTAAAGTTTTCAAGGAGGCCGATAATTTTATATCTAAATTAAAGCTTAGGTTCTCCCTTTCAGAAAAACACCATACTTTTGAATTTGGATAATTATTTCGTACCTTAAACGGCCTCCATGGACACATAGCCCTCTGTAAAATACTGTCAACTTGCATGCGGTTTCACCGCAAACAATACAGCACTATACAGTGTTACAAAAAAACATTTCTATGGTTGGGAATAACTTTTAAAGTTTTCAAGGAGGCCGATAATTTTATATCTAAATTAAAGCTTAGGTTCTCCCTTTCAAAAAACACCATACTTTTGAATTTGGATAATTATTTCGTACCTTAAACGGCCTCCATGGACACATAGCCCTCTGTAAAATACTGTCAACTTGCATGCGGTTTCACCGCAAACAATACAGCACTATACAGTGTTACAAAAACATTTCTATGGTTGGGAATAACTTTAAAGTTTTCAAGGAGGCCGATAATTTTATATCTAAATTAAAGCTTAGGGTTCTCCCTTCAGAAAAAACACCATACTTTTGAATTTGGATAATTATTTCGTACCTTAAACGGCCTCCATGGACACATAGCCCTCTGTAAAATACTGTCAACTTGCATGCGGTTTCACCGCAAACAATACAGCACTATACAGTGTTACAAAAACATTTCTATGGTTGGGAATAACTTTAAAGTTTTCAAGGAGGCTGATAATTTTATATCTAAATTAAAGCTTAGGTTCTCCCCTTTCAGAAAACACCATACTTTTGAATTTGGATAATTATTTCGTACCTTAAACGGCCTCCATGGACACATAGCCCTCTGTAAAATACTGTCAACTTGCATGCGGTTTCACCGCAAACAATACAGCACTATACAGTGTTACAAAAACATTTCTATGGTTGGGAATAACTTTTAAAGTTTTCAAGGAGGCCGATAATTTTATATCTATATTAAAGCTTAGGTTCTCCCTTTTCAGAAAACACCATACACTTTTTGAATTTGGATAATTATTTCGTACCTTAAACGGCCACCATGGACACAAAGCCCTCTGTAAAATACTGTCAACTTGCATGCGGTTTCACCGCAAACACTACAGCACTATACAGTGTTACAAGAAACATTTCTATGGTTGGGAATAACTTTAAAGTTTTCAAGGAGGCTGATAATTTTATATCTTAATTAAAGCTTAGGTTCTCCCCTTTCAGAAAAACACCATACTTTTGAATTTGGATAATTATTTCGTACCTTAAACGGCCTCCATGGACACATAGCCCTCTGTAAAATACCGTCAACTTGCATGCGGTTTCACCGCAAACAATACAGCACTATACAGTGTTACAAAAAACATTTCTATGGTTGGGAATAACTTTTAAAGTTTTCAAGGAGGCCGATAATTTTATATCTAAATTAAAGCTTAGGTTCTCCCTTTCAGAAAAACACCATACTTTTGAATTTGGATAATTATTTCGTACCTTAAACGGCCTCCATGGACACATAGCCCTCTGTAAAATACTGTCAACTTGCATGCGGTTTCACCGCAAACAATACAGCACTATACAGTGTTACAAAAACATTTCTATGGTTGGGAATAACTTTTAAAGTTTTCAAGGAGGCCGATAATTTTATATCTAAATTAAAGCTTAGGTTCTCCCCTTCAGAAAACACCATACTTTTGAATTTGGATAATTATTTCGTACCTTAAACGGCCTCCATGGACACATAGCCCTCTGTAAAATACTGTCAACTTGCATGCGGTTTCACCGCAAACAATACAGCACTATACAGTGTTACAAAAAAACATTTCTATGGTTGGGAATAACTTTTAAAGTTTTCAAGGAGGCCGATAATTTTATATCTAAATTAAAGCTTAGGTTCTCCCTTTCAGAAAAACACCATACTTTTGAATTTGGATAATTATTTCGTACCTTAAACGGCCTCCATGGACAAATAGCCCTCTGTAAAATACTGTCAACTTGCATGCGGTTTCACCGCAAACAATACAGCACTATACAGTGTTACAAAAAAAACATTTCTATGGTTGGGAATAACTTTAAAGTTTTCAAGGGAGGCCGATAATTTTATATCTAAATTAAAGCTTAGGTTCTCCCTTTCAGAAAAACACCATACTTTTGAATTTGGATAATTATTTCGTACCTTAAACGGCCTCCATGGACACAGCCTCTGTAAAATACTGTCAACTTGCATGCGGTTTCACCGCAAACAATACAGCACTATACAGTGTTACAAAAAACATTTCTATGGTTGGGAATAACTTTTAAAGTTTTCAAGGAGGCCGATAATTTTATATCTAAATTAAAGCTTAGGTTCTCCCTTTCAGAAAACACCATACTTTTGAATTTGGATAATTATTTCGTACCTTAAACGGCCTCCATGGACACATAGCCCTCTGTAAAATACTGTCAACTTGCATGCGGTTTCACCGCAAACAATACAGCACTATACAGTGTTACAAAAACATTTCTATGGTTGGGAATAACTTTTAAAGTTTTCAAGGGAGGCCGATAATTTTATATCTAAATTAAAGCTTAGGTTCTCCCTTTCAGAAAAACACCATACTTTTGAATTTGGATAATTATTTCGTACCTTAAACGGCCTCCATGGACACATAGCCCTCTGTAAAATACTGTCAACTTGCATGCGGTTTCACCGCAAACAATACAGCACTATACAGTGTTACAAAAACATTTCTATGGTTGGGAATAACTTTAAAGTTTTCAAGGAGGCCGATAATTTTATATCTAAATTAAAGCTTAGGTTCTCCCTTTCAGAAAACACCATACTTTTGAATTTGGATAATTATTTCGTACCTTAAACGGCCTCCATGGACACATAGCCCTCTGTAAAATACTGTCAACTTGCATGCGGTTTCACCGCAAACAATACAGCACTATACAGTGTTACAAAAACATTTCTATGGTTGGGAATAACTTTAAAGTTTTCAAGGAGGCCGATAATTTTATATCTAAATTAAAGCTTAGGTTCTCCCTTTCAGAACAACACCATACATTTGAACTATTATAATTATTTCGTACCTTAAACGGCCTCCATGGACACATAGCCCTCTGTAAAATACGGTCAACTTGCATGCGGTTTCACCGCAAACAATATAGCACTATACAGTGTTACAAAAAACATTTCTATGGTTGGGAATAACTTTAAAGTTTTCAAGGAGGCTGATAATTTTATATCTAAATTAAAGCTTAGGTTCTCCCTTTCAGAAAAACACCATACTTTTGAATTTGGATAATTATTTCGTACCTTAAACGGCCTCCATGGACACATAGCCCTCTGTAAAATACTGTCAACTTGCATGCGGTTTCACCGCAAACAATACAGCACTATACAGTGTTACAAAAACATTTCTATGGTTGGGAATAACTTTTAAAGTTTTCAAGGAGGCCGATAATTTTATATCTAAATTAAAGCTTAGGTTCTCCCTTTCAGAAAAACACCATACTTTTTGAATTTGGATAATTATTTCGTACCTTAAACGGCCTCCATGGACACATAGCCTCTGTAAAATACTGTCAACTTGCATGCGGTTTCACCGCAAACAATACAGCACTATACAGTGTTACAAAAAAACATTTCTATGGTTGGGAATAACTTTTAAAGTTTTCAAGGGAGGCCGATAATTTTATATCTAAATTAAAGCTTAGGTTCTCCCTTTCAGAAAACACCATACTTTTGAATTTGGATAATTATTTCGTACCTTAAACGGCCTCCATGGACACATAGCCCTCTGTAAAATACTGTCAACTTGCATGCGGTTTCACCGCAAACAATACAGCACTATACAGTGTTACAAAAAACATTTCTATGGTTGGGAATAACTTTAAAGTTTTCAAGGAGGCCGATAATTTTATATCTAAATTAAAGCTTAGGTTCTCCCTTTCAGAAAACACCATACTTTTGAATTTGGATAATTATTTCGTACCTTAAACGGCCTCCATGGACACATAGCCCTCTGTAAAATACTGTCAACTTGCATGCGGTTTCACCGCAAACAATACAGCACTATACAGTGTTACAAAAACATTTCTATGGTTGGGAATAACTTTAAAGTTTTCAAGGAGGCCGATAATTTTATATCTAAATTAAAGCTTAGGTTCTCCCCTTTCAGAAAAACACCATACTTTTGAATTTGGATAATTATTTCGTACCTTAAACGGCCTCCATGGACACATAGCCCTCTGTAAAATACTGTCAACTTGCATGCGGTTTCACCGCAAACAATACAGCACTATACAGTGTTACAAAAAAACATTTCTATGGTTGGGAATAACTTTAAAGTTTTCAAGGAGGCCGATAATTTTATATCTAAATTAAAGCTTAGGTTCTCCCTTTCAGAAAACACACATACTTTTGAATTTGGATAATTATTTCGTACCTTAAACGGCCTCCATGGACACATAGCCCTCTGTAAAATACGGTCAACTTGCATGCGGTTTCACCGCAAACAATACAGCACTATACAGTGTTACAAAAAAACATTTCTATGGTTGGGAATAACTTTTAAAGTTTTCAAGGAGGCCGATAATTTTATATCTAAATTAAAGCTTAGGTTCTCCCTTTCAGAAAACACCATACTTTTGAATTTGGATAATTATTTCGTACCTTAAACGGCCTCCATGGACACATAGCCCTCTGTAAAATACCGTCAACTTGCATGCGGTTTCACCGCAAACAATACAGCACTATACAGTGATACAAAAAAAAAACTATGGTTGGGAATAACTTTTAAAGTTTTCAATGGAGGCCGATAATTTTATATCTAAATTAAAGCTTAGGTTCTCCCCTTTCAGACAAACACCATACTTTTGAATTTGGATAATTATTTCGTACCTTAAACGGCCTCCATGGACACATAGCCCTCTGTAAAATACGGTCAACTTGCATGCGGTTTCACCGCAAACAATACAGCACTATACAGTGTTACACAAAAAACATTTCTATGGTTGGGAATAACTTTTAAAGTTTTCAAGGGAGGCCGATAATTTTATATCTAAATTAAAGCTTAGGTTCTCCCCTTTCAGAAAAACACCATACTTTTGAATTTGGATAATTATTTCGTACCTTAAACGGCCTCCATGGACACATAGCCCTCTGTAAAATACCGTCAACTTGCATGCGGTTTCACCGCAAACAATACAGCACTATACAGTGTTACAAAAACATTTCTATGGTTGGGAATAACTTTAAAGTTTTCAAGGAGCCGATAATTTTATATCTAAATTAAAGCTTAGGTTCTCCCCTTTCAGAAAAACACCATACTTTTGAATTTGGATAATTATTTCGTACCTTAAACGGCCTCCATGGACACATAGCCCTCTGTAAAATACCGTCAACTTGCATGCGGTTTCACCGCAAACAATACAGCACTATACAGTGTTACAAAATAAACATTTCTATGGTTGGGAATAACTTTAAAGTTTTCAAGGAGGCCGATAATTTTATATCTAAATTAAAGCTTAGGTTCTCCCTTTCAGAAAAACACCATACTTTTGAATTTGGATAATTATTTCGTACCTTAAACGGCCTCCATGGACACATAGCCTCTGTAAAATACTGTCAACTTGCATGCGGTTTCACCGCAAACAATACAGCACTATACAGTGTTACAAAAACATTTCTATGGTTGGGAATAACTTTAAAGTTTTCAAGGAGGCCGATAATTTTATATCTAAATTAAAGCTTAGGTTCTCCCTTTCAGAAAACACCATACTTTTGAAATTGGATAATTATTTCGTACCTTAAACGGCCTCCATGGACACATAGCCCTCTGTAAAATATAGTCAACTTGCATGCGGTTTCACCGCAAACAATACAGCACTATACAGTGTTACACAAAAAACATTTCTATGGTTGGGAATAACTTTAAACATTTTCAAGGGAGGCCGATAATTTTATATCTAAATTAAAGCTTAGGTTCTCCCCTTTCAGAAAAACACCATACTTTTGAATTTGGATAATTATTTCGTACCTTAAACGGCCTCCATGGACACTTAGCCCTCTGTAAAATACGGTCAACTTGCATGCGGTTTCACCGCAAACAATACAGCACTATACAGTGTTACAAAAAACATTTCTATGGTTGGGAATAACTTTTAAAGTTTTCAAGGAGGCCGATAATTTTATATCTAAATTAAAGCTTAGGTTCTCCCTTTCAGAAAAACACCATACTTTTGAATTTGGATAATTATTTCGTACCTTAAACGGCCTCCATGGACACATAGCCCTCTGTAAAATACTGTCAACTTGCATGCGGTTTCACCGCAAACAATACAGCACTATACAGTGTTACAAAAAACATTTCTATGGTTGGGAATAACTTTAAAGTTTTCAAGGGAGGCCGATAATTTTATATCTAAATTAAAGCTTAGGTTCTCCCTTCAGAAAAACACCATACTTTTGAATTTGGATAATTATTTCGTACCTTAAACGGCCTCCATGGACACATAGCCCTCTGTAAAATGCTGTCAACTTGCATGCGGTTTCACCGCAAACAATACAGCACTATACAGTGTTACAAAAGAAAACATTTCTATGGTTGGGAATAACTTTAAAGTTTTCAAGGAGGCCGATAATTTTATATCTAAATTAAATCGTAGGTTCTCCCCTCTCAGAAAAACACCATACTTTTGAATTTGGATAATTATTTCGTACCTTAAACGGCCTCCATGGACACATAGCCCTCTGTAAAATACCGTCAACTTGCATGCGGTTTCACCGCAAACAATACAGCACTATACAGTGTTACACAAAAACATTTCTATGGTTGGGAATAACTTTTAAAGTTTTCAAGGAAGGCCGATAATTTTATATCTAAATTAAAGCTTAGGTTCTCCCCTTTCAGAAAAACACCATACTTTTGAATTTGGATAATTATTTCGTACCTTAAACGGCCTCCATGGACACATAGGCCTCTGTAAAATACCGTCAACTTGCATGCGGTTTCACCACAAACAATACAGCACTATACAGTGTTACAAAAAACATTTCTATGGTTGGGAATAACTTTTAAAGTTTTCAAGGAGGCCGATAATTTTATATCTAAATTAAAGCATAGGTTCCTCCCTTTCAGAAAAACACCATACTTTTGAATTTGGATAATTATTTCGTACCTTAAACGGCCTCCATGGACACATAGCCCTCTGTAAAATACCGTCAACTTGCATGCGGTTTCACCGCAAACAATACAGCACTATACAGTGTTACACAAAAAACATTTCTATGGTTGGGAATAACTTTTAAAGTTTTCAAGGGAGGCCGATAATTTTATATCTAAATTAAAGCTTAGGTTCTCCCCTTTCAGACAAACACCATACTTTTGAATTTGGATAATTATTTCGTACCTTAAACGGCCTCCATGGACACATAGCCCTCTGTAAAATACGGTCAACTTGCATGCGGTTTCACCGCAAACAATACAGCACTATACAGTGTTACAAAAAAACATTTCTATTGTTGGGAATAACTTTAAAAGTTTTCAAGGGAGGCCGATAATTTTATATCTAAATTAAAGCTTAGGTTCTCCCCTTTCAGAAAAACACCATACTTTTGAATTTGGATAATTATTTCGTACCTTAAACGGCCTCCATGGACACATAGCCCTCTGTAAAATACCGTCAACTTGCATGCGGTTTCACCGCAAACAATACAGCACTATACAGTGTTACAAAAAAACATTTCTATGGTTGGGAATAACTTTAAAGTTTTCAAGGAGGTCGATAATTTTATATCTAAATTAAAGCTTAGGTTCTCCCCTTTCAGAAAAACACCATACTTTTGAATTTGGATAATTATTTCGTACCTTAACCGGCCTCCATGGACACATAGCCGTCAACTTGCATGCGGTTTCACGGCAAACAATACAGCACTATACAGTGTTACAAAAAAAACAGTTCTATGGTTGGGAATAACTTTTAAAGTTTTCAAGGGAGGTCGATAATTTTATATCTAAATTAAAGCTTAGGTTCTCCCTTTCAGAAAACACCATACTTTTGAATTTGGATAATTATTTCGTACCTTAAACGGCCTCCATGGACACATAGCCCTCTGTAAAATACTGTCAACTTGCATGCGGTTTCACCGCAAACAATACAGCACTATACAGTGTTACAAAAAAACATTTCTATGGTTGGGAATAACTTTTAAAGTTTTCAAGGAGGCCGATGATTTTATATCTAAATTAAAGCTTAGGTTCTCCTCTTTCAGAAAGACACCATACTTTTGAATTTGGATAATTATTTCGTACCTTAAACGGCCTCCATGGACACATAGCCCTCTGTAAAATACGGTCAACTTGCATGCGGTTTCACCGCAAACAATACAGCACTATACAGTGTTACAAAAACATTTCTATGGTTGGGAATAACTTTAAAGTTTTCAAGGAGGCCGATAATTTTATATCTAAATTAAAGCTTAGGTTCTCCCTTTCAGAAAACACACCATACTTTTGAATTTGGATAATTATTTCGTACCTTAAACGGCCTCCATGGACACATAGCCCTCTGTAAAATACGGTCAACTTGCATGCGGTTTCACCGCAAACAATACAGCACTATACAGTGTTACAAAAAACATTTCTATGGTTGGGAATAACTTCTAAAGTTTTCAAGGGAGGCCGATAATTTTATATCTAAATTAAAGCTTAGGCTCCGCTCTTTCTTTAACACACCATACTTTTGAATTTGGATAATTATTTCGTACCTTAAACGGCCTCCATGGACACATAGCCCTCTGTAAAATACCGTCAACTTGCATGCGGTTTCACCGCAAACAATACAGCACTATACAGTGTTACAAAAAAACATTTTTATTGTTGGGAATAACTTTTAAAGTTTTCATGGGAGGCCGATAATTTTATATCTAAATTAAAGCTTAGATTCTCCCTTTCAGAAAAACACCATACTTTTGAATTTGGATAATTATTTCGTACCTTAAACGGCCTCCATGGACACATAGCCCTCTGTAAAATACGGTCAACTTGCATGCGGTTTCACCGCAAACAATACAGCACTATACAGTGTTACAAAAACAATTCTATGGTTGGGAATAACTTTTAAAGTTTTCAAGGAGGCCGATAATTTTATATCTAAATTAAAGCTTAGATTCTCCCTTTCAGAAAAACACCATACTTTTGAATTTGGATAATTATTTCGTACCTTAAACGGCCTCCATGGACACATAGCCCTCTTTAAAATACCGTCAACTTGCATGCGGTTTCACCGCAAACAATACAGCACTATACAGTGTTACAAAAACATTTCTATGGTTGGGAATAACTTTTAATGTTTTCAAGGGAGGCCGATCATTTGATCTCTATATTATTGCGTAGGTTCTCGCGCTTCAGACAAACACCATACTTTTGAATTTGGATAATTATTTCGTACCTTAAACGGCCTCCATGGACACATAGCCCTCTGTAAAATACCGTCAACTTGCATGCGGTTTCACCACAAACAATACAGCACTATACAGTGTTACAAAAAAAACATTTCTATGGTTGGGAATAACTTTTAAAGTTTTCAAGGGAGGCCGATAATTTTATATCTAAATTAAAGCTTAGGTTCTCCCCTTTCAGAAAAACACCATACTTTTGAATTTGGATAATTATTTCGTACCTTAAACGGCCTCCATGGACACATAGCCCTCTGTAAAATACCGTCAACTTCCATGCGGTTTCACCGCAAACAATACAGCACTATACAGTGTTACACAAAAACATTTCTATGGTTGGGAATAACTTTTAAAGTTTTCAAGGGAGGCCGATAATTTTATATCTAAATTAAAGCATAGGTTCTCCCCTTTCAGAAAAACACCATACTTTTGAATTTGGATAATTATTTCGTACCTTAAACGGCCTCCATGGACACATAGCCCTCTGTAAAATACCGTCAACTTGCATGCGGTTTCACCGCAAACAATACAGCACTATACAGTGTTACAAAAACACATTTCTATGGTTGGGAATAACTTTAAAAGTTTTCAAGAGAGGCCGATAATTTTATATCTAAATTAATGCTTAGGTTCTCGCCTTTCAGAAAAACACCATACTTTTGAATTTGGATAATTATTTCGTACCTTAAACGGCCTCCATGGACACATAGCCCTCTGTAAAATACCGTCAACTTGCATGCGGTTTCACCGCAAACAATACAGCACTATAGAGTGTTACAAAAACATTTCTATGGTTGGGAATAACTTTTAAAGTTTTCAAGGAGGCAGATAATGTTATATCTAAATTAAAGCTTAGGTTCTCCCCTTTCAGAACAATCCAATACTTTTGAATTTGGATAATTATTTCGTACCTTAAACGGCCTCCATGGACACATAGCCCTCTGTAAAATACTGTCAACTTGCATGCGGTTTCACCGCAAACAATACAGCACTATACAGTGTTACAAAAAAAAACATTTCTATGGTTGGGAATAACTTTTAAAGTTTTCAAGGGAGGCCGATAATTTTATATCTAAATTAAAGCTTAGGTTCTCCCCTTCAGAAAAACACCATACTTTTGAATTTGGATAATTATTTCGTACCTTAAACGGCCTCCATGGACACATAGCCCTCTGTAAAATACCGTCAACTTGCATGCGGTTTCACCGCAAACAATACAGCACTATACAGTGTTACAAAAAAACATTTCTATGGTTGGGAATAACTTTTAAAGTTTTCAAGAGAGGCCGATAATTTTATATCTAAATTAAAGCTTAGGTTCTCCCCTTTCAGAAAAACACCATACTTTTGAATTTGGATAATTATTTCGTACCTTAAACGGCCTCCATGGACACATAGCCCTCTGTAAAATACGGTCAACTTGCATGCGGTTTCACCGCAAACAATACAGCACTATACAGTGTTACAAAAAAAACATTTCTATGGTTGGGAATAAGAGGCCGATAATTTTATATCTAAATTAAAGCTTAGGTTCTCCCCTTTCAGAAAAACCCAATACTTTTGAATTTGGATAATTATTTCGTACCTTAAACGGCCTCCATGGACACATAGCCCTCTGTAAAATACGGTCAACTTGCATGCGGTTTCACCACAAACAATACAGCACTATACAGTGTTACCAAAAAAAAAAAATCTATGGTTGGGAATAACTTTTAAAATTTTCAAGGGAGGCCGATAATTTTATATCTAAATTAAAGCGTAGGTTCTCCCCTTTCAGAAAAACACCATACTTTTGAATTTGTATAATTATTTCGTACCTTAAACGGCCTCCATGGACACATAGCCCTCTGTAAAATACCGTCAACATGCATGCGGTTTCACCGCAAACAATACAGCACTATACAGTGTTACAAAAAAAAACATTTCTATTGTTGGGAAGAACGTTTAAAGTTTTCAAGGAGGCCGATAATTTTATATCTAAATTAAAGCTTAGGTTATCCCATTTCAGAAAAAACCATACTTTTGAATTTGGATAATTATTTCGTACCTTAAACGGCCTCCATGGACACATAGCCCTCTGTAAAATACGGTCAACTTGCATGCGGTTTCACCGCAAACAATACAGCACTATACAGTGTTACAAAAAACCTTTCTATGGTTGGGAATAACTTTTAAAGTTTTACATGGAGGCCGATAATTTTTTTTCTAAATTAAAGCTTAGGTTCTCCCTTTCAGAAAAAAAGCATACTTTTTAATTTGGATAATTATTTCGTACCTTAAACGGCCTCCATGGACACATAGCCTCTGTAAAATACCGTCAACTTGCATGCGGTTTCACCGCAAACAATACAGCACTATACAGTGTTACAAAAAACATTTCTATGGTTGGGAATAACTTTTAAAGTTTTCAAGGGAGGCCGATAATTTTATATCTAAATTAAAGCTTAGGTTCTCCCCTTTCAGAAAAACCCAATACTTTTGAATTTGGATAATTATTTCGTACCTTAAACGGCCTCCATGGACACATAGCCCTCTGTAAAATACTGTCAACTTGCATGCGGTTTCACCGCAAACAATACAGCACTATACAGTGTTACAAAAAAACATTTCTAGGGTTGGGTATAACTTGTAAAGTTTTCAAGGGAGGCCGATAATTTTATATCTAAATTAAATCGTAGGTTCTCCCTTTCATAAAACACCATACTTTTGAATTTGGATAATTATTTCGTACCTTAAACGGCCTCCATGGACACATAGCCCTCTGTAAAATACGGTCAACTTGCATGCGGTTTCACCGCAAACAATACAGCACTATACAGTGTTACAAAAAAACATTTCTATGGTTGGGAATAACTTTTAAAGTTTTCAAGGGAGGCCGATAATTTTATATCTAAATTAAAGCTTAGGTTCTCCCTTTCAGAAAAACACCATACTTTTGAATTTGGATAATTATTTCGTACCTTAAACGGCCTCCATGGACACATAGCCCTCTGTAAAATACTGTCAACTTGCATGCGGTTTCACCGCAAACAAAACAGCACTATACAGTGTTACAAAAAATCCAGTTCTATTTTTTGGAAAAACTATAAAACTTTACATCGTAGGCCGATAATTTTATATATAAATAAAATCTTAGGTTCTACCAATTCATAAAAAAAACATACTTTTGAATTTGGATAATTATTTCGTACCTTAAACGGCCTCCATGGACACATAGCCCTCTGTAAAATACCGTCAACTTGCATGCGGTTTCACCGCAAACAATACAGCACTATACAGTGTTACAAAACAAAACATTTCTATGTTTGGGAATAACTTTAAAGTTTTCAAGGTAGGCCGATAATGTTATATCTAATTTATAGCTTAGGTTCTCCCCTTTCAGAAAAACACCATATTTTTGAATTTGGATAATTATTTCGTACCTTAAACGGCCTCCATGGACACATAGCCCTCTGTAAAATACTGTCAACTTGCATGCGGTTTCACCGCAAACAATACAGCACTATACAGTGTTACAAAAATCATTTATATGGTTGGGAATAACTTTAAAGTTTTCAAGGAGGCCGATAATTTTATATCTAAATTAAAGGGTAGGTTCTCCCTTTCAGAAAAACACCATACTTTTGAATTTGGATAATTATTTCGTACCTTAAACGGCCTCCATGGACACATAGCCCTCTGTAAAATACTGTCAACTTGCATGCGGTTTCACCGCAAACAATACAGCACTATACAGTGTTACAAAAAACATTTCTATGGTTGGGAATAACTTTTAAAGTTTTCAAGGAGGCCGATAATTTTATATCTAAATTAAAGCTTAGGTTCTCCCTTTTCAGAAAACCACCATACTTTTGAATTTGGATAATTATTTCGTACCTTAAACGGCCTCCATGGACACATAGCCCTCTGTAAAATACCGTCAACTTGCATGCGGTTTCACCGCAAACAATACAGCACTATACAGTGTTACAAAAAAATTCTATGGTTGGGAATAACTTTAAAGTTTTCAAGGGAGGCCGATAATTTTATATCTAAATTAAAGCTTAGGTTCTCCCCTTTCAGAAAAACACCATACTTTTGAATTTGGATAATTATTTCGTACCTTAAACGGCCTCCATGGACACATAGCCCTCTGTAAAATACGGTCAACTTGCATGCGGTTTCACCGCAAACAATACAGCACTATACAGTGTTACAAAAACATTTCTATGGTTGGGAATAACTTTTAAAGTTTTCAAGGAGGCCGATAATTTTATATCTAAATTAAAGCTTAGGTTCTCCCTTTCAGGAAAACACCATACTTTTGAATTTGGATAATTATTTCGTACCTTAAACGGCCTCCATGGACACATAGCCCTCTGTAAAATACGGTCAACTTGCATGCGGTTTCACCGCAAACAATACAGCACTATACAGTGTTACAAATAAACATTTCTATGGTTGGTAATAACTTTTAAATTTTTCAAGGTAGGCCGATAATTTTAAATCTAAATTAAAGCTTAGGTTCTCCCCTTTCAGAAAAACACCATACTTTTGAATTTGGATAATTATTTCGTACCTTAAACGGCCTCCATGGACACATAGCCCTCTGTAAAATACCGTCAACTTGCATGCGGTTTCACCGCAAACAATACAGCACTATACAGTGTTACAAAACAACATTTCTATGGTTGGGAATAACTTTAAAGTTTTCAAGGAGGCCGATAATTTTATATCTAAATTAAAGCTTAGGTTCTCCCTTTCAGAAAACCCCATACTTTTGAATTTGGATAATTATTTCGTACCTTAAACGGCCTCCATGGACAGATAGCCCTCTGTAAAATACGGTCAACTTGCATGCGGTTTCACCGCAAACAATACAGCACTATACAGTGTAACAAAAACATTTCTATGGTTGGGAATAACTTTTAAAGTTTTCAAGGGAGGCCGATAATTTTATATCTAAATTAAAGCTTAGGTTCTCCCCTTTCAGAAAAACACCATACTTTTGAATTTGGATAATTATTTCGTACCTTAAACGGCCTCCATGGACACATAGCCCTCTGTAAAATACCGTCAACTTGCATGCGGTTTCACCGCAAACAATACAGCACTATACAGTGTTACAAAAAAACATTTCTATGTTTGGGAATAACTTTTAAAGTTTTCAAGGGAGGCCGATAATGTTATATCTAAATTAAAGCTTAGGTTCTCCCCTTTCAGAAAAACCCAATACTTTTGAATTTGGATAATTATTTCGTATCTTAACCCTCAAGGGAGGCACGTTGTCAGAAACGTCTGACACAAATCAGTATTTTCCTTCCCCTAAACAAATAATAAACACCACCCACTTATCAGTCAATGATATCTCAAGCTGGACCATAACACACATCCTACAGGGGGTTTCATTCAACAGGAGTCAGTGACGTTGTGGGGAGGGGCATCGAAAAATTCAGCCCGTATGGTTTGTGCACAAATTTTGACAGCATGCTCTGTGTACAACATCAATGCATGTTGGATGCATGGGGAATTGAATACATTTGGAACTCGTCCAGTGATAAGTGGAACCATCTGTTCAGTCACTGGGCTAGTAGTAGATCATTATCTTTTGATCTCTTGCATGCCGACAGTGTAAGTTGTAATGCCCCCCCACCCCCACCCCCCCTGCCCTTTCTTTCAGGACATACATGTACTAGAGTGGGCATGTGGCTTGTTTCAAGTATGTAAACAATTGTGCCAGGTTTCTAAGTTTATTACAGGGGCTTGTGACAATAGCTTGCTTAAATTAATTCCCGCAACAAAATCGTTGGGGGAAATGCCAAAGAAACCCTCTTAACTTATTAAAACCGTGTGTCAGATGTTTCTGACATCGTCACGCATTTACGTTACGACCAAACAGGTGCCTCGTTTGAGGGTTAAACGGCCTCCATGGACACATAGCCCTCTGTAAAATACCGTCAACTTGCATGCGGTTTCACCGCAAACAATACAGCACTATACGGTGTTACAAAAAAACATTTCTATGTTTGGGAATAACTTTTAAAGTTTTCAATGGCGGCCGATAATTTTATATCTAAATTAAAGCTTAGGTTCTCCCCTTTCAGAAAAACACCATACTTTTGAATTTGGATAATTATTTCGTACCTTAAACGGCCTCCATGGACACATAGCCCTCTGTAAAATACCGTCAACTTGCATGCGGTTTCACCGCAAACAATACAGCACTATACAGTGTTACTAAAAAAAACATTTCTATGGTTGGGAATAACTTTTAAAGTTTTCAAGGGAGGCCGATAATTTTATATCTAAATTAAAGCTTAGGTTCTCCCTTTTCAGAAAAACACCATACTTTTGAATTTGGATAATTATTTCGTACCTTAAACGGCCTCCATGGACACATAGCCCTCTGTAAAATACCGTCAACTTGCATGCGGTTTCACCGCAAACAATACAGCACTATACAGTGTTACAAAAAAAAACATTTCTATGTTTGGGAATAACTTTTAAAGTTTTCAAGGGAGGCCGATAATTTTATATCTAAATTAAAGCTTAGGTTCTCCTCTTTCAGAAAAACCCAATACTTTTGAATTTGGATAATTATTTCGTACCTTAAACGGCCTCCATGGACACATAGCCCTCTGTAAAATACGGTCAACTTGCATGCGGTTTCACCGCAAACAATACAGCACTATACAGTGTTACAAAAAACATTTCTAGGGTTGGGAATAACTTTTAAAGTTTTCAAGGGAGGCCGATAATTTTATATCTAAATTAAAGCTTAGGTTCTCCGCTTTCAGAAAAACACCATACTTTTGAATTTGGATAATTATTTCGTACCTTAAACGGCCTCCATGGACACATAGCCCTCTGTAAAATACCGTCAACTTGCATGCGGTTTCACCGCAAACAATACAGCACTATACGGTGTTACAAAAAAACATTTCTATGTTTGGGAATAACTTTTAAAATTTTCAATGGCGGCCGATAATTTGATATCTAAATTAAAGCTTATGTTCTCCCCTTCAGAAAAACCACCATACTTTTGAATTTGGATAATTATTTCGTACCTTAAACGGCCTCCATGGACACATAGCCCTCTTTCAGAAACCGTCAACTTGCATGCGGTTTCACCGCAAACAATACAGCACTATACAGAGTTACAAGGGAAACGTTTCTAGGGTTGGGAATAACTTTTAAAGTTTTCAAGGAGGCCGATAATTTTATATCTAAATTAAAGCTTAGGTTCTCCCTTTCAGAAAAACACCATACTTTTGAATTTGGATAATTATTTCGTACCTTAAACGGCCTCCATGGACACATAGCCCTCTGTAAAATACTGTCAACTTGCATGCGGTTTCACCGCAAACAATACAGCACTATACAGTGTTACAAAAAACATTTCTATGGTTGGGAATAACTTTTAAAATTTTCAAGGGAGGCCGATAATTTTATATCTAAATTAAAGCTTAGGTTCTTCCCTTTCAGAAAACCCAATACTTTTGAATTTGGATAATTATTTCGTACCTTAAACGGCCTCCATGGACACATAGCCCTCTGTAAAATACGGTCAACTTGCATGCGGTTTCACCGCAAACAATACAGCACTATACAGTGTTACAAAAAAACATTTCTATGGTTGGGAATAACTTTTAAAGTTTTCAAGGGAGGCCGATAATTGTATATCTAAATTAAAGCTTAGGTTCTCCCCTTTTGAATTTGGATAATTATTTCGTACCTTAAACGGCCTCCATGGACACATAGCCCTCTGTAAAATACCGTCAACTTGCATGCGGTTTCACCGCAAACAATACAGCACTATACAGTGTTACAAAAAAAAACATTTCTATTGGTTGGGAATAACTTTTAAAGTTTTCAAGGGAGGCCGATAATTTTATATCTAAATTAAAGCTTAGGTTCTCCCCTTTCAGAAAAACACCATACTTTTGAATTTGGATAATTATTTCGTACCTTAAACGGCCTCCATGGACACATAGCCCTCTGTAAAATACCGTCAACTTGCATGCGGTTTCACCGCAAACAATACAGCACTATACAGTGTTACAAAAAAACATTTCTATGGTTGGGAATAACTTTTAAAGTTTTCAAGGCGGGCCGATAATTTTATATCTAAATTAAAGCTTAGGTTCTCCTTTCAGAAAAACACCATACTTTTGAATTTGGATAATTATTTCGTACCTTAAACGGCCTCCATGGACACATAGCCCTCTGTAAAATACCGTCAACTTGCATGCGGTTTCACCGCAAACAATACAGCACTATACAGTGTTACAAAAAACATTTCTATGGTTGGGAATAACTTTTAAAGTTTTCAAGGGAGGCCGATAATTTTATATCTAAATTAAAGCGTAGGTTCTCCCCTTTCAGAAAAACACCATACTTTTGAATTTGGATAATTATTTCGTACCTTAAACGGCCTCCATGGACACATAGCCCTCTGTAAAATACCGTCAACTTGCATGCGGTTTCACCGCAAACAATACAGCACTATACAGTGTTACAAAAAAAACATTTCTATGGTTGGGAATAACTTTTAAAGTTTTCAAGGACGGCCGATAATTTTATATCTAAATTAAAGCTTAGGTTCTCCTTTCAGAAAACCCAATACTTTTGAATTTGGATAATTATTTCGTACCTTAAACGGCCTCCATGGACACATAGCCCTCTGTAAAATACCGTCAACTTGCATGCGGTTTCACCGCAAACAATACAGCACTATACAGTGTTACAAAAAAAACATTTCTATGGTTGGGAATAACTTTTAAAGTTTTCAAGGGAGGCCGATAATTTTATATCTAAATTAAAGCTTAGGTTCTCCCTTTCAGAAAAACACAATACTTTTGAATTTGGATAATTATTTCGTACCTTAAACGGCCTCCATGGACACATAGCCCTCTGTAAAATACCGTCAACTTGCATGCGGTTTCACCGCAAACAATACAGCACTATACAGTGTTACAAAAAAAATACATTTCTATGGTTGGGAATAACTTTTAAAGTTTTTAAGGGAGGCCGATAATTTTATATCTAAATTAAAGGTTAGGTTCTCCCCTTTCAGAAAAACCCAATACTTTTGAATTTGGATAATTATTTCGTACCTTAAACGGCCTCCATGGACACATAGCCCTCTGTAAAATACCGTCAACTTGCATGCGGTTTCACCGCAAACAATACAGCACTACGCAGTGTTACAAAAAAAACATTTCTATGGTTGGGAATAACGTTTAAAGTTTTCAAGGGAGGCCGATAATTTTATATCTAAATTAAAGCTTAGGTTCTTCCCTCTCAGAAAAACACCATACTTTTGAATTTGGATAATTATTTCGTACCTTAAACGGCCTCCATGGACACATAGCCCTCTGTAAAATACCGTCAACTTGCATGCGGTTTCACCGCAAACAATACAGCACTATACAGTGTTACAAAAAAAACATTTCTATGGTTGGGAATAACTTTTAAAGTTTTCAAGGGAGGCCGATAATTTTATATCTAAATTAAAGCGTAGGTTCTCCCCTTTCAGAAAAAACCAATACTTTTGAATTTGGATAATTATTTCGTACCTTAAACGGCCTCCATGGACACATAGCCCTCTGTAAAATACCGTCAACTTGCATGCGGTTTCACCGCAAACAATACAGCACTATACAGTGTTACAAAAAAACATTTCTATGGTTGGGAATAACTTTTAAAGTTTTCAAGGGAGGCCGATAATTTTATATCTAAATTAAAGCGTAGGTTCTCCCCTTTCAGAAAAACACCATACTTTTGAATTTGGATAATTATTTCGTACCTTAAACGGCCTCCATGGACACATAGCCCTCTGTAAAATACCGTCAACTTGCATGCGGTTTCACCGCAAACAATACAGCACTATACAGTGTTACAAAAAAAACATTTCTATGGTTGGGAATAACTTTTAAAGTTTTCAAGGAGGCCGATAATTTTATATCTAAATTAAAGCTTAGGTTCTCCCCTTTCAGAAAAACACCATACTTTTGAATTTGGATAATTATTTCGTACCTTAAACGGCCTCCATGGACACATAGCCCTCTGTAAAATACCGTCAACTTGCATGCGGTTTCACCGCAAACAATACAACACTATACAGTGTTACAAAAAAAACATTTCTATGGTTGGGAATAACTTTTAAAGTTTTCAAGGGAGGCCGATAATTTTATATCTAAATTAAAGCGTAGGTTCTCCTCTTTCAAAAAAAACCAATACTTTTGAATTTGGATAATTATTTCGTACCTTAAACGGCCTCCATGGACACATAGCCCTCTGTAAAATACCGTCAACTTGCATGCGGTTTCACCGCAAACAATACAGCACTATACAGTGTTACAAAAAAAAACATTTCTATGGTTGGGAATAACTTTTAAAGTTTTCAAGGGAGGCCGATAATTTTATATCTAAATTAAAGCGTAGGTTCTCCCCTTTCAGAAAAACACCATACTTTTGAATTTGGATAATTATTTCGTACCTTAAACGGCCTCCATGGACACATAGCCCTCTGTAAAATACCGTCAACTTGCATGCGGTTTCACCGCAAACAATACAGCACTATACAGTGTTACAAAAAAAAACATTTCTATGGTTGGGAATAACTTTTAAAGTTTTCAATGGAGGCCGATAATTTTATATCTAAATTAAAGCTTAGGTTCTCCCCTTTCAGAAAAACCCAATACTTTTGAATTTGGATAATTATTTCGTACCTTAAACGGCCTCCATGGACACATAGCCCTCTGTAAAATACCGTCAACTTGCATGCGGTTTCACCGCAAACAATACAGCACTATACAGTGTTACAAAAAAAACATTTCTATGGTTGGGAATAACTTTTAAAGTTTTCAAGGGAGGCCGATAATTTTATATCTAAATTAAAGCGTAGGTTCTCCCCTTTCAGAAAAACACCATACTTTTGAATTTGGATAATTATTTCGTACCTTAAACGGCCTCCATGGACACATAGCCCTCTGTAAAATACCGTCAACTTGCATGCGGTTTCACCGCAAACAATACAGCACTATACAGTGTTACAAAAAAACATTTCTATGGTTGGGAATAACTTTTAAAGTTTTCAAGGGAGGCCGATAATTTTATATCTAAATTAAAGCTTAGGTTCTCCTCTTTCAGAAAAACCAATGCTTTTGAATTTGGATAATTATTTCGTGCCTTAAACGGCCTCCATGGACACATAGCCCTCTGTAAAATACCGTCAACTTGCATGCGGTTTCACCGCAAACAATACAGCACTATACAGTGTTACAAAAAAACATTTCTATGGTTGGGAATAACTTTTAAAGTTTTCAAGGGAGGCCGATAATTTTATATCTAAATTAAAGCTTAGGTTCTCCCCTTTCAGAAAAACCCAATACTTTTGAATTTGGATAATTATTTCGTACCTTAAACGGCCTCCATGGACACATAGCCCTCTGTAAAATACCGTCAACTTGCATGCGGTTTCACCGCAAACAATAAAGCACTATACAGTGTTACAAAAAAAACATTTCTATGGTTGGGAATAACTTTTAAAGTTTTCAAGGGAGGCCGATAATTTTATATCTAAATTAAAGCTTAGGTTCTCCCCTTTCAGAAAAACCCAATACTTTTGAATTTGGATAATTATTTCGTACCTTAAACGGCCTCCATGGACACATAGCCCTCTGTAAAATACCGTCAACTTGCATGCGGTTTCACCGCAAACAATACAGCACTATACAGTGTTACAAAAAAAAACATTTCTATGGTTGGGAATAACTTTTAAAGTTTCAAAGGCGGCCGATAATTTTATATCTAAATTAAAGCTACGGTTCTCCCTTTCAGAAAAACACCATACTTTTGAATTTGGATAATTATTTCGTACCTTAAACGGCCTCCATGGACACATAGCCCTCTGTAAAATACCGTCAACTTGCATGCGGTTTCACCGCAAACAATACAGCACTATACAGTGTTACAAAAAAAAACATTTCTATGGTTGGGAATAACTTTTAAAGTTTTCAAGGCCGATAATTTTATATCTAAATTAAAGCTTAGGTTCTCCCCTTTCAGAAAAACACCATACTTTTGAATTTGGATAATTATTTCGTACCTTAAACGGCCTCCATGGACACATAGCCCTCTGTAAAATACCGTCAACTTGCATGCGGTTTCACCGCAAACAATACAGCACTATACAGTGTTACAAAAAACATTTCTATGGTTGGGAATAACTTTTAAAGTTTTCAAGTGAGCCCGATAATTTTATATCTAAATTAAAGCGTAGGTTCTCCCCTTTCAGAAAAACACCATACTTTTGAATTTGGATAATTATTTCGTACCTTAAACGGCCTCCATGGACACATAGCCCTCTGTAAAATACCGTCAACTTGCATGCGGTTTCACCGCAAACAATACAACACTATACAGTGTTCCAAAAAACATTTCTATGGTTTGGAATAACTTTTTAAGTTTTCAAGGGAGGACGATAATTTTATATCTAAATTAAAGCTTAGGTTCTCCCCTTTCAGAAAAACACCATACTTTTGAATTTGGATAATTATTTCGTACCTTAAACGGCCTCCATGGACACATAGCCCTCTGTAAAATACCGTCAACTTGCATGCGGTTTCACCGCAAACAATACATCACTATACAGTGTTACAAAAAAAACATTTCTATGGTTGGGAATAACTTTTAAAGTTTTCAAGGGAGGCCGATAATTTTATATCTAAATTAAAGCGTAGGTTCTCCCCTTTCAGAAAAACACCATACTTTTGAATTTGGATAATTATTTCGTACCTTAAACGGCCTCCATGGACACATAGCCCTCTGTAAAATACCGTCAACTTGCATGCGGTTTCACCGCAAACAATACAGCACTATACAGTGTTACAAAAAAAATTTCTATGGTTGGGAATAACTTTTAAAGTTTTCAAGGGAGGCCGATAATTTTATATCTAAATTAAAGCTTAGGTTCTCCCTTTCAGAAAAACACCATACTTTTGAATTTGGATAATTATTTCGTACCTTAAACGGCCTCCATGGACACATAGCCCTCTGTAAAATACCGTCAACTTGCATGCGGTTTCACCGCAAACAATACAACACTATACAGTGTTACAAAAAAAACATTTCTATGGTTGGGAATAACTTTTAAAGTTTTCAAGGGGGCCGATAATTTTATATCTAAATTAAAGCTTAGGTTCTCCCCTTTCAGAAAAACACCATACTTTTGAATTTGGATAATTATTTCGTACCTTAAACGGCCTCCATGGACACATAGCCCTCTGTAAAATACGGTCAACTTGCATGCGGTTTCACCGCAAACAATACAGCACTATACAGTGTTACAAAAAACATTTCTATGGTTGGGAATAACTTTTAAAGTTTTCAAGGGAGGCCGATAATTTTATATCTAAATTAAAGCGTAGGTTCTCCCCTTTCAGAAAAACACCATACTTTTGAATTTGGATAATTATTTCGTACCTTAAACGGCCTCCATGGACACATAGCCCTCTGTAAAATACCGTCAACTTGCATGCGGTTTCACCGCAAACAATACAGCACTATACAGTGTTACAAAAAAAACATTTCTATGTTTGGGAATAACTTTTAAAGTTTTCAAGGGAGGCCGATAATTTTATATCTAAATTAAAGCTTAGGTTCTCCCCTTTCAGAAAAACACCATACTTTTGAATTTGGATAATTATTTCGTACCTTAAACGGCCTCCATGGACACATAGCCCTCTGTAAAATACCGTCAACTTGCATGCGGTTTCACCGCAAACAATACAGCACTATACAGTGTTACAAAAAAACATTTCTATGGTTGGGAATAACTTTTAAAGTTTTCAAGGGAGGCCGCTAATTTTATATCTAAATTAAAGCTTAGGTTCTCCGCTTTCAGAAAAACACCATACTTTTGAATTTGGATAATTATTTCGTACCTTAAACGGCCTCCATGGACACATAGCCCTCTGTAAAATACCGTCAACTTGCATGCGGTTTCACCGCAAACAATACAGCACTATACAGTGTTACAAAAAAACATTTCTATTGTTGGGAATAACTTTTAAAGTTTTCAAGGGAGGCCGATAATTTTATATCTAAATTAAAGCGTAGGTTCTCCCTTTCAGAAAAACACCATACTTTTGAATTTGGATAATTATTTCGTACCTTAAACGGCCTCCATGGACACATAGCCCTCTGTAAAATACCGTCAACTTGCATGCGGTTTCACCGCAAACAATACAGCACACTATACAGTGTTACAAAAAAACATTTCTATGGTTGGGAATAACTTTTAAAGTTTTCAAGGGAGGCCGATAATTTTATATCTAAATTAAAGCGTAGGTTCTCCCCTTTCAGAAAAACACCATACTTTTGAATTTGGATAATTATTTCGTACCTTAAACGGCCTCCATGGACACATAGCCCTCTGTAAAATACCGTCAACTTGCATGCGGTTTCACCGCAAACAATACAGCACTATACAGTGTTACAAAAAAAACATTTCTATGGTTGGGAATAACTTTTAAAGTTTTCAAGGGAGGCCGATAATTTTATATCTAAATTAAAGCTTAGGTTCTCCCCTTTCAGAAAAACCCAATACTTTTGAATTTGGATAATTATTTCGTACCTTAAACGGCCTCCATGGACACATAGCCCTCTACAAAAATACGGTCAACTTGCATGCGGTTTCACCGCAAACAATACAGCACTATACAGTGTTACAAAAAAAACATTTCTATGGTTGGGAATAACTTTTAAAGTTTTCAAGGGAGGCCGATAATTTTATATCTAAATTAAAGCGTAGGTTCTCCCTTTCAGAAAAACACCATACTTTTGAATTTGGATAATTATTTCGTACCTTAAACGGCCTCCATGGACACATAGCCCTCTGTAAAATACCGTCAACTTGCATGCGGTTTCACCGCAAACAATACAGCACTATACAGTGTTACAAAAAAAAACATTTCTATGGTTGGGAATAACTTTTAAAGTTTTCAAGGGAGGCCGATAATTTTATATCTAAATTAAAGCGTAGGTTCTCCCCTTTCAGAAAAACACCATACTTTTGAATTTGGATAATTATTTCGTACCTTAAACGGCCTCCATGGACACATAGCCCTCTGTAAAATACCGTCAACTTGCATGCGGTTTCACCGCAAACAATACAGCACTATACGGTGTTACAAAAAAACATTTCTATGTTTGGGAATAACTTTTAAAGTTTTCAATGGCGGCCGATAATTTTATATCTAAATTAAAGCTTAGGTTCTCCCCTTTCAGAAAAACCCAATACTTTTGAATTTGGATAATTATTTCGTACCTTAAACGGCCTCCATGGACACATAGCCCTCTGTAAAATACGGTCAACTTGCATGCGGTTTCACCGCAAACAATACAGCACTATACAGTGTTACAAAAAACATTTCTATTGTTGGGAATAACTTTTAAGTTTTCAAGGAGAGGCCGATAATTTTATATCTAAATTAAAGCGTAGGTTCTCCCTTTCAGAAAAACACCATACTTTTGAATTTGGATAATTATTTCGTACCTTAAACGGCCTCCATGGACACATAGCCCTCTGTAAAATACCGTCAACTTGCATGCGGTTTCACCGCAAACAATACAGCACTATACAGTGTTACAAAAAAACATTTCTATGGTTGGGAATAACTTTTAAAGTTTTCAAGGGAGGCCGATAATTTTATATCTAAATTAAAGCTTAGGTTCTCCCTTTCAGAAAAAACCAATACTTTTGAATTTGGATAATTATTTCGTACCTTAAACGGCCTCCATGGACACATAGCCCTCTGTAAAATACCGTCAACTTGCATGCGGTTTCACCGCAAACAATACAGCACTATACAGTGTTACAAAAAAAAAACATTTCTATGGTTGGGAATAACTTTTAAAGTTTTCAAGGGAGGCCGATAATTTTATATCTAAATTAAAGCGTAGGTTCTCCCCTTTCAGAAAAACACCATACTTTTGAATTTGGATAATTATTTCGTACCTTAAACGGCCTCCATGGACACATAGCCCTCTGTAAAATACCGTCAACTTGCATGCGGTTTCACCGCAAACAATACAGCACTATACAGTGTTACAAAAAAACATTTCTATGGTTGGGAATAACTTTTAAAGTTTTCAATGTAGGCCGATAATTTTATATCTAAATTAAAGCGTAGGTTCTCCCCTTTCAGAAAAACACCATACTTTTGAATTTGGATAATTATTTCGTACCTTAAACGGCCTCCATGGACACATAGCCCTCTGTAAAATACCGTCAACTTGCATGCGGTTTCACCGCAAACAAAACAGCACTATACAGTGTTACCAAAAAAAAACATTTCTATGGTTGGGAATAACTTTTAAAGTTTTCAAGGGAGGCCGATAATTTTATATCTAAATTAAAGCGTAGGTTCTACCCTTTCAGAAAAACACCATACTTTTGAATTTGGATAATTATTTCGTACCTTAAACGGCCTCCATGGACACATAGCCCTCTGTAAAATACCGTCAACTTGCATGCGGTTTCACCGCAAACAATACAGCACTATACAGTGTTACAAAAAAACATTTCTATGGTTGGGAATAACTTTTAAAGTTTTCAAGGGAGGCCGATAATTTTATATCTAAATTAAAGCTTAGGTTCTTCCCTTTCAGAAAAACCCAATACTTTTGAATTTGGATAATTATTTCGTACCTTAAACGGCCTCCATGGACACATAGCCCTCTGTAAAATACCGTCAACTTGCATGCGGTTTCACCGCAAACAATACAGCACTATACAGTGTTACAAAAGAAACATTTCTATGGTTGGGAATAACTTTTAAAGTTTTCAAGGGAGGCCGATAATTTTATATCTAAATTAAAGCGTAGGTTCTCCCCTTTCAGAAAAACACCATACTTTTGAATTTGGATAATTATTTCGTACCTTAAACGGCCTCCATGGACACATAGCCCTCTGTAAAATACCGTCAACTTGCATGCGGTTTCACCGCAAACAATACAGCATTATATTTCTATGGTTGGGAATAACTTTTAAAGTTTTCAAGGGAGGCCGATAATTTTATATCTAAATTAAAGCTTAGGTTCTCCACTTTCAGAAAAACACCATACTTTTGAATTTGGATAATTATTTCGTACCTTAAACGGCCTCCATGGACACATAGCCCTCTGTAAAATACCGTCAACTTGCATGCGGTTTCACCGCAAACAATACAGCACTATACAGTGTTACAAAAAAACATTTCTAGGGTTGGGAATAACTTTTAAAGTTTTCAAGGGAGGCCGATAATTGTATATCTAAATTAAAGCTTAGGTTCTCCTCTTTCAGAAACACCCAATACTTTTGAATTTGGATAATTATTTCGTACGTTGGCCTCCATGGACACATAGCCCTCTGTAAAATACCGTCAACTTGCATGCGGTTTCACGGCAAACAATACATCACTATACAGTGTTACAAACAAACAATTCTATGGTTGGGAATAACTTTTAAAGTTTTCAAGAGAGGCCGATAATTTTATATCTAAATTAAATCGTAGGTTCTTCCCTTTCAGAAAAACACCATACTTTTGAATTTGGATAATTATTTCGTACCTTAAACGGCCTCCATGGACACATAGCCCTCTGTAAAATACCGTCAACTTGCATGCGGTTTCACCGCAAACAATACAGCACTATACAGTGTTACAAAAAAACATTTCTATGGTTGGGAATAACTTTTAAAGTTTTCAAGGGAGGCCGATAATTTTATATCTAAATTAAAGCGTAGGTTCTTCCCTTTCAGAAAAACCCAATACTTTTGAACTTGGATAATTATTTCGTACCTTAAACGGCCTCCATGGACACATAGCCCTCTGTAAAATACCGTCAACTTGCATGCGGTTTCACCGCAAACAATACAGCACTATACAGTGTTACAAAAAAACATTTCTATGGTTGGGAATAACTTTTAAAGTTTTCAAGGGAGGCCGATAATTTTATATCTAAATTAAAGCGTAGGTTCTCCCCTTTCAGAAAAACACCATACTTTTGAATTTGGATAATTATTTCGTACCTTAAACGGCCTCCATGGACACATAGCCCTCTGTAAAATACCGTCAACTTGCATGCGGTTTCACCGCAAACAATACAGCACTATACGGTGTTACAAAAAAACATTTCTATGTTTGGGAATAACTTTTAAAGTTTTCAATGGCGGCCGATAATTTTATATCTAAATTAAAGCTAATGTTCTCCCCTTTCAGAAAAACCCAATACTTTTGAATTTGGATAATTATTTCGTGCCTTAAACGGCCTCCATGGACACATAGCCCTCTGTAAAATACCGTCAACTTGCATGCGGTTTCACCGCAAACAATACAGCACTATACAGTGTTACAAAAAAAACATTTCTATGGTTGGGAATAACTTTTAAAGTTTTCAAGGGAGGCCGATAATTTTATATCTAAATTAAAGCGTAGGTTCTCGCCTTTCAGAAAAACACCATACTTTTGAATTTGGATAATTATTTCGTACCTTAAACGGCCTCCATGGACACATAGCCCTCTGTAAAATACCGTCAACTTGCATGCGGTTTCACCGCAAACAATACAGCACTATACAGTGTTACAAAAAACATTTCTATGGTTGGGAATAACTTTAAAAGTTTTCAAGGGAGGCCGATAATTTTATATCTAAATTAAAGCGTAGGTTCTCCCCTTTCAGAAAAACACCATACTTTTGAATTTGGATAATTATTTCGTACCTTAAACGGCCTCCATGGACACATAGCCCTCTGTAAAATACCGTCAACTTGCATGCGGTTTCACCGCAAACAATACAGCACTATATAGTGTTACAAAAAAAACATTTCTATGGTTGGGAATAACTTTTAAAGTTTTCAAGGGAGGCCGATAATTTTATATCTAAATTAAAGCAGGGTTCTCCCCTTTCAGAAAAACACCATACTTTTGAATTTGGATAATTATTTCGTACCTTAAACGGCCTCCATGGAGACATAGCCCTCTGTAAAATACCGTCAACTTGCATGCGGTTTCACCGCAAACAATACACCACTATACAGTGTTACAAAAAACATTTCTATGGTTGGGAATAACTTTTAAAGTTTTCAAGGGAGGCCGATAATTTTATATCTAAATTAAAGCTTAGGTTCTCCCCTTTCAGAAAAACACCATACTTTTGAATTTGGATAATTATTTCGTACCTTAAACGGCCTCCATGGACACATAGCCCTCTGTAAAATACCGTCAACTTGCATGCGGTTTCACCGCAAACAATAAAACACTATACAGTGTTACAAAAAACATTTCTATGGTTGGGAATAACTTTTAAAGTTTTCAAGGGAGGCCGATAATTATATATCTAAATTAAAGCTTAGGTTCTCCCCTTTCAGAAAAACCCAATACTTTTGAATTTGGATAATTATTTCGTACCTTAAACGGCCTCCATGGACACATAGCCCTCTGTAAAATACCGTCAACTTGCATGCGGTTTCACCGCAAACAATACAGCACTATACAGTGTTACAAAAAAAACATTTCTATGGTTGGGAATAACTTTTAAAGTTTTCAAGGGAGGCCGATAATTTTATATCTAAATTAAAGCTTAGGTTCTCCTTTTCAGAAAAACACAATACTTTTGAATTTGGATAATTATTTCGTACCTTAAACGGCCTCCATGGACACATAGCCCTCTGTAAAATACCGTCAACTTGCATGCGGTTTCACCGCAAACAATACAGCACTATACAGTGTTAAAAAAAAAACATTTCTATGGTTGGGAATAACTTTTAAAGTTTTCAAGGGAGGCCGATAATTTTATATCTAAATTAAAGCTTAGGTTCTCCCCTTTCAGAAAAACCCAATACTTTTGAATTTGGATAATTATTTCGTACCTTAAACGGCCTCCATGGACACATAGCCCTCTGTAAAATACCGTCAACTTGCATGCGGTTTCACCGCAAACAATACAGCACTATACAGTGTTACAAAAAAACATTTCTATTGTTGGGAATAACTTTTAAAGTTTTCAAGGGAGGCCGATAATTTTATATCTAAATTAAAGCGTAGGTTCTCCCCTTTCAGAAAACACCATACTTTTGAATTTGGATAATTATTTCGTACCTTAAACGGCCTCCATGGACACATAGCCCTCTGTAAAATACCGTCAACTTGCATGCGGTTTCACCGCAAACAATACAGCACTATACGGTGTTACAAAAAAAACATTTCTATATTTGGGAATAACTTTTAAAGTTTTCAATGGCGGCCGATAATTTTATATCTAAATTAAAGCTTATGTTCTCCCCTTTCAGCAAAACCCAATACTTTTGAATTTGGATAATTATTTCGTGCCTTAAACGGCCTCCATGGACACATAGCCCTCTGTAAAATACCGTCAACTTGCATGCGGTTTCACCG
>CM055827.1:2896782-2947207 GCA_029582265.1 Zoroaster sp. YZ-2022 | reverse complement strand
TTTAAATTTTATAATGACCGTAAGCTCGAGTATGTATTCCGTTTTCTAAAATATATCTCTTTGTGTCTAAAGGAGATAACGATATTTTATTTACTCGCTCTGTATATAATCTATGTTTTCGTGTTTAATAAAATTCATAGGGTGATGTAGTAACATTTCGAGATAAAACTTGTTTATAGTTTTCGTGTTTAATATTTTCTTTTAAAACTTGTTTTTAACGCCTTTAGCTTTTTTTATATTTTCGCCTTCGATAAAAGTAACGAGTACATTTTTGGTCTTAAACAAACAATTTCAGAGATTAGAGTTCCCGCAGTCTCGTCTTTCATTTTACCAATCACTTTTTTATTTTCTTCAGAATGTAAATAATGTGTTTGTTTATAATTACTAAAGTCGTATAAAGATTTGTTTTTATATAAATCTTTATGTACATCTTTCGTTTTAATCTCGAGTAACAAGCTATCCGTATCCGTGTAAATCAACTCGCACTCGTCTTTATAGTTTCTTTTTAAATGATTGTAATAAAAATCGTACATGTAAGCTTTAGATAAATCTAGTATGCTCATTCCTATGTAGACTGGGTGGTTGAGTAAGAGTTTTGTTTTGTGCATGTGAATCGCTACTAAATCGTTATCAAAAATCCTTGCCTCGGCAAAATTTGGTTTAGCGATAAGCGAACGAATTTGAGTTTCCGTTTTTTCATCGTTTAACCGTTTCAAATTCACATTAACGCGTTTTCGCACATTTTCCATCGTTTTTCCAAAAACTTAATTGTTCATGAGTTCATGAGTACTCGTTTAAACTTGGCACGCTTCTCGTCAGAGTCATCACCTTCAAAAAAATTCTTTTCACATATCCAACACTTGCTAGCAGAGTTGTAATTTTCTTTTTCTTCTTCAGTTATGTATAATTTTTTAGGATGTTTAAATATATCGTTGATGTTTTCTTCTTCTTTTTCTAATTTATTTTTAAAATGTTTAGCGGCATCTTCTCCTCGGTAAACGATAGGAGAACTAGTTTCACCGTCGCAACGAACGACGACGTACGAATAACCGCAAACGACGTGTTCTTGTAGTTTTGTAGTATTAGTAGAGTTAACATCGTCAACCTTTTTAATAATACTTTCAAAGTCAGCGTATATTACGAATGGAACTTTCATCTTTTTATGAAAATTTATAAATTTTAACGTATCGTTTTTACCCTTTTCCGGCATAACGACCGTCGTTGGTCTGTCGTTTATTCCCTTGCACATTTTTACGTGTTTTCGAGATACGCTTCCGTTGAAAAACTTTGTGAACATCTCAAACAAAAATGTTGTCATTCTTTATGTTTCGTTTGATCGTAAAGTAATTTATTCACATCTTTTATTCAAACGTAGTGAGATCTTGTTCCTTTTACTTCTTCTTTGTTAATTAATAATACATTTATACGATCTAGTTCCGCGGGTTGATCGCTGAGACGATAAACCAGTATTGTTTTTGATTCGCAACCAAAAACGTTTATCGCTATATTGTTTTGTTTCTCTACTTTTTTTATTTGATTAATCGGCGTAGGAGCGTCGATATTATTAAAATTTAAATTATTATTATTATTATTATTATTAATTATTATTATTAAATTATTAAAATTTAAACCATCCTCTATCGAGTATTTACTCGTTCTTTCCGGATGAATTTTCACGGGTAAAAGCGCGCTGCGCAAAGCCCACCTCAAACAATCGTCGTCTTTGTTTTTTACGTTGATGCACGCTTTTTAATTTTTTATATAGTCGCATAGTTCGATATAAGAACCACCTCTTAAAGGTTGATATCTCGCAATAGCGATATTCATATCTACGATACGATCAACCTCCCATCCAGAACCGTTAGACGTCCATTTTTCTAAAGCCTCTTGAATTTGTGAAAAAACGGTATTAAATATATTTTCAATGTCATCCAAATTCAACAAAACAATTTGTCTATTATTATGAAATCTTGGTTCAGCAAAATCGATCGTACCGTCTAGGTTTTCTTTACGTAATTTAATACGTATAAATATCATAAACTTGTACGACGTAAATTCTTGCAAGTCTAAAGTCAACTTGACAATTATCTTTGGTTTCACCGCTTCCCAAAAAATGTTTAAATCTTTTTCTTTGCTGTGATTTAGCGGAACTACCATTCTTCGTTCGCGTAACCATCTTCCACCATTAATCGAGGGTTTAAATCTCAACTCTTCTTCTCGTCCGTGAAACCTTTTAATGGCGGCGATGTAGTCTTTTTTTTAACAACTGCGCTCTTTTACCCGCGCCGCGTTCTGGTAGCTCAATATTTTCAGACTCTATACGCTCTCTCAATTCGACTAAACTTAATTTATACAGTGGCTTTTGTTTTTGCCGTTTTATATATTTTTTAACCGCGTTGTAATATGAACGTTTATCTACTTAACCTTACTATTTTGTACAAGAATTAGTTTGTGTTCTCGCGCAAATATTTTCAATTCTGGTAATGTCCATTTCGATAAATATTTTGTTGTCATCTTTATTATTAAACTAGATAATATTTTTTTGTTTTTTCAATTTTTAAAGTATGATTTTATTATTTTTAATGTAGGTTTTTTTTAAATATTATCTCAATTTTTAAAGTAAGAATTTTTACATTTCAAAAAATCAGTAGCTCCACCGTGTGATTTTTACATTTGTTAAAAACAAGTCGTTGTCTTTTTCAACTCTTTCATCACAAAATTATGATTTTGTCTAGCAATATTTTCAGCTAAAGATGAAGCAAATTTTTTCCCACAAAGAAACCTACAATTTGTACATATTTGCGCTTTTGATTTTGTACCCATTTTACACCTTTTGCAAGCAATAGTCTTAGATTTTCCTTGCCTAATACGACACTCATGCATAGCGCAATATACACCTACACCCATGTTTTGCCTATTACATTTTTCCAACGAACCAACTAAAAGCCATTCGCACGAATTGTTTTTTAGTTGTGGTAATACATCTTTATATTTTGTTACCACCGTTAAATAATCTTGCTTTGTTAGTTTTCCAAATTTACCAGATCCAGCGCTAATTTTAATATTGTTTTTTAATACAATCTCTTTTAACTCAGCTTTGCTCATTAATCTAAAGTATGTCATCTTTATTATTAAACTAGATAATATTATTTTATTTGTTTCAATTTTTTAAATGAAGGTTTTTATAAATTATATACACCACCCTACTACTACCCCTAACATTTTATAAAATCTTACTCTCTCGTGACGTCACGATTTGCGCGCTTCTCTTCAAAAACAACGCACACCCCACCCCTTTTTGTTTTACATCAACCACACCCATTTTTAGGTAGGTGGCCTAGAACCCCCATCTGACATACTACTCCTACAATCGGAATGGAAACTTCGAGATCAGATCCGTGTACAATTTTCCATTCAAACTATACACATGTTTATATCAAACCGTGTGTGCAGCAGTAGGTTTATGAATATTCATATCTTTGGGGAATTCGACCAATCAGATTGTTTCTCCGGTACGCTGAACGTGTTACAACTTATTCAAGTCGTTAGATTTGGACGCACTCTCGTACTCATGTTGCGGATTCACTGCTACCAGTGGCAAGTACGTTATACAATATGGGATCGAGGTCGTTAACGCAGTAATACTAGTACACAGAGCTAGAAGTTAAAACAGTCAGTTTAAGTACGGCCAATCTAGCTACGACATTGATCTGAAGTCTACGATAAACAGCGCTATGGGACTGCGCGTGCATGCTGTACACACAGACAGAAACATGTATCGGCTAATATAATGCAGACTTGATCTCAAGTCTAGGACGGATCCAAAGTGTCGTTTGCCGGGGGAGGGCTCAAGATTTGTAATAATCCACACAAGCACCCCCATGTATATAGGAACATCAGCACCGTAGACTGGGAGCTAGATTTACCTGGGCGGATCCAAAGTAGAGTGTCCTCTAATGCACCAGACTCAAGTTATGTTGTTATCAGAATGTGTGTTTGATTCCCGGCTTGTGCTCTTGTGTCCCAGAGCAAAACAATGAACCACAATTGCGTTGTCTTTCGGACTGGACGTTAATAGATTTTAAACAGTCGGGAAATAATTATTTTAAGTATTTAAATAATAATCCAGTAACTATAAATTAATTACATAACGCAACAAGGCGCTAAGCTTTTAATGAACTTCCGGTAGTCTGAGAACATTAATCTGAGAACATTAATCGACTATGTCTTTCGAAATAGCCCAGGCTTTTTATTTAACCTCCAAAAGTTCTATATTTGAATATAATCAAACATGTACACAGTAATATTAATCTTGTAATCGCTCGTTTATGAACTAGTAATACAGTAAGAAGGGCCTGTCATTGGCGGATCCGGGGCAAGGGGCTGTAGCCCCCCTAAAATCGTTTTTAAAAAAAGAAGAAAAAAGAGGAGAGAAAAAGAGAGAGAGGGAGGGGAGGGGAGAACGTACGCACTCCCATTCCTCCCTCTGATTATGTCATTGTAATTTTTGTAGTACTGAAAAATAGTTGTTTTTGATTCTCAGCCCCCCCCCCCTAAAAATGTTCTGGATCCGCCCATGCCTGTCCCATGATGGTAAACCTTTGAGCAAACGGACTTGTCAGGTTTACAGATTTTGCCAGGCTGGCCGGTCGGCCGACAGTCCTCAGAATGCAGTGATGAGAATGTTTTCATTTTTGTTTCGCGCATTTTTATTACAAAAAGTAAATAATAGGGTTCATTGGATTAGGAAAATCTGAGCTGTAAATCTGAGGACTAAAGCATAATTACAGTAGGCCTGCATTTTGCCCACAATTTTACCCACAAAAAACAATGATTAAATTTAAAATTAAGAAGAACAAGTTTTTTTGTGAGAGCCTTTTATTACGAAAATGGTGCATTGTCTGTCATGCCATGCTAGACTTGTATTTTGACTACCAAATATAAACTAAACATCAAAAGAAACTTATCAAATCTTTGGAAGGACACTCATTAAAATCCTCCACGGAAAAATTAAAAATATTTGAACACAGGTAAACTTCAGTGATCTTGTTTATTGACATTCGCTTAGTAAAGATCACTGAAGTTTACCTGTGTTCAAATATTTTTCATTTTTTTCTGCAGGATTTTAATGAGTGTCCTTCCAAAGATTTGATAAGTTTCTTTTGATGCCCAGTATATATACTTCTTTATCGTATCAAGTCAGATAATCACTTAAATGCTTTTGGTAAAATATCAGTAAATACTGTCATAATGTAATGTTTATACTGTAATGTAGCGTGAAACGCTTCTTAGGCAATAGGCTCCTGCGGTGGTGGATCACAGCTTCCAAGTCGATAACTACAGCTCTGAGTTGATAACAAGAAGATCACAGTGAGGATCTCATGTGGATCGCTGTGATCCTCGCTGTGATCCTCACTGTGATTCACACGGGATCCTCACTGTGATCTGTAGGGGATTCTCACTGTGATCTATATATATATAGATCACAGTGAGAATCCCATACAGATCACAGTGAGGATCCCGTGTGAATCACAGCGAGGATCACAGCGAGGATCACAGCGAGGATCACAGCGAGGATCACAGCGAGGATCACAGTGTGGATCACAGTGAGGGTCACCGTGAGGATCCCATGCGGAATCACAGCGAAGATCACAGGGGAAATCACACCGAGGACCCCATGCGGACTGCAGTGAGGACCCCATGCGGTCCACAGTGAGGACCCAAAGCCGATCAAAGTGAGGATCCCATGGGGACCACAGTGAGGATCCCATGGGGACCACAGTGAGGAACCCATGGAGATCGCAGTGAGGACCCTATGCAGACCGCAGTGAGGATCTCATGGGGTTCACAGTGAGGATCCCATGGAGATCGCAGTGAGGATCCCATGGGGTTCGCAGTGAGGATCCCATGGGGTTCGCAGTGAGGATCCCATGGGGATCACAGTGAGGATCCCATGGGGATCACAGTGAGGATCCCATGGGGATCACAGTGAGGATCCCAGTTATAATCTCTAGTTATACCATGGTTACACTAATGCTAAAGTGACTGGACACAAGAGATGGTTTTCTATGGTGAACTGTAAAACACAAAACATACTTTATTAAGAACAACTTCTTGTAGAGGCTCTCAACCCCTATACAATGCATGTAAAGTCAAGTCATGTACAAAACATATACATGATTAATCAGTGCACTGATTGACCCCTGGGTGACAAGAGCGGAATGTTCCATGGTATACAAAAGGTGATAAGCATTGCACAATGAACTTTGGTAGCAGAAATCATGGGTCATTACAATAATTATGTTATGAGAATCAAGAGATAATATCTGAAAACCAACCTGTAAAATGTTTCAGGTCATTTTATTTTGTCGTTTACATAAGAAAATGAAATGCAATCAGCATTTTAAAAATTAATTATATAACCTGGAATTTCTCATCAATCATTTTGTGGATTTGTCGTCTTCATTTCTCAAAAATGGTTGACAGCTCCTCGGACAAACAATTCATGGTATGTTTCCTACCATAATTAATGTAATGTAGAGGCTACACTATTGGTAAAAGGCTTATAAAGGCTTCTACATGTACCGTACACTTTATGTGAATCAAGAGAAACGTGCTAAACAACCATTAAAAGTTTCAATTCGTTTCAGTATTTCGTTTACCAGAAAATAGTGAAAACTCAATTAGCAGTTTTGCATTCATTCTATACATAGAATTTAAGTGTTGTAAATTCATTTGTGGATTGATTTCACTTGCATTTACTGACAGCGATAGCATCAGGCAGAAATATTTTATGAGATTTCTTCCTACCATCATCAACTTTCCACTGTGGATAAAGTTTTTTAATTAAAGCCAATGTACAACACTTGGTAAAATGTATACAAATTCATCCATACTTATAGTTAAAGATAGCTTGGGAAATGACAATAAACAGTAACTATGAGTGTGATTCCTTTTGGTTAATACACATCAAATATAACCTGTTAATGAAGTTTAACAGTCTTGGACAATGATAACATGTTTGTACTAATCTAATAACTGAGTAGGACTTGATTCCATTTCTTGTGATGTCAAGCAAGAAGAACACATGTATAACTTTGTACTAGGAAGGAAACATTTAAAACAAAAAATCTTAAATAATACAGAAACAGTAAGATAATTATGATGAACACAAAAAACATTTTAAAAAGGTTTACTTTTCAATCTCATAAGATATTAATTTTCAATGAGCAGGGCTGCAAAAGAGTTACCACAAAGTAAACCCAACTTTCATCACAATAACCATCATGTAAATCTATAAACTGCATCTTTGCTTCTTCAAAATTTTAAACAGTAACTAAGTTTGTATAAACAATAACACGGTGTAAGTGTGTATCAGTCCAGATAGTTTTCATTCAACAATACCAATGCATTTTCAATCTTTTATCATTATCATTTAAATGCAATAACTGGAAAATTTCAAAAATTTGTAGTTTAGAATTAGACAAAGAAATCCTATTTGAAAAAAATAATGCTGTTACTTTGTTTTAGCCCTAACCCCATTGGATAATTGGCTAGGCACCCTGCTCATCAATGTAACAACATTCATCAGTAGTCAACAGTGCTGGAACAGTGAACCGGTTAACAGACAAAAACTGCTCTAACCGTTTAGAAAGTTGATAACTGGCTAACTGAAACCAATATTTAAAAAAAAAAAAAAAAATCTGGAAGAATTTGCCGCCCAGTTTTTTGTACTAGACTTTTTTTTTGTCACAATGGTTATTAAATAGTAATTTTGGGTAGTTTACTGATGCTTTTTGGTTAAAAATGTATACACATTATGTCATTTGCCGACTATATCTATTTTGTGTGGCTGCCGGGTGCTGACTTTCAGTTACCTGGTTAACCGACAATGAAAGTATCGGTTTAACGGTTAGTGAACAAACTGGCAACTCCAAGCACTACTATTCAAAATATAAGGATGGGCCTGCTGAATGCAACAAGATCCAACTGCAAGAACAAAACATCTTTTGTTGTCTGGTCAAGACCATAAGTGTTACATGCTGTTGCATTGAGCATGGGTTAGGTTAATCCATGGAACTAAAATTATTTTACAATGTGTTCTACTAACACTTACCAAATAATGAAAAGTTGTTAGATTTTCTCACACAGCAATATCCATGAAGACTTAATAGGTTGATGCCCACCTTTAACCCTAACTCTCTAGACAACAAAGGCTGTTGGAGGATTTTGAAGGATTTTTATTGTTCACTAACAATGCTTAGGGAGTTAGGGTTAAGACAATCCTGGATATAGAATGTAAATTTAAGTGTTATGTAATGGTAAATTTTAAACTCAAACTTAAAGATAAAGTACGGCTTTGGTAATAACAACAAGCAGTCCAAACAAAAGAAAATGGAATGTTTAAAAGCTTATTTGGTCTACAATTACAAAAAGTACCAATCACACCAATAATTTATGCCTTTTACCGAAGAAATAAAATAAAAATTGTATGCCGATTTTTGGCTACAATATTTGAATCAAAAGTACCAGTGTTACAGTTTCCAATTTACAAAATACAAGTAAAAGGTTAACAAAACAGCTCGTGTTCTAGACTTGACATGGCTGTGAACTTGTTTTAATC
The DNA here is from genome assembly GCA_029582265.1 of Zoroaster sp. YZ-2022. NCBI lineage: Eukaryota > Metazoa > Echinodermata > Asteroidea > Forcipulatida > Zoroasteridae > Zoroaster > Zoroaster sp. YZ-2022. Next base: position 2,938,584 of record CM055827.1, on the reverse strand, counting down.
GGTCTGTGGTTTCAACAAGGGTGGCTTCACCACTACCCCATATCCAGTAACCAAATCACAGGAAGAGCTTGCAGAGCTTGTAGAGCATAGGTTTTAAAAATAATAGAGTCTGTCGAGGGCAGTGCCTTAATTCTTATGTAATACAACAGATAAACCAGCTTACTTCTATTTACAATCATTGATCAAATTACAGCAACATTTTGCAAAGAAAAACATATATGCTTATTCATGTTTATATATTAATAACAGAAATCAAGGTTCTTTTTGTATAACGGAATGAAACCAACAGACAGTACGTATCCTACAAGCTCTGTTATCAGGGTGTTACCATTCTCATATCACTACACAAACCACTGTATTGTAACGCAATGCAGTATCGATTACAGTCTATTCGAATATTTAGGTTGCTGGGTTAGGACGGTAACCCTGGCTAGTGTCTAGCCGTCATTTACTATATATATGTGACAGTTTGGAGGGTGCCAGTCTAGAGCAGTGTTTTATAAAACCACGGAGCGGGCGTGTTTCGCTCTCTTTTCCCTGTTTGCAGCAAGTCGGGTGCAGACGTATATTTCTAGCTGGTGATTAAAGGGTGTTGAATCAAGTCTAGGAAAGAGCCTCATACTTGGTGTGAGTTTAATAATTTGCATCCCTGCCAGTCTAATAAATCACATAGCTGTGTCAATTCTTTGTAAATCATTTAAATCACGGTAAATTATTCAGTACAATTCATTGTAATCAATTATCAACATCAAGCCAGAATACTGTGTGACGTAGGCGAGGCGCCTTGAGTTATTGGGGCGCATGTTTTGGTAGAATAAATAATCAGAGTTTGGCTCTCATTTTAACTCTTTTCGTCCCCGTCATTGTCTGTGCTCTTCCCCCCTCCCCTGAGGGTGTATTGTGTTTTAAGTTAGAGAGGGAATAAGAACCTGGTGGTGCGCTGCGGGCCTGGCGGTAAACTGCCGCCCAAACGGATCGTCGTCACCGGCCTACTAAGCTGCCGCTCGCTGACGTTTGGCTGAGACCGACCCGGGTTGCAGATAGAGGACAAAACCGTCACAAATGGTGTCAGAAGTGGGATAGGCGCCAGAGTATTACGCCACAGGTTATTCCAATAATTGACACCCACGCCTATAAGGTGCCAACAGCAACAACAAAGTATCACCAATAGGCGAGATGGCGAAGAGTTTGATTGACTTTGACGAGGATGAATTGACTGAAGTCGTGCAGAGTGGTGGAGATGATTCGAGGCCGGGTGCGGGCGAAATAGAGCAGCTAAAGACAGAGTTGCGTCGATTGAGACTACAATTTGAAGAGGCATTGACGAAAAAGGACTCAGGGTTCCAGTCAAGTAATGCGTCGATAATTACCCAGTTTGGTAGCGGCGAAGATAGTACTACCATTGGAATGCCGACGCCTACGCCTAGCTTACGTTTAGCGCCTACACCACGGCCACGTACCAAGTTACGTTCTACACTGGCGCCTGTACCGACTCCAGTTTCTTCACACACGGCAGTTTCGATGTCTTCGGGGAAGACGTTGATGGATGATTTAGTAGATGAAAGCTTGCCAGCCTTTGAGCTACAGGGGAGCTCTACTGTATGCCGGCAGAGGAGTATCCAAGTGGGGGCTTCATTACAGTCTACAAGAGGCTCCACAGCAGGAGTAGGCGACTCGTGTCTACCGCCTAGAGAAATAAATAAAAAAATGAGTGACACAACGAAGACTAGTGGCGAACCACAAGTGACAAGACGGCCGAATATTGTGCCCGACAGGTTCAGTGGGAAAACCCCATGGCGGGACTATAAGCAACACTTTGAGGCGTACAGAGTGGCGAATAACTGGACAGACAACCAGGCCAAAGTTTTTCTTGCAGCGAGCCTGCAAGGGTTTGCAGTAAAGGTGTTAGGGAACCTGACGGGCGGCGGAGGTAACGTGACTTACACTGAGTTGGTAAGCCTATTAGAGAAAAGATTTGGGCCAGGGCAGCTCGCTGAGAATCACCTCATGGAACTGCGTCATAGGAGACAAGGGCCCAAGGAATCTTTGCAGGAACTTGGCCAGGCAATCCGTGAGCTGACTGCGCTCGCCTACCCGGAGTTAACCGAAGAGGGCAGGGATCGCCTGGCTCGTGGTCACTTCTCTGATGCGATTGAAGAGCAGGCTATTAGAGAAGGAGTTTTCCGTGCAAGACCATCATCACTGGATGAGGCAGTAAGAGCTGCGCTTAACACAGAGGGTTTCCTCAAGATAGAGGAACACAGAGGCGGTAGGCATTCCAAGCTAGCAAGAATGGTGGAGAGTGAAGGGTCGTGTCCTTTGAAAGACGTGATAGAAGAGCAACGGCAGTTGAAAGAGTCATTATTAGAGAACCAGCGTGAGGTAAAGGCGTGGATGAAGAAAATCAACCAAGACGTTTATCCTAAGACCACTGGAAACAGTGAGACCTCACGTGGCGCCTATCAAAGGCGGAAGGCGACTCCCAATGACAGTTGCTATAAATGTAAGGAGAAGGGACACTTCGCCCGTAATTGCCCACAACATTCACCTGGAAAGAATGCGAAGTCGGGAAACGAAGACCAGCTGACCCAGCGGCCCGGGGGAAAGCTGGATGCACAACAGGGCCAATAGGTGCAAAAGAGCACAAAGAGGAAGATGGTGAGTTGACGCCATTTTCATTTGATGTAGCACGCACCGGGTTATTTGTACATGCAGTGATAAGAGGAATCAAGGCCAAGTTATTGATTGATACCGGTGCAACGGATACAGTGCTTTCATCAGAACTGTACTACCAAATACCAAAGGAAAGCAGGCCAAATCTAAAAATCAACGGACCAAGGGTACGCACTGCCGATGGCAGTAGTATGGAGACACTCGGCAGCGCCTGGATTGAAGTCCAGGTTGGTAAGACTACTTGTTCCTTGAATGCTGTGTTTGGGAACACAGGAAAGATCAAAGGGATATTGGGGATGGATTTTCTGCTTCCCACCAGGGGAAACCTAGACTTCCAGACTTTGGAATTAAAGGTGAACGGCGAGAGAATCAGGTGCATAGATAATGAAGGATATGGAATCTGTGCCAGGGTGGTTGTAAGCGAGACCACGAGAGTACCAGCCGGGCACGAGGCGTTGTTACCGGGGTGTACGATGAGGGAAAAGGGGTACGGTGGACTTGCAGTTTTTGAGCCAGTTGAAAGGAGTGAGATAGCGAACAAGGGCGTGGTGGTTGCTCGGGTACTTGTGAAGGCCAATCAGGGGACACTGCCTATTAGAGTGTTCAACCCAGGAAAGAGGGAATGTGTGGTACGAAGAGGAACCATGGTTGGTTTTTTGACACCCGTAGGGGAAGGCGACATAGAGAAAGAGGCGCTAGAGCTGCCTGCGCCTGGGGAACGTGTTAAAGTTCCCGATCACCTTGTTGACTTGTTTGACAGAAGCAAAGAAGGGGTAAACCATAGGCATCACAACAGCATAGCCCAACTACTAAGCAAGTACCAAGACATCTTTTCCACGGGAGACTCGGACATTGGGCGTACGGACTGGGTGCGCCATCAAATCAATACCGGTGATGCCCGACCTATAAAGGAGAGGCCCAGAAGATTTCCTCCCAAGGAACAAGATGAGATTCAGCGACAAGTGAAAGACATGGTGCATGATGGTACCATTGAGCCTACAGATAGCCCATGGGCATCGAACGTTGTCCTCGTGAAAAAGAAGGATGGGAGTAAGAGGTTTTGCGTGGACTACCGTCGCCTAAATTCAGTTACAATAAAGGACGCCTACCCGATCCCACGCATAGATGAGTCACTGGATACATTGGCAGGCTCAAAGTGGTTTTCCACTTTGGACTTAGCGTCGGGATATTGGCAAGTTGAACTCGACAAGGAGGCCCGGCAGAAGTCTGCGTTTGTGGTCCGTGGGGGCCTGTACAGCTGGCGAGTCATGCCATTCGGGCTGTGTAATGCCCCATCTACCTTTGAAAGACTCATGGAGAGGGTCCTATCGGGATTACATTGGGAGATACTGCTCGTCTACCTTGACGACGTCATTGTGTTCGCAAACACAGTTGAGGATGAGTTGATTCGCCTTGAAGCAGTTTTCCAGCGCCTTCGTGAGGCAGGCTTAAAACTTAAACCCAAGAAGTGTCATTTGTTCAAGCAAAGTGTGTTGTACCTAGGTCACATAGTGTCGGGTGATGGAATCGCCACAGACCCCAAGAAGATTAGAGCTGTACGGGATTGGAAAACGCCTACGACTGTGAAAGAAGTGCAAAGTTTCTTAGGTCTTGCGTCCTATTATCGCAGATTCATAAAGGGTTTTGCTGATATAGCACGTCCCTTGCACCGCCTTACTGAAAAGGCACGGGAGTTTTTGTGGGATGATGACTGCAACAAGGCTTTCAATGACTTGAGGAACTGCCTACAGGAGGCACCCGTGTTGCAGTACCCCGACCCTGAGGCCGATTACATACTTGATACCGATGCTAGTGGTGTGGGAATAGGTGCAGTCCTGTCGCAGGTGACAGACGGTCAGGAGAAGGTGGTCTCCTACGCTAGCAGAGCACTAATTAATGCAGAGCGCAACTATTGCGTCACACGGAGAGAGTTGCTAGCCGTTGTAGTGTTTCTGAAGCAATTCAGGCAATACTTATACGGAAATAAAGTCGTCATTAGAACCGATCATGGAGCCTTGCGTTGGCTAGTTAATTTCCGAGAACCGCAAGGTCAGATGGCTCGCTGGTTACAGGTGATAGGCGAGTACAACTTCACTATAGTGCATCGAGCTGGTAGATCACACGGAAACGCTGATGGTTTGTCACGCAAAGAGTGTTCTCAATGTGGGCGCGATGAGCGGCCACCCGGGGTGTTGAAGGATAGAGCCGAAGTGGTAGGCGAAGGAGTCATTCCAGACAAAGGCGAGACAACCGTGAGAGCTGTGGCCAATAGGCCTTTGATCACATGTGAAGAGATGAGGGAAGCCCAACTGAAGGATATGTCTATCAAATGGGTGTTAGAAGAGAAGGAAAAAGGGGTAGAAAGGCCTGACTGGAAGGAGATTTCTTCTAGATCGTCTACAGCAAAAACATACTTGCGCCTGTGGGACCAACTGGCTGTAAGAGACAACGTTCTTTCCAGGCGATGGGAGTCGGATGACGGCCGCCAGGTGAAGTGGCGCACAGTGCTACCTGAGATATTTCGGATAGATCTAGTGAAGGAGTTACACGGTGGTGTGACGAGTGGACATTTGGGCGTCAAGAAAACGATGGCAAAAGTCTGCGCAAGGTTCTACTGGGGTGGTATGACCGCCGATATAAGATCAATTATAAGACAGTGCAACGTGTGCGCAAAGAGAAAATCCCCAGCCAAGGCTAGGAAGGCGCCATTACAACAGCATATAGTGGGCGCGCCTATGGAACGTGTCGCCTTGGACATCATTGGTCCTCTGCCAGAGACAAAGAAGGGAAATAAGTACATCTTGGTTGTAGGTGACTACCTATCTAAATGGATGGAGGCTTACCCCATACCGGACCAAACAGCGGAGACAGTTGCTGAGAAATTTGTAAATGAGTACGTGTGTCGTTTTGGTGTGCCTGATGTGCTACATTCGGATCAGGGACGTAACTTTGAATCCAGAGTTTTTGCAGAAATATGTGAAATTCTAGGGATTGAGAAGACACGTACATGTCCATATAACCCAAAATCGGACGGAATGATTGAGAGATTCAATCGCACTCTCATCACAATGGTTGCAATGATGATTGAGCCCAACAAACGACAGCGTGACTGGGACGAGAAACTTCCACTAGCCACATTTGCTTACCGTGCCACACCGCAGGAGTCAACTGGCGAGACGCCAAACATGCTAATGCTGGGACGTGAGCTGCGCCTACCTCTTGACCTGGCAATTGAGATGCCGGGTGACAGCAAAGATGAAATAGGTGCTGTGGAGACTGACTACGCGTGTGAATTACGGCAGCGGATGAGGGCAGCCCATGGAAGGGCACAAGAATGCCTAAAGCAAAGCGCTAGAAGGCAAAAGGCGCACTACGATCGACGAGCCTCCCAGGGTAAACTACAACCCGGCAACTTTGTATTGTTACATAACCCTGCAAAACGTAAGGGCCTAACACCTAAGTTACAATGCAGATGGGAGGGACCATATCTGATCACACACAAACTATCCGATGTGACGTACAGGATTCAGAGGAAGCCACGAGGGAAGAAGAAGGTAGTCCACTATGACAGATTGAAAGCTTATGAAGGTGAACCAATTAAAGCATGGACAGTTGGTACAACCTACGATTCGCCTATTCGGAAGGATAGCCAGGTGAATAATGGTGTGACTCTGGTGCAAGGTGCGCAAGAAGAGTTAATGCAGAGTCCTATGAGCTCACCGCCTGACGGAGATGTACAATATAGTGACATGCAGGTTCCTTCTTCCATGACTGAAGAAGCATCCTTGAACGCGTCAATACGTCCAACTGAGCAGACACAAACACTAAGGGCAGACAGTACTGTGTATAATGAGGAACTGCAGGCTCGGAGAAGATTATCAGACCCTGAAGTTACAAATCCGTACGGGCAGTCTAGCAGTAGGCCCGCGGCACCACCACCTAGGCGAAACCCACCTAGGCAACATAAAATGCCAAAGAGATATTTGTAGGCGGGGAGGAGCTTGTACATAGATTTTTATATAGATAACGGCAGATAATAAGTAGCAGTGACAGTAGCAGTTTAGTATGGTAGCACAACAGTAACCAGTTCTTCCTTGTGTGTCGTTGCAGGCAGTACAAGCACCAGGTGAATATGGGGAAAGATCACAAGGAGAACGAGTCACCCCGTGACCAACAGGGAGAAAAGACTCAATGCCCGAAATGCAAGATGTCAATGCATAAGTGGAGTCTCGAGAGGCACCTAGCAAACGAGCACGGGACCAAGGTCCAGTACTTGTGTAGAAGGTGTTCACACAAGAACGGTAGGAGAGACAATCTCCGTGCCCATTACCGGGATTGCCACCCTAAGGATGTAGATGAGGTCGACTTGATTCAGGCGAAAACCCTTGATTTCCGTGAGCACGAAAGTTCCAAATTAGAGGGAGAGGCTGGGCGCACAGAGACGCCTAGGAGCCACAGCCGTGGAAGCGAGGTTAGGCGTAAAGAGACGCCTAAAGGCAGCGACAATATGAGAGTCGTGAAGGCGACAAGTACATCCTCCCCAGAAAGGAAGCGGAAACGTGATTGTGATACTCGACGTCGCTCTACCGAAGGTGCAGCTGGTACCGGGAATGGAGGTAAGGCGGCCAAGGAGGAGCGGCCTACAAAGCTACCCAAGAAGAGTCCTTGTACAGTGTCTAAAGCGCCTAGAGAGGAGACTTTGCCGCCTGTGGGAGCAGTGGCGCACACAAGCCTTCCGAAGTCATCAGCTTCACTTCAGGTGGCAGTACCTCAGTCAAGCGAGGAGGTGGAAGCTAGAGAGACACCTGTGGAGCCTGAAGTGCAAGCCGACAGCCTGCCTGGACAGCACGATGAGGAAGTAGCAGAGATCGTTCTGTCAGTGTCACCTACGTCGATGGCTCGGTGGGAAGTAGAATAAGAGCCTGCTCCGAAATCGAGGGTGACGAATTCCCCAAGTCAGCATAAAGAAGTTGAGCCGCAGGCGATGGCATCAGATGGGCCTACCCCACGATTGTAGGAAAGTAAGTCGCCTCCAGAACTCCGTATCCATCACCTACTGGCTGGACAACCCGTGAGAATCACAGAGGAGGGTGCCACAACTGTGATTACTGGTGCAACGCAGACCATACATGAACATCGCGCACGTCATTACGATGTTGTTTTCCTGAAAGCCCCGGTGACCACCACAGATGATGCTGCAGTTGAGCAAACTACTCGAGTCTGCAGATTGGTGCGGGAAGAGGGCGGCATCGTAAGCGTAGGACCTGGGATAACCAACGTGGAGTTGGAGAAGATCGCTACCGTTAAGAAAATCACGGAGACGGTGACACGCAGTGTTTTCCAAGAAGGAATGTTGATCACAAGAGACCACACCCAGCGAGTGTTCGAAACCAGCTTCGTGCCTGGAATCCGCTAGAAGGCGAACTATGAACTGTTGGCGACATGCATGGAGGAGCGTGGAATTCGCCTTGTGGACACTTGGATCGCGAGAGACACCTACCGTCGGATTTTGTTTGACTGTTAACGCCTTTAGAGCCTTGTTTCTTAACATTCGTTTTTATAAAGTTTGTTGTTTAAAGTTTACCTTTTCATTGTATAAATACAGAGTTTTTTTTAATTTTTACAAAGTTTCTTGTCGAGAACTTTATATTTTTGTATAAAGTAAGTGCATTGCTTGTATTTTATATCAGTTTTTAAGGTCAGACACTGACCGAAACTTAGAAGGCGCCAATGTAACGCAATGCAGTATCGATTACAGTGTATTCGAATATTTAGGTTGCTGGGCTAGTGTCTAGCCGTCATTTACTATATATATGTGACAGTTTGGAGGGTGCCAGTCTAGAGCAGTGTTTTATAAAACCACGGAGCGGGCGTGTTTCGCTCTCTTTTCCCTGTTTGCAGCAAGTCGGGTGCAGACGTATATTTCTAGCTGGTGATTAAAGGGTGTTGAATCAAGTCTAGGAAAGAGCCTCATACTTGGTGTGAGTTTAATAATTTGCATCCCTGCCAGTCTAATAAATCACATAGCTGTGTCAGTTCTTTGTAAATCATTTAAATCACGGTAAATTATTCAGTACAATTCATTGTAATCAATTATCAACATCAAGCCAGAATACTGTGTGACGTAGGCGAGGCGCCTTGAGTTATTGGGGCGCATGTTTTGGTAGAATAAATAATCAGAGTTTGGCTCTCATTTTAACTCTTTTCGTCCCCGTCATTGTCTGTGCTCTTCCCCCCTCCCCTGAGGGTGTATTGTGTTTTAAGTTAGAGAGGGAATAAGAACCTGGTGGTGCGCTGCGGGCCTGGCGGTAAACTGCCGCCCAAACGGATCGTCGTCACCGGCCTACTAAGCTGCCGCTCGCTGACGTTTGGCTGAGACCGACCCGGGTCGCAGATAGAGGACAAAACCGTCACAGTATTAAGGCTGTACGTTTTCGGTTATTTCGGGAACCAGATACCCAAAATTGGACATTTTCGGATACCTGGGTACCTGTAAACAATTGTATAAAAATACATAATGAAAATCCCGCATGGATAAAATGACCAATATGAACACAGGTTTCTCTTGTTTTATTAGAGTCACCATAAATAATAATAATAATAATAATAATAATAATAAATAATAAATAATAAATAATAAATAATAAATAATAAATAATAAATAATAAATAATAAATAATAAATAATAAATAATAAATAATAAATAATAAATAATAAATAATAAATAATAAATAATAAATAATAAATAATAAATAATAAATAATAAATAATAAATAATAAATAATAAATAATAAATAATAAATAATAAATAATAAATAATAAATAATAAATAATAAATAATAAATAATAAATAATAAATAATAAATAATAAATAATAAATAATAAATAATAAATAATAAATAATAAATAATAAATAATAAATAATAAATAATAAATAATAAATAATAAATAATAAATAATAAATAATAAATAATAAATAATAAATAATAAATAATAAATAATAAATAATAAATAATAAATAATAAATAATAAATAATAAATAATAAATAATAAATAATAAATAATAATAATAATAATAATAATAATAATAATAATAATAATAATAATAATAATAATAATAATAATAATAATAATAATAATAATAATAATAATAATAATAATAATAATAATAATAATAATAATAATAATAATAATAATAATAATAATAATAATAATAATAATAATAATAATAATAATAATAATAATAATAATAATAATAATAATAATAATAATAATAATAATAATAATAATAATAATAATAATAATAATAATAATAATAATAATAATAATAATAATAATAATAATAATAATAATAATAATAATAATAATAATAATAATAATAATAATAATAATAATAATAATAATAATAATAATAATAATAATAATAATAATAATAATAATAATAATAATAATAATAATAATAATAATAATAATAATAATAATAATAATAATAATAATAATAATAATAATAATAATAATAATAATAATAATAATAATAATAATAATAATAATAATAATAATAATAATAATAATAATAATAATAATAATAATAATAATAATAATAATAATAATAATAATAATAATAATAATAATAATAATAATAATAATAATAATAATAATAATAATAATAATAATAATAATAATAATAATAATAATAATAATAATAATAATAATAATAATAATAATAATAATAATAATAATAATAATAATAATAATAATAATAATAATAATAATAATAATAATAATAATAATAATAATAATAATAATAATAATAATAATAATAATAATAATAATAATAATAATAATAATAATAATAATAATAATAATAATTAATAATAATAATAATAATAATAATAATTTGAGGGCGTTTGAGGGCGCAAGACGTGCTTTGCGTCGAGCTCTGCAATTCCTGCACAAATCTCGCCTTTTCGACCGCCTTGCAATATTCCAGATTGCAATATTTTCTCTTAACGGTTATTTGACACCACAAGACCGTTCTGTGAGTTTGTAAGTACATTTTAGGCCTTTTTGGCCTTGTTCCAAACACTTAATTTTTGTCAGCGTCGAGGAACGCGACGCCATATTGGTAGCCATGTACCAACGTACGGCCCTCAATAGGGCCAACACGGTGCGATTCAGCACAAAGCAGTTTGAAAAGGCCGTCACGCCTGAAGAGGTATACAATGCAGTGGAGTTCGAGTTGGACAAGGTAGACACAATAGTGTGCATAGCGGAGCTGACCAACAGATGGTACAACGTGACCTTCAACAATGAGAGAGATTGTATCAACATAGCAAGGGGCGGATTACTGATTCGCAAAGCGATTATTCAGTGCGAAAGAGCAAACGTATTCAATGCAGTAGTGGTGTATGTGAAATGTCCCTACGAAATGTCTGATGGGGATATCCTCAGCATGATGTATGCCTACGGAACAGTAGTCAACATCCGTGAGCAGTATCACCAATTTGACGAGAATGTGGAGACGGGTGTCAGAAGCTGCCTAGTAAGAAATGTGAAAAGCCCATCCCCAGCTTCATCAAAGTGAAAGGGTTTTCGCTATCTGTCCGCTATAAGGGTCAACTAAAACCTGCAAGATCTGTGAAGGAACAGATCACCTAGCCAGAAGAATGTCCGGAAAGGGAGATGTTTCGTTTGTGGCAGTCTCGACCATAGAGCGACCTGGCATAACGGGAAGGAAGACGACGACTTGGAAGACATGGAGGATGACAGAAGGGACGAACAACAACGAGAACCCGAGGACGAGAACCCGAATAACGACGACAAAGAAGAGGCCACACTAGCGGAAGACGACAAAGGAGAGGACAAACACGCAGACGACAACGACAAAGGGACAAACGCAAAGAAGACAGGGAGGAAGATGGGAAAGAAGAAGATCTTCACAGAGAAGACAGGCACGAGGACCACCAAGAAGACAAGGGAGATAAGAAAAGCCAAGTATCACACCCAGCAACCCACAACCAAGTGAGGACTCACTGCCTAAGAACACCAAGCAAGCCGAGAAATTCACCAAATCCTTCAAGGAGGCACTTGCACCAACGCAGAGGAAGAAAAACAAGAGAGAGGAAGCCAACGAACAAGAATGGAGAATCATCATCCAGACCAAAGTCAACCGGATTCTGGGACGAGAGTGTAAAAGAATCACGCAAAAGAAAGGAAAGGGAAGAACTGGACGATTCTACTAGGAAACTGGCCAGAGATGATGACGACGCAAGCCAAACACAAGATATGGAACAGGAAAACCTACCATCTGACGATCAGGATAGCAACGACGACAACTGGGTGCCATATACACGGAGGGGGGTTCAACGCTTCAGACGTAGGAGGGGAATGGGAGCGGCATCTTCACAACCAAATAGGAGGTCGGAGCAGGAAAGTGCACATCAAAACCGCAGTCTATCCCAACCGACATCGGAGAGCACGAAAACATCAAACCCCAGGGGACGAGGCCGAGGTCAGAAGGCGATGTAAGCGAATTTTCATCTGAGATTTTTATGGTTAGGTCTTTATTACTCTTTATTACGATTACTATGAGTTTTTTAACAGTCGCATCAATTAATATTAATGGTCTTAGAGACGATTTGAAAAGAAACATGCTCTTTGACTGTCTTAAAGATTGTAATTTCAATTTGTTTTTTTTACAAGAAACTCATAGCGACCGCAATGATGAGGACATTTGGAGCAGACAGTGGGAAGGTCAAATACTTTTTAATCACGGGACTCGCCATTCAAAAGGGGTTGCAATCCTCACTTCAAAAAATTCTGGAATTATTATTTCTAATGTTAACAAAGATGACGATGGTAGGTGGATAAAAGGTGATATAAATTGGGACAATGAAGTGATTTCCGTAGCGTCTGTATATGCTCCAAATGATCTCCGTGGAAGGACCACTTTTTTTGATGGTCTGACTGATCGTATCATTGGGGACGAGAGTTGGATCATAGGGGGTGACTTTAATTGTAATTTAGATAAATTTCGTATTAATGATACCAGTCAAATTATTTTAAGAAATGTTATTCAAGAAAAAGATCTCATTGATGTTTGGAGAACTCTTCTTCCTGATGATAATGGTTACACTCATTTTCATAAACCGACTAAAACACCGAATAGAATCGATTATTTTTTTGTGTCTTCCAACATGTTTAATAGAATAAAGAATATTTCCTGTAGAGTTAGCGGCCTTTCAGACCATCAACTTCTTGTAATAAAATTAACAGATAGTGAGGTTTCACATGGGCAAGGCAGATGGATCTGTAACAATAACTTTTTAGATGACGACGATCTTGTTTTTCGAGTAAAACATTTTTGGAATTTTTGGAAAACCAAAAACACAATCATGATAATTTAATTGAGTGGTGGGAAATTGGGAAGTTCCGACTCAAAGAAATAATCCAAGAGTATAGCAAAGAAAAATCCAGGAATTCTAAAAAGGACATTTCTCGTCTTCAGGAAAAATATAGGAAATTAATTAGTAATCCCACCGATGCCAATTATGATGAAATTAAGACCACTGAAGAAGCTATCAAAGCCTATGAATTTAAAGAATGGGAAAAATCTAAAATAAGAGCTAGAAACACAATTAAAACGGAAGGCGAAAAAGCTTCCAAATATTTTTTAAATTTAGAAAAACAACAAATTCAAAAGAACAAAATGGAAAAATTATTGACTTCTGAGGGGAATTATGTTAGTCAGAGTCAAACCATGTTGACTGTTGTAAATGATTTTTATAGTAAATTGTACACTTCTGAGGATATCTGCCTTTCTAGTATGAACGTTATTTTGAATTCTATGATTCCTAACGTCGTTCCTGCGGATATTTTTCAAAGTTCCGAGAATGATTTCACGCTACTTGAATTAAAAAATGCCCTTTTTCAAATGAATAAAAATAACTCCCCGGCATTGATGGCCTCACAGGTGGAATTCTACCAAACATATTGGGATATTATCGGTATAGATTTCTTTGAAGTCTTTAATTACAGTTTTCAAAAAGGTTTTTTAGGTCATTCTATGAATACTGCCCTCATCCGACTCATTTACAAAAATGTCGGAAGTAAATTTGATTTGAAAAATTGGCGTCCCATCAGTCTATTGTGTGTGGATTATAAAATTCTCGCTAAGACTCTTACTAACCGTCTGAAAAAATTATGCCTTTTATAATCGGGAAGAACAATCGTGTGGTGTGAAATTTAGGAAAATTCAAGACAATCTTATGATTCTCAGGGATACAATTGATTATATAAATTGGGAAAATTTAGGTGCAGCCGCTGTTAGCATAGATTTAGAAAAGGCCTTTGACAGAATCAATTGGAATTACATGTTTGCAGTTATGGATAAACTAGGGGTTCCCCCGTTTTTGATTCGAGGAATCAAACTTCTATACAGCCAACCGAGCTGTCGTATAATAGTTAATAACTACATAGGGTCTCCCGTTGAAATAACTCGCGGTATCAGGCAGGGATGTCCATTGTCCCCACTCCTTTTTGCTCTCTGTGCTGAAGGACTAGCTAATCTTTTTAGAATAAACAATGAGCTTAAATGTATTGAAATACCCGAATGTACGGATTCGATTAAACTCATACAGCATGCGGATGATTATACGGTTTTTGTGAGTAAAAATAATGATTTTAACATTATTCAGGATATTCTCTGTGTATATTGTAAAGAGAGCGGATCGAAATTAAATGTTTCTAAAACCAAAGGTCTTTGGTTAGGAAAATGGAAAGATAGATCCGACAATCCATGCGGCTTTAATTGGTGCAGTAGGAAAATAAAAATTTTAGGAATAGTTTTCGGAAATGACGTCACCCCAGAAGACAACTGGGGTCCACGTGTGAATAAATTTAAGTGTATTCTTGATAGGTGGAGTAAGCGTAGTTTGACTCTCATAGGAAAAGCAGTGATTATCAATACTTTGGTGGGATCGGGATTAAATTATTTGGGGAGTATTATTTCATGTCCGCGTGAATGGATTAACAAGATCGATAAAAGTATTTGGAATTTTTATTGGGATGACAAAGTAGAAAAGATTAAAAGAAATACCATTAATGGTCCCAGAGACAAAGGAGGTACCGGTCTAGTTAATATAGAATGTAAACTTATGAGTATCAAGGTTCAGTGGTTTTCTAATTATATTAAATCTTGTGGCAAGTGGAAACATTTTTTTGATTACTGGCTTGGTAAGGTTGATAATAAACTGGGTTGGTATGTCCTGTCTAATAGCCGTAATCCTGTCAATACTACTACTTTTTATCAAGATTTGATTCGTGCCTTTAAAGCTGCTGACGGTAAAATTAACTGTTCCTTTTCTGTATGTTCTGAAACGCGAGAAGTTCCTCTCTGGAACAATGTATGTGCAACCGATGATGATACTGAACTTAACAGTCCCTTACTCGCTTCTTGTAATTTTCATAAAGTTAAGGATCTCGTTGTCAACGATCATTTAATACCTTTTCGTGTCGTGGCTAAAAAATGCAATGTCCCCAATATTATTGCGGGTAGATTAGTCGGTAGAATTGACAATCATATTAATCATGAGTTAATAGAAGAAAAAAGAATCGGTCCCCCTAATCATGTTAGTAATTGGCTTGTCCTCTTCGATAGACAATCGGATGAATATGTTAACGTTTCTAATACCAATGCCAAAATTAATTACCGAAATTTGATTCTAGCCAGATTTGTGGTCCCTAAAGTCCAAATTAAATGGCAAGAAATTCTTAATTACCACACCGATGTCGATTGGACTTGTATTTGGAAAAATGGTTCCAATAATTTTATTATGGACCCAGAGGATAAAGATTTTTGGTACAGATTAAAACACAGATGTCTACCTACTAAAGACTTTCTCTCTAAAATAGGTAAAACTAAGGATAATATTTGTCCCCTTTGTAATGTGGAGCCGGAGTCTCACGAGCATTTGTTTATTTATTGCGTTAGTACCTTAAATGCATGGATTTTTGTGGAACGTATTCTTAGGAACTATTCGGGTAAGAAATGTTTTTATTTAAACGACTCTAATAGAATCCTCGGCTACAAAATGAGTCCTGTTCATAATGCCATCATCGCTAAAATGCTTCGCGTTATATGGGTTATCAGATGTAAATTAGCCTTTGACAATTATTCTGATCCTTCCGATATCGATATTATTTATCAGTTTAAAGTCCGTCTAAAAAAAATTCTCCTTTTGGAAAATAAAAGAAATAAAGGTAAGAGTGGGTGGGTTAATAAAATATTGCCCCTAGTTGCATAATTTCATGTTAAGTTCATTAATTCTTGCTGTACCTACTTAAGTAAGTTTATTGTTATTTTGGTTCTTTTATTTGTACCAATTTAATTCAGTTATATGATATATGTAGAAGTTTGTTTTTGTATTATTTTTAACTTGTTAAGTTCAGATTGTGCTGATATATGTATATGTATAAAACATAAGTATATGTATCTGTGTAGAAATATATTAGTTTATTTTGTATTTAAGTTCTCTTTGTATAATTAATTCTTCTTTATGATATCTAATTAATTAATTATATTATGATATATGTATGAGTTAGCTGTACTTACCTAAGTAAGTTTATTTGTTATTTTGGTTCCTTTTTTTGTGCCAATTTAAGTCAGTTATGTGATATATATGTAGAAGTATCTAGACAAACCAAGTTTGTCTTTGTTTTATTACAACTTGTTTATTCTGTAAATAGTCCTGTTGTATACACCTGTAATGTATGTTGTATTTTTTGTATTGTCAATGTGTATTGAAATAAATGGAGTATAACTCCACTGAAAAATAATAATAATAATAATAATAATAATAATAATAATAATAATAATAATAATAATAATAATAATAATAATAATAATAATAATAATAATAATAATAATAATAATAATAATAATAATAATAATAATAATAATAATAATAATAATAATAATAATAATAATAATAATAATAATAATAATAATAATAATAATAATAATAATAATAATAATAATAATAATAATAATAATAATAATAATAATAATAATAATAATAATAATAATAATAATAATAATAATAATAATAATAATAATAATAATAATAATAATAATAATAATAATAATAATAATAATAATAATAATAATAATAATAATAATAATAATAATAATAATAATAATAATAATAATAATAATAATAATAATAATAATAATAATAATAATAATAATAATAATAATAATAATAATAATAATAATAATAATAATAATAATAATAATAATAATAATAATAATAATAATAATAATAATAATAATAATAATAATAATAATAATAATAATAATAATAATAATAATAATAATAATAATAATAATAATAATAATAATAATAATAATAATAATAATAATAATAATAATAATAATAATAATAATAATAATAATAATAATAATAATAATAATAATAATAATAATAATAATAATAATAATAATAATAATAATAATAATACAGAAGATTTATAATGCGCACATATCCAGCAAGAAGTGCTCAAGGCGCTTTACAGTAAACAAGAAATCATGCAATAGCATAACAATACAATAGCAAATGAAATATAATACTAAACAACAGATAAAAAAAATCCATATATGAATGTCAGTAGTCCTTATAGGCAATACACATAAGATGAGTTTCTAAGTTTTCTTGAAGGAGTCAACAGATTGAGATTCACGAATGTACAGAGGTAAATCATTCCAAAGGCGTGGAGCCACAACTTAAAAAGATCTGTCACCTGTAAATGTGGACTTACCGTAATAATTTCCCGCCTCCATATTTAAAACGACTTGTAGCATTCCCATTCCCCACACACATTTAAAAATAATTCATGTGTCCCACACTCGCACTAATCCAATAACTGTAAACACTGGCATGATGGCAGTCAACTCAAAACAAACTAGATACATTGTGTACACATCAAATAGAAGCCGGCAAGTCTGTCAAGGGCTGTTGTCAAATGTTACTTCTAAAGCCTTCATCCGAGTTTTCTTCATTTTGTTAACAAGAAATCAGAGACTTCCATTTGTGTGGCTTAAATTGTTCAGTGGGAATTTTACAAAACAACATTTACGAGTAATTGGAACCGACAAATGGAACCGGGTAATGACAGTTTCGGTCGGATTATCCGGGTACCCGGATTTACACAGTAGAGAAAACCAAATAGCACAAACTACAAGATTAATGCTAATTATATTTATATTTACTTACCTACGAATCTATGGATTATCAATTTTTATGGACAGCAGAAACATCATAGTCACAGGTTATCACATCTTCAATAGATACCAGCCTTCATGCCTATCAGGAAAATAAAATAAGAAAATAACAAAAAATTTGAAATGAATAATATTATTAATTTAATTCTTGTTCAAGTTACAGTGATTGGCACAAGCGTTCTTTGAGATATGTTAACTGGCAGAAGTGGTTTTCTTATATTACAATGTATTGTTGGTTACAAGTGTTTTTGTTTACACATGTAGTGCCTGACACAATTGTTCTTTTAGTGGAAATGCCTGCCACAAGTGTATCCTTTCAGTTTAAAACAACAGGCATCTGCATCTTGTTAAAGTGCCTTCTTACTGTTGTTATCACGGACATACGGAAAGCTGAAAAATGGTGGCCAGTGATTTGAACTGGACATATTGCACAAAATGGTTCAATATTACATGTACATTGCAGGTTACAACACTGTGTCATTCACAAGTAGGCCTAAATAGTAAAAATGTGTTCAGATTTGTTGTATTCATTCTAATGTGAATTTATAAAAGAGTATTCTTACCTAAATTCAAACTAGAAATGACTCACTTTTCTATTATTTTGTGAAATATCTCAATTGTTTTCCTAAGTATTTCTTTTCCTTTCTGAAAGGAAATTATCAGTGTTCCGATGAAAAACAAAATGTTAGCAAAATGGTGGAAAATGCAGCCCGATACATCTTTAATAGGATCTCCATTCATCTTGAATGGTTGACAGAGCACGTCACATTTCACACCATTAAGTCAGAAAATGCAAGGCCAGTCCTATAAAAATATTTATATTTAAAGGGGGACTGACATCCTTTATTGTGTGTGTACTTAAGGTGTTTTGTAATAAAATATTGTTTTTGAGACCCACCTGTGTCTATTTAATCATTGATTTCTGAGTACAAGTATTTTTTTTTAATGTTTGAAGTGTTTGGGGGAGGCAACCCCGCCCCATGGTGGAAGCTTCATTTGCATAAGATATGTGACGTAAGGTCGGGAAGATCCGATGTGTACATGATGTACATGTACATACAAACGTTTCACACACGTAGCGTCGATTTCATTTCTTCCGTGATGTTTGTTTCCGGAACTAATAAAATGCCGGGAAGATGTGTTTCTGCAGGATGCAGCAACACCACCAAAGACGGTGTTAGCCTTCATCTGTTCCCAAGTGACCCAAAAATCGCCGTATTTGGACGAGCAAAGTTCGACTAACAAGAGTAAATTGGTCAGGTCCATCGGCTCACATAGTTTTGTGCAGCGATCATTTTGAGCCGTGTTTTGAGCCGAATTTCTCTTCCCGACATGACGTCACGAACAGCTCCTCCGTGCAGGGCGTAAAAGTGGGGGGCATTTTTACAATGGTAAAATAACACTCTCAAAAACAATAAAAACACAAAACAAAAATTGTATTGATCTTTTACTGATATAAAAGAATAAAACGATCACATATTTAACTGTTTGATTTAAATCCATGTCAGTCCCCCTTTAATTCCTTGTGATGAGACTGATTAAAAAGGGCTGAAAATCATGTCAAGGTTCCCACATTAGATAAGATGTTTACATGGTTTGATTCTAGCAGTCACATCGTTTCATGTTGCTGTGTATGAGTCTGTTATCTATGATCAATTAAGCAATTACAGAAATTGAAAAGCAGTTTATTTCCACTTGTTTCACTTTTTGCACGAGCGTAACACTGTAATAATTATTTTGTTTAAATATTAAAATCCAGTAAAATAGTGGGTCTTAAAACAGCCATCTGTTCCAAAATACAATACATGTCATTCAACTTGTGCAATATATCCAGCTCTGACTAACCAGTGCGTTCCAATTTTCAACATGGCAGCATTCAGCACTGTGTGAATCTTGCTGATGTGCTTTACATATGTAGGCCTATCACATTAAATTTTTGGTATGTCCAACTTTTCTTGATTCTGAAACATCATTCGATCCTGTAAACATTCAGAGTAGAAGAAACTGTTCATCGCATCAATTTGGATCCAAAGAAGGGCAATTTTCTCAAATTTAATCAAATGGAAATAAACTCTTCACTTCACGGAAACATTTTCTGTAGTGTAAATGCATCCATACTTTGTAAGAATCAAGAGATACACTACATTGAAACCAACCTATGAAAATTAATGTTGCGTGAACAAAATATTCCCTCTGTTTCTTATATAAGGCACTCAAGAAATCTCTTATTTCTGGTCCAAGGTCGGCTTCAAAATCGGTGTGGTGACACTTTTTTCTGGGTTTTTGTATACAGGCACACACACAGAATGAAATCCAAATTATTATCCAACAATACTGCCTTCATTCTATACTGACCAGCACGAGAAATTGTAAAAACCAGGGGCACCAAGGCCAAGACCAGGGCCACCGAGGCCAAGACCAGGGGCACCGAGGCCAAGACCAGGGGCACCGAGGCCAAGACCAGGGGCACCGAGGCCAAGACCAGGGGCACCAAGGCCAAGAGCAGGGGCCAATTTCATAGAGCTGCTAAGCAGAAAATTATGTTAAGCAAATATTTTTGCTAAGTGGTACAAAACAGACTAACTGCCAAAATACATACGTTTTGTATGAAAGTTTGGCTGGTAACCGAACAAATCCACTAAGCAAATTTTTCTGGTAAGCAAATTTTTCTGGTTAGCAGCTCTATTAAATTGGCCCCTGTGCAACGGAGGCCATGGCTTCTGTGCAACGGAGGCCATGGCTTCTGTGCAACGGAGGCCATGGCTTCTGTGCAACGGAGGCCATGGCTTCTGTGCAACGGAGGCCATGGCTTCTGTGCAACGGAGGCCATGGCTTCTGTGCAACGGAGGCCATGGCTTCTGTGCAGCGGAGGCCATGGCTTCTGTGCAACGGAGGCCATGGCTTCTGTGCAACGGAGGCCATGGCTTCTGTGCAGCGGAGGCCATGGCTTCTGTGCAACGGAGGCCATGGCTTCTGTGCAACGGAGGCCATGGCTTCTGTGCAGCGGAGGCCATGGCTTCTGTGCAACGGAGGCCATGGCTTCTGTGCAACGGAGGCCATGGCTTCTGTGCAACAGGCCATGGCTTCTGTGCACCTGACGCCATGGCTTCTGTGCAACGGAGGCCATGGCTTCTGTGCAACGGAGGCCATGGCTTCTGTGCAGCGGAGGCCATGGCTTCTGTGCAGCGGAGGCCATGGCTTCTGTGCAACGGAGGCCATGGCTTCTGTGCAACGGAGGCCATGGCTTCTGTGCAACGGAGGCCATGGCTTCTGTGCAACGGAGGCCATGGCTTCTGTGCAACGGAGGCCATGGCTTCTGTGCAACGGAGGCCATGGCTTCTGTGCAACGGAGGCCATGGCTTCTGTGCAACGGAGGCCATGGCTTCTGTGCAACGGAGGCCATGGCTTCTGTGCAACGGAGGCCATGGCTTCTGTGCAACGGAGGCCATGGCTTCTGTGCAACGGAGGCCATGGCTTCTGTGCAACGGAGGCCATGGCTTCTGTGCAACGGAGGCCATGGCTTCTGTGCAACGGAGGCCATGGCTTCTGTGCAACAGGCCATGGCTTCTGTGCAACGGAGGCCATGGCTTCTGTGCAACGGAGGCCATGGCTTCTGTGCAACGGAGGCCATGGCTTCTGTGCAACGGAGGCCATGGCTTCTGTGCAGCGGAGGCCATGGCTTCTGTGCAGCGGAGGCCATGGCTTCTGTGCAGCGGAGGCCATGGCTTCTGTGCAGCGGAGGCCATGGCTTCTGTGAAATTCAAGGCCTGAAATGGGTAAACCAATTAAACTGATGTACTGAGAGATTGATTTCTACATGTGTCATTCCTGTACATAAATGTATCTGTTCTTTCAACATGGGGCCTTTGAATAGCAATACCAAGTTTGATGCTTTGCAATTCCTACAGTCAAATTTGAAATACTTGATGAATCAGTCTGTAGATTTCTCAATGGAGGTGGCTCACATTCTCGTTGCTCACCTGGTAACACTTAACAGTATGAGTACTTGCAAAAGCAAGCTTTGCTGGCTACTTAATTCCATAAAAGTACATTTATACTGAGTGAGAACTCACATAAGAATGCTTTGCTGTTGAATTTAACTGACATATGCATCAATCATTCAAGACTTGGCCATGCCCATCAATCAAGCTATACTGTTCTAAGTTTGTGCAACAGTTTCTTGGCTTAGTTTTTCATGCGTTGCGCATATATGGGAATTGGACAATGTTTAACTTAACAATGTTGACATGCGCATTTAATTAATACAAATAGGATTGGACAATGCACTTAACAATGTTGACATGCGCATTTAATTATACAAATAGGATTGGACAATGCACTTAACAATGTTGACATGCGCATTTAATTATACAAATAGGATTGGACAATGCACTTAACAATGTTGACATGCGCATTTAATTATACAAATGGATTGGACACAGTTTAACTAATAGCAATGTTCATTATATATATGCGCATTTAAATGGTATTGGACAATGCTACATTACACTTAACAATGTTGACATATAAAACCTGTAGCTTGTATTTAATTATACAAATGAGAATGTCAATGTTTGATTTAACAGCTTATGTTCATATGTGCATTTGACTGCTAAATGCGTGGTTCCATTATTGGTAGTGATTTATTGGGTGGGGTTTGCGGACATTATCAATTAATGTCAGCACACTTCAATATAAGAGTCAGCACTGGACCAAGTGAAACACTAACAGACGAAGCTGGTCTAGCTACAGGATTCAGCATCCAGTGAGACTCTACAGCGATGATTACACGTTGGCTATGTCTCAATTGAGCCTGTGAAGTGAAATTATTTTCAAAACAACTTCACTACTACATTGTACTAACTACAGTTGGGAAACGCTCATATAAGATGATTATACAAAGTGACAGATGCCCAGGAGGGCATACGATGGTACATATACATTGACTGTGAGTTTCAAGCTCATTTATAGACACAGTATATTGTAAAAAGTGTTTTAAAATTTTAACAATACTTGAGATAACACATTTTGCTGGATCGATATGCCATCCTTTGTCAAGGATAGGGCAATTGTGGCCCGTGTTACGACCATTTCACACAGTGATTCGATGTGAGGTCTCTTAAGAGAAGTTTTCATAGTTGTAAGATTTTGTACATGTACATGTAGGTCTGGACCTCTGCCAACATTTCTCAGTGATTGAGATGAAAAAGCATGGAATGCCTGTCATGACATACATGTACCTCGGGAGACCTTTCACACTAGGTGCATTTTGTAACTTTTCAAATGCATGAGAACAACTCTCAAACATTGTTGGTTTTTATTGCTGTCATGTGAAAGGATCGGGAAAACATCACTGAAAAACACACTTCCTGGAGGCTAAAGAGAGTTCCCGTACTGCATCTGTTGAACACCACTTGGATATATATCTAGATCTCTGAAAAGTAAAGGATTCCAGATAGGGATTTGGGAAACTTCTAAACAATTGTGTCATTAAACTGTGATTCAACAGGAATGCTACAAAATGGAGATGTTGATCCAATTTGGGGTCATGTCCATATCACTAATCTGCTGTACAAATTCCATGTGCATAACACAAATCAAGTTTGAGTTTAACACCAACATACACTTGATGAGGTTGGTATGATACACTCTTAAAGCTACTAAAGTGTTGAATCAACATTTTAAAGAGTTCGGTCAGTGACAACTCTTTATAAAGTTGGATTTAACTTTTAAAAGTGTTGAATTGATAAAGTTAGACTTAACTTGACTCTGTGTTAATTTCTGAGTTTGAGATTAAAACCAACATACAGTAGATAAGGTTGGTATATGGTCATATAGTGTATAGGTGGATTGCATTATATACACTAATACAGCCACTTATATGTATGTACATGTAACTGCATACGGGTGTACATGTACATGGGTACAGAATGAACACATTCATTTCTTCAACTTGAACAACGCTAAGGCTAAGCTTATCAAACCACTTAAATGTGTACAACTGACTGAAGAGGAAGTGTCAATCTGTATGTACACTCTACAATCACATTTTGCTCATGGAGGAACCTTCATGGTTTGCTACAGGTGAAACACTTGATTCACATGTGGTCATTTTTGATCAACAGCAAAAAGACATAACACTTTGGAACAGTGTCTAAAACAACGTGTCTAAAACAACGACTGATGGATCTCAAGAATACAAACAGTACTTGGATATGGAACAAACTTCAGGCTCTGCTTGGCTTGACAAATAATTCACCTAAAAGCTAAGCTCATAGACAACATTTTATTATAACCACATGTGTATGAGATGACTGAACATAATGTGTACACAGGTGAACATAATGTGTACACAGGTTACATGTACATGTAGTTTAACATTGAGGAAAACAAGCAAGGAGAACAACATTGAAAACAAAAACCAAGAACCAATAATTTTCTCAAAATGGAGAATGCATCAATTGAGTTAACTACATTCTATGATTACAGAAACGATGAATATTATTCATTATTATACAGTAGAAAATATACCTTGGGAACAATCTGTATCATCATCGTAATCAGCAATCTGTTCTCTTTGTTTGTGTTATATCGCATACATGACATGCATGATGTCACTAAATTGCTGATGATGGCGTTAACGATGACCGACATTGGAGTAGGTCTCTTTGGGTTTACTGCCCAACTCCTAGTAGGCCTACCTGGTCTGGTATATGGTATATTAGTAAATCTGAGGTTTTTTTCCAAATATTAGGTCTTAATATTTTAGCAATGATTACTATTGTCCGGTACATTGCAGTGTCGCGTCCTCTAAGATTGGAAACCCTTGTCACCAAAAGACGGGCTTATATCAGCTTGATCATTGCATTATTAATCTGTCTAACATTGGTGACTTGGTTTCATTTTACAATTTCAGATATTCCCTATATATTACTGAATACTTATTCTTTAATTCCAATCTTGATTGTAATCATCTTGTACTGTAAGTTACTTTTCATTGCGCGTCATCATGCTCGGCGTATAGCAGCTGCTGAAATAAATGCAGCAAATGCACAGGCTCAGCTTCGTCGCTCAAACTCCAAATCTCTCAACACCTTCATGATAATCAATAGCACAACCATTGTTACTTGGTTACCAATATATATTATGTTTTTGTTTATTATTCACAATTCGCGAATCTACATTTTGCTTGAAATTCTAAACTTCAGCAATTCCTTCTTCAATACATTAATTTATTGCTGGAGGAATGAAAGTTTCAGGAAAGTTGCTAAAAGATTGATTTGTCAAAATGCCAGAGTGATTCCTGATGTTTTAGTTTAATTCTATTTCACCTTCAATCAACATTAGTCCAAGTAAAAAAAATACCAGTTGATCGTTTCAGTTTAATTGTTCATTGTATGTCACCTTTAATAAACATTACAATATTAACCAAATAAAACAATTACAAAATCAAGTTGAACCTTGAATCTTAAAAGATGCATCGTTCATGTTTAAAAACAACTATTTTCATACAATTTCATAAGCTTACTTGTAATGCATTTGGAGCTTTAAAAGTGAACAATGCTTAGTTATAATTTTATATGATACTTTGCTTTTATTACTATCAAATTGCAAATGTTTTTGAGTCAGTTGACATATACCTTCCCTTCAATAGATCACTTCTCAGTAATCTTTGTGGCCCACTGTTTTTCAACATGGTAAATGTCAGATTTCAAACTCATTTGACTGAATCCAACCTGCATTCATGCACACAACTGTAGCCACAAAATATGGGTTTTGCCACATCAATCATCAATCTCTGATGTAGGGTTTTGCCACAGCAATCATCAATCTCTGATATTATTTCAAGGAACAGGTTTGCTGGCTTTTGTAGCACAAAATGATACAATCGGTTTGTGATTATTTGAGTCATTACCCACCATCATAACATCATTCAAATTGATCTATCACTGTACATTTCCTGATTCGTCAAGTCTGATGATGACACAATTGTGAATGTTGGTGCATGATGTAACATCAAGGTCTTCTGTAAACCTCTAGAGACCATTATCACCATTGAATGTATGCAGACTAATCCTTCCTATTAAGTCTAGCTACTAAAATGACTGGACAGAAATTCCCATAACAATTAAAGGAAAAGTACATCATTGGTATTTGGTAGCGTACATTCATTACAACCCTCTATTTTTTTTTAAAGAAATCATCAAACTAACTTGTGAAAATATTATCACAATAGGTGTTCAACGTTACTGAGAAAAAGACAAAAAAATTGTAGGCCTAACATGTTTTTTTTAAATGCTTTTATGTTTAAAAAACTAAATTGCCAGACGGCAATTTTTTGTAAATTCTACATACAAGTAACAATTCCTGTTTTCTCGAGATAAAAGTACTTCAGACAAAATGCTTTCTCAAGACGGTTGATACGAGTTCCAACTTTACATCAAGTACGTTTTTAAATAATAAATTGTTAGTGTAATTATCTGGTGTTGTTGTATCATCACTTTAAGTTAAGATTATAGCTTCAAATGATTGAATACATGTCAGATGTAGCATGCAAAGAATAATTAGTACGTCCTCATATGCTGAAGTAGTTCCATTGTTAGTATTGTTTTATTGGTTGTGGTTTGCGGACATTATCAATATAAGCGCACTTCAATCTACGCAAGAGTCAGCAATGAACCAAGTGAAACACTCACTGACAAAACTGGTCTAGCTGCAGGAATCAGCATCCAGTGAGACTCTACAGCGATGATTACACTTTGGCTATAATGTCTCTATTGAGCCTGTGAAAACTATTTTAAAGACAACTTAACTACTACTAACTACAGTTGGGAAACACTCATATATACAAAGCGATAGGTGCCCAGGAGGGCATATATGATGCTACATTAACTGTGAGTTTCAAGCTCATTTTAGACACAGTACATGTATATGTATGTTGTAAAACGTGTGTCTACAAATATTCAAATATTCAGCGTCGACATTACTGGACTGGTATACCATCCATTGTCAAGGATAGGGCAATTGTGGCCCATAGTATCCCTACATCTTAGGACCATTTTACACAGCGATGATTTCTATGAGGTCCCTTGAGAAGTTTTCTTAATTGTAAGATATTGTCGTAGGTCTGGACCTCTGCCAACATTTCTCAGTGATTGAGATGAAAAAGCATGGAATGCCTGTCATGACATACCTTGGGAGACCTTTCATACTAGGTGAAATTTGTAACTTTTCAAATGCATGAGAACAATTCTCAAACAATGTTGGCTTTTATTGCTGTCATGTGAAAGGATTGATCAGTAAAACAACGGTGAAAACCACATTCCTTGAGGCTAAATGACCAAGAGAGTTCCTGTACTTCATCTGTTGAACACAACTTGGATATATCTAGATCTCTGAAAAGTGAAGGATTCCAGATTGGGATTTGTGAAACTTCTAAACAATTGTGTTGTTAAAGTGTCATTCCGTAAAGACTTTGACCCAATTTGGGGTCATGTCCATATCACTATGAGTCGTGTTGTGGGCATTCAACTGGAGAAAATTTGAAATCTGCCATACAAATTCCATGTCCAAACACATACACAAATCACACAATTGTGTTCTGATATAAGTATGTATAGTATGAGTTTAAAACCAACATAAAGTAGATGATTGGTATGATAATGGTCATACAGTGTATAAGTGAATTGATTATGTACATGTACAGCTACTTACAGGAACATGCATCATCATATCAAACTACATGTGTACAACTAATTAAAGAGGAAGTGTCAATCTGTATGCACACTCGACAATCACGTTTTGCTCATGGAGGAACATTCATGGTTTGCTAGAGGTGAAACACTTGATTCACATGTGGTCAATATGATCAAAGGCAAACTGACATAACACTTTGGATCGGTCAATCAGACGTGTCTAAAACAACGACTGATGGATCTCAATAGTACAAACAGTACCGTACTTGAGAATATGGAACAAACTTCAGGCTCTGCTTGGCTTAACAAATGATTCACCTAAAAGCTAAGCCCATAGACAACATTTTATTCTATCTACATGTATGAGATGACTGACTTTATTTTAAAATTTTCATGTAGTTTAAAATTGAGGAAAATAAGCAAGGAGAGCAACATTGAGAAAAACAAGAACCAATAATTTTCTCAAAATGGAGAATGCATCAGATGAGTTTTCTGCATTCTATTATTACGGTAACAATGATTATTACGGCAACAATGATCATTCCTTCTTATACAGCAGAAAATATACCTTGGGAACCATCTGTATCGTCATCGTAATCTGCAATCTGTTGTCTTTGCTTGTGTTATATCGCATACATGACATGCATGATGTCACTAAATTGCTGATGATGGCGTTAACGACGACCGACATCGGAGTGGGTCTCATTGGGTTTACTGCCCAATTCAATGATGTACACAATATAGTAGGAAGAGTGTGTGCTCTCTTACAAATATTTGGTCTTGATATTTTAGTTATAATTACTATTGTCCGGTACATTGCAGTGTCACGTCCTCTAAGACTGGAAACCCTTGTCACCAAAAGACGGGCTTATATATCAGCTTGATCATTGCATTTATAATCTGTCTTGCACCGATGACTTTTATTTTAACATATTTGCAACTTCGTTATAACAATTTCATAATTCCCTTAATTATCATAATTACTGTTGTTTATCCTTTAATTCCAATCTTGATTGTATTCATCTTGTATTGTAAGTTACTTTTCATTGCGCGTCATCATGCTCGGCGTATAGCAGCTGCTGAAATAAATGCAGCAAATGCACAGGCTCAACTTCGTCGCTCAAACTTCAAATCTCTGAACACCTTCATGATAATCACTGGCATAACCACTGTTACTTGGTTACCTACATGTATAAATACTTCTTTTTGGATAAACAATCCGCCTATAAGTTCTTGGGAATTGATTTTGATTGATAGTCTACGGTACAGCAATTCCTGGCTCAATACATTAATTTATTACTGGAGGAATGAAAGCTTCAGGAAAGTTGCTAAAAGATTGATCTGTCGAAATGCCAGAATGATTCCTGATGTTGTAGTTTAATTCTATTTCACCTTTAATCAACATTAAATTAACCAAATAAAACAATTACAAAATCAGATGGAATCCTAAAAAATGCATCGTCCAACGTCCAATTTTTTTTTTTAATCCGAGCAATGTTTTTGAAATCTGAAAATGCATATTTCCTGACAGAAAGGAAAACAAATGGTTTAAAATGAAATGTTTCACAAAATAATTGTTAAAAGGCATGGTTTAACAGTAGTTAATTGCAACAATGAATTTATGACAGGACCCGCCACATATTTATGTAGAAACTTTATTACTATAAGAACATGCCTGTGACAATTTATGAGTGATATCTGTCATTTTTAAGTATCTTTTTGCTGTTTTTTACAGCGCATAATGATTCAATAATTTTGTATATTTCTGTGAGTTAGGTTTTACGTACTATGAACATTATAAGTGTAGGTAAAACTTGTAGCTTTGCATGGTGAGAATGATAAGTAAGACTAATTGCGGTGACACCATGTAAGAATCTCAATTGAGTAGTAATTAGTTCTGAAAAGAACTGGGGGTACAACTCGACGTTTCGATCAGTATGCTCTGATCGTCCTCAGGAGAATGCCGGACTCTTGAAACTGCTGCTGCTTAAGTAGGCTGCTGGAGGATCATCCCCTGCTGGAGGATTAGTTCGTTGAGGCGCGCAGGCGGGAAACTGTGAGACTATGGGACTAGGATCCTGGGTGTAAGGGAGAGGAGGTGTGCTCACTGAACTGAATCAGTTGTTAACAAGCACAGGGAAGGAGGGTGGTTGACTTAGGATATAGGGATCCCTCAGTCTGGGTTGGTTATGGACTTTGGATATAGAAGATCCTTCAGTCTGTAGTATGGGTCGCCAAATGTCGCTGATGAAGAAACCGATGTCCTGTGGCACAGTGTCGTGTTTGACGATCTCGATGGCCTCTCTGATGCGTCTGGGGTGCCATGCGTCGATGGGTGATGAGTTGGGCTGCCTGCCAGTCGATTTGGTGGTCCTTGATGTGCGAGTGCTTGACGATGGCGGACTTCTCGAAATCTCCTCTGCGGCCGTGTGCTCGGTGTTCCTTCAATCTGATGGGGAGGTTGCGTTTTGTTTCCCCGATGTACACCTTACCGCACTCACAGGGGATCCGGTAGACTCCCGCTCTGTTGTTTGGGTCCGGTTTGTCCTTGTGGGTATGTAGAAGTCCTTGGAGTTTGCTGGGGGCTGAGTGGAACACATCGATGCCTGCTTGTCGGAGGATGCGTTGTAGTTTGTGAGACGTCGAACCTAGATAGGGGAGACAAGCAGAGAGGGTTAGATCACTTACCTTGCTTTTGGAGTTTGGAACCGGCTTCGCTGTGCTGATCTTGTTAGGATTGTAACCGTTGCGTTTGAGGGTTTGAGGGTAGTTCGGATGTGCTGTAGTTCCTTGGGAAGGCTGTCCTTGTCACAAATGTTGTAGGCGCGTTGTACGAGCGTGCGGTTGACCGATGACTTGATGCTTGGATGATGGAAGGAGCGCTGGTTCAGGTACCGATCTGTGTGCGTGGGCTTTCTGTAGACGTTGTGGTGTAGGGAGCCGTCTGCGTTTCTGGAAATCCCAACATCAAGGAACGCGATCTTGTCATCTTCTTCCGTTTCCATGGTGAACTTGATGCTCGGGTGTTGCTGGTTTAGATGTTGTAGAAAATCCTGGAGTGTGTCTCTGCCGTGTGGCCAAACCACAAAGGTGTCATCCACGTATCGGAGCCACAGCTTGGGTTGGAGGTCGGCGGTGTTGAGGGAAGAGTTTTCAAACTCTTCCATGAAAATGTCAGCAAGGACCGGGGATAAAGGGGATCCCATGGAGGTCCCAACTGTCTGCTCGTAGAACTTGCCCTGAAACTGAAAACAACTTGAAGAGACACATGTTAGTAGCAAATCATGAATTTGGTCCGGGGTGAGTGATGTGCGATCATCAAGAGAAAGATCTTGTACGAGTCTGTCCTTCACCAGGAGGCATGTCTCTGTAGTTGGGACATTAGTGAATAGGGAGACAACATCAAAACTAACCAAGATGTCGCTGGGTTGAAGTGTGAGGCCCTGGGTGATCTCAACGAACTGACTGGAGTTGGACACATGGTGTTGAGTGAGACCCACCAAGGGTCGGAGGATCTTAGCTAAATGACGGGCTGTGTTGTACGTAGGTGAACCTCTGGAGGCGACAATAGGGCGGAGAGGAACATCGGGTTTGTGAATCTTCGGCTGGCCAAAGAACCTAGGGCAGGATGAGCTGGATGGTCTGAGATGTCGGTAGAGTTGGATGGAGAGGCCATACGTGTAGTACACGTGTAGTATACGTGTAGTACACGTATGCTGATTGGCATTGACTTGAACTGTCCGGTACAAACTGTACTTTAAGTAACTACTACCAAGTTAGATGACTCCACAGGAGATTGGCACATTTCAGGGGGAAAATAATGTATTTAAAGAAGGGATTACACTGTCTAGTACTACTTTAAGTAACTACTACCAAGTTAGATGACTCCACAGGAGTTTGACACATTTCAGGAGGAAAATAATGTATTTAAAGAAGGGATTACACTGTCTAATACTACTTTAAGTAACTACTACCAAGTTAGATGACTCCACAGGAGTTTGGCACATTTCAGGAGGAAAATAATGTATTTAAAGAAGGGATTACACTGTCTAGTACTACTTTAAGTAACTACTAGCAAGTTAGATGACTCCACAGGAGTTTGACACATTTCAGGGGGAAAATAATGTATGAAATGGTCTAATATGAGATATTTAAAGAGGGGATTTGGGCAAATATTAATAATTGATATTTCCCCAATTTTACAGAGGTCATGTAATAAGGAAAATAAACAACATACATGTAAGTTTAATTATCTCAGCCCAAAGTAAAATATTGTACAAAGTATTTTTGTATGAACCATTTTACCTATAGGTGTACTGGGGGAAACAAATGGCCCCTCGTACATTTACACACATGTGCAACAGCATCAATATTTTTGGTGTTATTAACACAATTTCTGGCCAATACTCGGGTGATTTTGTCCACTGAATGGGGGGGGGGTCTTTACAAGGACAACATCAGGAATGTGATTTTTAAACATAAGAGGGGCATTTGTTTTTCCTCCAGTGGACATTAAAGGCTTTACTGAATTCGAGACAAAAGCAATTCAGAGGAAGTGACCTTTTTTTCAATATTTTACTGAGTTTAGATCATAAAATGTTTGTTGTTTAGTTTCC
This sequence comes from Zoroaster sp. YZ-2022, assembly GCA_029582265.1. Classification (NCBI taxonomy): domain Eukaryota; kingdom Metazoa; phylum Echinodermata; class Asteroidea; order Forcipulatida; family Zoroasteridae; genus Zoroaster; species Zoroaster sp. YZ-2022. The sequence continues at coordinate 2,906,320 of CM055827.1, read as the reverse complement.
TTAAGACATGACCCCTCTCAAAATGGGGAAAGGTCAATTGTTAATATGTGCTTAGTGAGACACATAAAAAGAAAATGTTCAATTTGTTTCTCCCAAATGTAATAACCCATAATCTGTTCAAAGCATCCCCCGATTGATTTATAATTCTTTTTCCTGATCTTTATGAAGTAATTTCATAAGTGTTCAATGGATTTGGAGTTATAAGTGAACAATGCTTATTTTTATATGATACTTTGCTATTATTACTATCACATTGCAAATGTTTTTGAGTCAGGTGACGTGTAACCACATGACTGATATATTAATTTAAAGATGAAATTTTCTTGTGTTTTACTGTTTCACCAGTAATCTTTTTAGTCGGTAAACTTTGATTTTCCTTGTAAAAGGAAATCAGATATTTCACACAATAATGTACACTTAGTGGACATTTGTTATTAGTTTTGGAGCCTTAGAAAAATTCAAAACACATTTGACCTTTTGATCTTGGTTGACCTTTGATCTCTACTCACCACCAAGGGCTAGTCTATCCTCATCTCTCTGCTTCTTCAGCTTTCTGATCTCATAGTCTCTCTCACTCAGCAGTTTGTACAGCCTTCCTGTATCATCTTTCAGCTCCTAATAGTAATAGTTGAATAAAAACAACAGCAGAGGGTAATAGCGGCTGGGAAAACTAAAATATTATAAGTTTTCCTATAAATGATATTGGTATCAAATTACAAACAAATACCATGTACATTTACCTAGCTTTTGAACTCACTGATTCTGGACAGTATTTGACAACTTTAAGGTCAATTTTTGACATACAGTGAAAACTGAGTGTACTATAACCACATGTGTTCATGTTGATTATTGACAAATGAGGGCGCTGGTTTTTATTTTTTATTTTATTTTTTTTAGATATGTGTAACCAAACAAAAGGAAATAAGTGGTTACTCAACAAGTTTAGTGACTGATAAAATTCAGAGAATTGACAAGTGTAATGTGACCAGGATTTCAATCAACTTGTACATATGCACAAACAAACAATGATATTGCATCTGATCCTATTATGACATCACAGATATGCTCATGAATATGCAAATTCATTAACATATAAACACCAACAAATGTCCTCAAAGAATTAACACACCCAAAGCATGAGGAACACACTTGCATAGACAGGAATAGAATTGTTTTACATGTACTTTGTGACCCAAAAGGTCAAAATACAAGGTCAGAAGGTCAATGAACAATAACAATAGATAACATTTACAAATTATATAGACCAAGATTTGAAATGTAATGTCAGTGCCTTATTAAAAACAAAACAAATTATGAATTTTTCTGCTGATATCTCAAAATATAAGATTTTGTTTTCTTGTCATAGACAAGTGTACATTTACAATATATAGACCATGTGTCTTGTTTACACTTTGCGTGACCTTTAGAGTACCAGGGTGATTTCATGCCGGGCAAAAGTGTGTGTATTTGTATGCAGAGTTGGTACATTTTGTACTATGTTTTAATTTTCAGATGAATAAGATTTGAGATGTAATGCTAGTGCTTTATTTAAAAATAAATCAAATTAAGAATGTTTCTGCTGATATCTCAAGATATCAGATTTAAATGGTTTCTTGTCATAGACAGGTCTACATTTTGTGCCTGGCACAGTTTGAGAACTTTTGTAAATATATTATGTCATAGATCACATCAATGACATCATCTAACAAATAAGTTAAAAGGTTACAAAAAGCCAAGTACAAGACAAAATAAAACAAAATTAATATTTTGTTTTAAAATATTAAAGAAGATCATGGTATTATTAAGAAGGTCTGTTAGACAGTGACTTTTATGTAAGTTGTACATGACAGAAGAATAGAGAAAGTTGGCTGGATTTTTGTAAATAACTACGTGCATTATCATTTTTTCTTTTTTATTTCCATGATAGGGAACAAAGCCTTAAGAATGGCCTCACCCATTTCAGTTTGTGCTAGATTCATGATATAATTAGAATAGTGTTTTTCAAAAAGGAAAATACAACATTAATAATGTTGGAAAAAAACTGCTTCAACAGTGTATGCTATGAATGTTTGATTCAAGATAAATATTAAACAACCAACCCGTGACAAGTTTAAGCTTATTACATTGTGTCATTACCAACAAAACAGTGAAAATGCAATCAGATTTTGTAGGGAATTTAGATTTCTTTCCAATAACTTTATTAACAATGATTTAACTTTTCTTAAAAATGACTGCACATCAGACAAAAGTATTTGTAGAGAAGATAGACACCATTATTTAGATTTTACGCACCAAGTAAGTTTTACATATTAACATTTGACCATTTGGTTATTTTTTAAATTATCCATTCTATACCTTTCGTTTAAGATAGTAAATTTATTATCTGTGTAAATATTTCTGTCTTAAAGGGACAATATAGTCACGATCAGAGCAGACTTTCAACAGGGCATGGAATTGATGTCCTAGTTTAAGATGAACATGGTGACTGACAATTACTGGCTCATTTATGCAGCAGCAATGGTAATATGACCTTATCATGTGGGGTATTATTTTCAGTCACTGAATTAATCTAAAACTAGCACTCCGATTCCATGCCCTGTTTATTGGACAATATTGTCCCTTTAACCGATTTAATGTATTTGATTAATTAACCCTTCAATAACTAACTAACTAACTGGCTGGACACACTACTCAATCCAACATAATCTATCAGTTGGCCAAGTGTGAAGCCTGCTGAATGCAACAAGATCCATCAGCAAGAACAAAAGATCTTCTGCTGTCTGCTCACTTCAACATGATCCAACAAGATTTTAACATTTGTTATGTTCTGTTGCATTCAGCATGGTTAGTGTTTGAAGGTATTTATGTTATTAATATCATTGCTAATGTTACTTATAGTTAGTATTCAATGCTGCTTGTAAGTTGCATAGTATTTAAGGTGTTTGCACTTGTTCATGAAACGGCATACATGTTATTAGCTCTGTGCATCATCAGTGATAGCGCACCTATCACAAACTAAACCATTCCCCCCATTAACGTTGTGTAGGCCAAAAACGTTTTGGTCAAAAAACTTCTCAGTGCAATAAAACTAAGTATTTTTTTTTTCATTCTTTGTACAAATACATATAATTATCAAACAAATGTATATCATCAAATAATTTTTTTAAATGGTGGATAACAATTAATTATTTTCCAAAAATCAAATAATAACACATCAAGCTCGAGTGCTGTATGTGAAATTGAAATTAAATTACTGAATTCAACTAACTCACTGAAAAGACTCATCCCTGATCTTTGATATTAGAATTTGAATTCTGCACTAAGTAGGATTTGAAGCTTTGCATGGTGGAAGTCCAGTAGGAGTAAGGTTTACAGTAGCACCATGTAAACAGTCTCTTAGGAGTTGCAATCATTATTACAACTCCTATGTGATTGTTACATGGTACTAGCTGCAAACCTTACTCCTACGATTCTGCACTAGTTGAAGAAGTGGGTATTTATTGAGGCACTCGTAGATTCAATGAATGGAGGAATTCTCAAAAATGTGTCAAGTGTAAAAAATGAGAAGAAAGTGAGACAAGGAAGTAAGCACGCAATAATCTTGTCAAGTTATGTGAATTGTTAAATCGCATTTTGTGTTTCTACAGTAATATCAAATAAATCAACTGGAAACTGAGAATTGGTTAACCGTGTATTATTAATAATGGATGCATTGAAAACTTTGTAAAGAGAAGGTATAACATTGATAATGTTGACAAAAATGCTTCTTCAAGTATGCTTATGTTTGATTCAAGATAGAGATTTAACAACTAACAATGAATTGAAAGTTTCAGCTTATTATGTTGTGTCGTTAATGAGAACATTGTCGGGAAAAAACATGCAAATTTGTTAATCTGCAAATATACAAACTTAACTCATTCTATTTCTAACAAAGAATTTTGATCTTATTTAGAAATCAATTCAGTTGGGAAATGATTTTATTAATTTAATTTACTTTCAAGCATCTTAGACAAAATATCCATTGATGTTTGATACCATCATCGAGTAAGTTTTATGAAAAACTGTGATCAACGGTTTTTAAAAATATTGCGAGACAGCAATTTTTTTTTAATTCAATTTTGAAATACTTGTTTTTCTCTAAGATGAAAGCATCTTAGATGGAAGTTTTGGCAGTTTCATGCAAAACTGTAAACATTTAATTGTTCAGATAGAATACTGAACCTCTGCATGTGAAATACAGCTCCCAAGGTCCAAGTCACGTTAGGTGTTATTCACACAGGTCAATGAATTTGTTTTGTAGTCATGAATGACGTTAGTCATGGTCATTGAAAACTAGGGGTGTGCGTTTTTGAATATTTTTGGAACCGGGTACCCGAAATCAGGAAACTTAAGATACCCAGATACCTGATTTCATTTTTTATTTTTGAAAACATGCCTCTGGTGGTGCACAAATACATGTACTGTAAATGGTAACAAACTTGACCTTTATAATACAGAGGATACCATACTTAAATCAATCTTTTCGTTACTGTGTCGCTTTTATTAAAACAATAGGTAAATATTCCCACCTGTACTGCTGGTTTGATAAGTTGTTTGAAGCAGCTGCTGTCAGGCCCTTTGCAGCTTTAACGATTCGATACAATGTATCACAAACAGTTGGAGAAAAATGTATGGAAAATGTCCATAAAATACTACAAAGGCTTTATTGTAGTGTAATCTCTTGAATTTAAAGATAATTGTCTGTAAAAGTGTAAACATTACATTGTTCAAGAGTGACAGATTTTAAAAAGTCGTTTACAGGTAATTGGAACCGAAAAATGGAATGGGTAATGACAGTTTCGATCAGGTATCCGGATACCCGGCACAGCACTACTTAAAACATATCCCTGGTAGTCTGTAACTTACCCTTATTTGGCCATTGAGATGGTCGGTAAGTTCCGCGTCATACTTAACATCATTAGAGACAGGTTCACTTAGCTAGAAGATCAAAGAAATTGAAACGTGATCCGTAAATGTTACAATAAAAATGATCACTCAGCAAAATGTATGATGCAAACTATACACATAATATACATTAATTTAGATTTTCAGTGGACAATCCTGTAACTTCTCTTTTTTGCACAGACATTCAAAAACACGGGTTATATATACAGTAATTGTCAGAAAACATCAAATTTTGCTAAATATTTTCAAGTCGCAATAATCCATCAAATTATTTCAAATTTCTTGTACCCAAATTAGCTGGCCAATCAACATCTAGCGAAGCTTCACATTGTGAGTGCTCGAAGCAAACTTACCATGTGAATAATTTATTAACAATTTTAAATGACAAATCATGTGTCAAGGAAAGTATGAACTGACAGTGCAGCCTTCGACATCTACAGATTTCTTTTTTAAATTTGACAACCCTTAGACTAATTTGTAAAGGGCTTGAACCACTGACCTTGAGGTCAAGGTCATCATTCAATCCCAGGCCTCCTAGATTAGACCCTTCCTTCATCTTTGGCCATCCTCTCTCATCCCCCTCCTTGCAGGCGGCTTCTTTCTTATTCTTCTCTTCCTGTCGTTGTTTACGTCTCATTAGTTTCTTTCGCTGCTGTTCCTGCAGTGCCTGGAACTGCTGGCGCAAAGTCTTGTCTCTGGTCTCCATTTTGTGACGCTTTGACTCACTGTGAACTTTACCCTAGAAGACAAACCTGTATGATGCTTCTAAGAATAAGGAAAACAACCTCAATGATACTTGATAGAAATAACAATTAATTTGGAGAGTATAAAATAAGTCGGACAGCAAATAATTTGGACAGCGTATAATTTGTGAATAATGTATAGCAAGATTTGAACATGCACAGTGTGCAATGATCATCAACTGCATATCCAAATGTTCAAGCCGTCCACAGTGATGATGTCATGAGCAATGACCATTGGAATGGTGCCTTATACATGTAAATATAACGACTGATTGATTGATTGATTGATTGATTAATTGACAAGATGACCCTGTATGAACTGAGCACACTGGAAAAACGATGCAGCATTTTTCTAAGGCATTATAATAAATGAAAAATAAATCCTTTCTATCTATCAGATTATGTGTTACTGCTATTATTGCTACCAAAACCTACTTGCCTCACACAAAGTTAATGGGAGTTGATGTAGTGGTGGTGAGAAGGTACGACAAGACCACTAATAATAATAATGTATAGATTTATATAGCGCACGTATCCACCAACTAAGTGGCGCTCAAGGCGCATTATATTATTATCCCTGCTCATAAGGCTCATAAGGCTCAAATCATTCCTGAAACCATCTCAGCTCTCTGGGGAGTATACAGCTCAATTGCTGCCATTTCTAGCGCATAGAGAGCAAACCATCTCTGCCTTCACAGGTACCCATTTAACCCCTGGGTGGAGAGAAGCAATTATGGTTACGTGTCTTGCTCAAGGACACAGGTGTCACGGCTGGGGCTCGAACCCACACTCTGCTGCTGGCAACACCAGAACTTGAGTTCAGTGCGCTAGACCGCTCGGCCACGACAATCCACTTTACGTGCATTATACAACACACATGGTCATGGAATTATCTCTGCATGTACTGTGAATGGTTACAGTGTAAAAGACAACATCAAACATACCCTATGTGGACATTATTTTGTTCTATTGTAGGCCTAGTTAATAAAAACACATTCTTCAAACCATTGCCATTTCCACTGACAATTCTTTTTGGAGTGGATTTTGTCTCTATATTTCCCTTGAATAATCTACTCCATTTTGCTTTTTGAGAAAATGTACAAAAAAGGGGCGATTTTTAAAAACTTTTGATCTAGTAATTATTACCATCTAACGTTAAAGACAAAACAAAATGGTAAATATTTTCAACCCTTTTTAAAAAGAAAGTAATTTTAAGTAGGAATAACCAAAAATAAGACTTCCATTATTTTTTTTAACCCTTCAAAAAATCTATGAAAATGTACTTTGCCACTACCGCGAACGACAGGCCCGAAACAAAAGCCATCAGGGACACTTTCACTGAGCCTATTTTGATGACGTACATTTACGGGAGGGCGAACGCTACAACTGTTTACTGGCCCCACGTACGTATACTTATGTCCACACTGCACTGGAAACATATATTGGACGCACACAATACATGAGTTGTATGTCAAGGGGAATCCCAGTCATGTACATGTACAACGGACAACGCCGCGTCAGCCAGATCGTTATTAAGAGGGCTCCTTTCGAGCTCCAGTAAAAGTATGTCATAAAAACAGAAAAAATGTTTGCTGCCGCCACGGGTCGCAAATGTCCAACAGACATCACGGATTTCAACCGCTGGAATTTTAGCTGCAAATCATGATTTGTTTCAGCAATTTCTGATTTGTTTTAATGTTTTTTGGAATATCATATAAATAACTAAATACATACTGAACAATTCTGAGTAAACAAAATCATACCATTGTCGACTTTCGTCGACAGCGCACCTACCTACGCTTCTTTACCATCGTCGACTTTCGTCGACGGCGCACCTACCTACGCTTCTTTACCATCGTCGACTTTCGTCGACGAGAGCAGTGCCGATGTTCAAGAGGGTCCACTAAATTTATTTGCTGCCCTCTGCTGTTAATTTTTATACAGTTGAAAAGAACACATCATAAGCTTTCCAATGATGTATAGAACAATAGGGGTCACCATTATGACCTTTTGAGAAAACTCAGATCAAAGTTTTTCACATGCGCTAATTTTCCGAAAGTTTTTCCAACATTTTGTCACTATGGATGAGCGAAATGCTCAGTTACTGGATGAGCTTTTTGCTGATAGTGATTCTGAGAATGAATCAAATGATTCCGAGGAAGATTCTTGCCAAGAATCCGAAGATATTTCGTCAGAATCTGACGACAATTTGCCCGGGCCAAGCAGTGCAAGACAGGCTACCGCGCCGGGAATGGCGTGCCGCGGGATGCGTGGTGTGCGAGTCCGTGGTGGTCGGCGTGGCCGTGGAGGTGGTTATCGTCGGTGTTTGTTAGTATTATCACAAATTGTATGTGTGCCCTAGAATATATCTTATTTTTGATGTATTCATGTTCTTTTCTTGTGAAAGAAAAATATTGTCTTTGCAAAACAAAAAAACAATAAATTGAGTATATTCATAATCATATTATGAGCAAAGTGTCTTGTGTTCATATTTTTTTTATAAACCTTTACATTTGAAAGTACACAGAATATGGATACGCTATGTTTTATCCATTACTTGGATTTGTAACCATAAGTATGAGGTGCCGTATATGACTAAATGAGCATTTACAAATATATAAGACTAAACTAAATATAGAAGAGCAAATCCATATATTTAAGAGCAAACTCATATATTTAAGAGCAAACTCATATATTTAAGAGCAAATCCATATATTTAAGAGCAAACTCATATATTTAAGAGCAAAACCATATATTTAAGAGCAAACTCATATATTTAAGAGCAAATCCATATAAGAGCAAACTCATATATTTAAAGAGCAAAACCATATATAAAGGACAAATACAAATATATAAAGGATCACAGACAAATATAAAAAGGATCAACAATATATATATAAAGTGTCAAAAACAAATTATATAAAAGACCAACACAAATATAAAAGTTTTTGAACAGCGCCCTCTGTATAATGGACGTAACTTCAAATATTGAAGACATGGACATTTCATATATTGAAGACATGGACATTTTCATATATTGAAGACATGGACGCCCATATATTTAAGACATAAGTTTCATATAAAGGACGTCAACAGTCGTCAACGAAGATCGAGCCGATTTTTCGTCCTGGCCGAAAAAATTGAGCTTTAGTCTTGTATACCTTGTCTATAAATTGTACATGTTTGGCGGGAAAAGGGTGACTGAGCGTACGGCACGCTGGTACTACTTATATACTAGTAGTACAAGTAAGCAGCCGCGTCGCGCCGGCGGTATTCCAATCCGAATTCCACTGACCCGCTGATCCGTTGTGAATCGAATGTCGGTGCCTATCAGAGATGTTGTTGAGGACTTGTTGTCTCATCACCGGTTCCGTGAATTAATGCAACATGAGAGACGAGGGAGGGAGCACGGCACGTTTCTAGCGGTAGTACTAGCGTTACTACTACTTACTAGTCCTTCAAGTTCAAGTGCAACAACACCGTCGACATACCTCAGAAAGTGACCTTTTAATAATTATCTTTTAAGTGTATAATATCCAGTCTGTTGCTTATTTTAGCTGACATTTCAGGCAATATTGATTGTGTATGCCGAAAGAATAGGGTGCCATTATTTATTGAATGCTGAACATCTTGCCCCCCACTCAAAGTCACCCCTGAGATATGTAGAGAGTTCTCAACCTGTGAAATGTTATTATATACATGTGGAAGCATTGAAGGTAATGTTTGCAGAAATTTAATTACTACAACTATGGAGGTTTCCACAACAAAATTGTTTTAGAAAGAATTACACTATTTATACTTTATTTTCTTGCTCCTTGTATAGTAGTGGGGCGACTTTGCAAGTCATGCAA